>VZSE01002462.1:70401-374263 GCA_013398275.1 Promerops cafer | reverse complement strand
GCAGGGGGAGCTCCGCGGGCTCGGCCGGGCTGGCGGCGGCACCGGCACCGCCGCCGGACTCGGCCCCGGCTGTCCGCGGAGATCGCATCCCTCGCCCCGCGGTTTGCAGCGAGCTCGAGAGAGAGAGACGCTGGTTATTTATTTAGAGTTGCGCAAGCCTGCGTGCTCGATGGTGTTCAGCAAAAGGAGCACGCCAACTATCAGAACTTTTTTTACTATTTATACATTATAGCATACACAGGCATTACAGAATCACAGAAATAATTAGGTTAGAAAAGACCTGTAACATGACGTGAAGTCCAGCCTGTGACCGAAGACCACCATGTCAATAGACCATGGCACTGAGTGCCATCTTTCCTTCAACACCTCCAGGAACGGTGACTCCACCACCTCCCTGGGCAGCCCATTCCAATTCTAATTACCCCTTCTGTGAATAAATTCTTTCTAATGTCCAGCCTAAACCTCCCTTGACACAGCTAAAGCCTATGCCCTCTCATCCTCTCACTTGTTACCTGGAAGAAGAGACTGACCTCCTCCTGGCTAAACACCTCCAGCGCCTTCAGCCACTCCTTATAAGATTTGTTCACCGACTACAAGTTACATAGTTCTCTAATTAATTACTACTCTATCTTCTATTGGTTAATGATTCTCTCACTTCTCATGCTAATTAGTCTGCATGCTCCATGTTTATCTTTTTTGAGTCGGTGGGTTTCTTGGGTCAGGGGTGTGTGCGTTGGTGGTCAGGATCTCACCCTGCCAGAATTACCTTTTACCCAGTTGGAGCTGATTCAGCACAGTTGCTGAGTTGTCTTTATTAGTTTCTTCCTTACCTTGTGAGTTCTGCTAAATGTCCTTGTTGCCTGTAAATTCTGTGTTGTGTCCACTATCAGCAGTACATCCTTCTTCCCAAGTTCCCCCTAGGTCTGAGGTCATGGAAACATGTTAAGCTCTAAACCTTTACAAGGTAATTCTACTGACAATTAAGTTGTGATTCTAACACCCGGACATCACTTAGAGTTTGTTGGCTGCTCTGTTTCATGGATAAAACCTCCTTTCTTGTTGATCAGGCTTGAAATATACGAAGATCAAACATTAGAGAACATCCTTTCTTAAGAAAATTTTTACATTTGCCACATATGTAATGAGAGGGGTTTCTTTCCTGTGTTTTTGGGAACCTGGTGGTGCAAAACGCAGGTGCACAGATTGATTCAGCCTCTTCCTCCCACTCGCTTGCTGGGAGAAGGGTGTTTGACAGAGTGCCCGGAGGAAGCAGGTGGTGATTCTCTGGCTTCTCCAGTGGAAGCAATGCTAAAAATAAGCATCGGCCTCATTCTGCTGAATGTGGTAACGTTGGCATTCATAGCAGGGCCCAAATGGTGTCAGGACCGTCCTGGAAAAATAGGCATGGGCTCCTTTAGGATAATTCTTTGGGCCTGGTAACTGAGAGGGGTGAGCCCAGCGTGAGGTAATTGGGAAATGATTCCTGTCCTCTTAGGCTGGGGCTGAGTTTTCCTTCAGTCTCTACCTGCAGTGCTATTTTGCAGTATTTGGAATGGGTTGTACCTCTTGCTAGAGTGTTTTTCTGGTGGGAAAAGAGAAAAAAATGCCCAAGCTCTGACCACATGAATGGTTGTGCCATGTGTCATTGGGTATACTGATTTAGTTTTCACCCTAATAAAACAAAAATAAATGTGTTTTGTAGCGCTTCTTCCTACATTTCCTCCTCTCTGTCACTGACTGGTGATGTGTTTTTAGGAGTGTCCAAATACTGATTTTATGAACTCTAAAACTGAAGCGCTGCAAGCAGCAGTAACCACCGTGCTGCTCTTCAGTGCACCTGCAAGGAGGGGCAAATGCTGAATGTTTTTCCGGAATTCCATTAGCCAGTAGTTTTGCCACAAGGTGGCATCAATGACATTTTATCAGACCTCGCAGGAATGACTTTCACCCGGCCAAGGTCCGCAAGGAGGCAATACACAGATATATTACTTCCAAGCAACAACAGCAAGATTTTAATTGATGGTCAACCTACCAAAAAGATCGAAGTTGAAACATACAGAGTTGTTTCTCTAGAAGGGAGTGACATGACAAGCTCTTCCTCATTTCCAGAAATGTAGGACCATTGAGACATCTGGGCTTAAGAAGTCTGAGGATAAAAGAGTATTTGGAAGGTGCATTTGGCTTTGATAAATAGGGTTGTTTTTAACGGGAGAGGGGAAAAACAGCAGTTGGACGGTGATGATATTAAGAGAGGAAAGGAGAAAATGACAGAGCAGTTAGTATTTGGCTTTTACTGTTTGTACAAGATTAGATGTCAAAAAACCTGAGTGAGGCAAGGCAGGAGAGGTGACTGTGTTAAATTATTACATAAGTCTCAAAACAGCTCCATGAAAACTATGCATTGAAACAACTGCTTTTCCCAGCAATGATGTTCTGTAGATGTACTGTGGAAGAAAAAAACCCTGGTCTCTTTCAGAGCCGTGTACAGTTACTTGTGAGTAAGACCAGTTGTGAATTTGCCATTTTGAAACAGACTAATAAGGTGGATGTTTGATTTAACAGCATGGTCTCGAGGTGGATTACGGGAGTGTGGATTGGAATTGATTGCATCTTTTAGTTATCTGTGTGACCAGCTGTGAATATTTTACTTCCTGCTGTACATATAATTGTATTTTTTGACCACCAGAGGGTAGTGCCATTCCAAACAATTGCTTTTGGTGTGCTCCTGTAGGAGCCTTATTTTGTGTTTTGCCACTAGGAGGTGAGAATAGTAGATCTCCTATGTACAAGTTCAAGCCCCTAATTTTGTAATTTGTAAAAACGAGTTTTCAAGCCTGAAATGCCTCTTAAAATTCACTTTCCAACATACAGTTTTTTGGTACTGAATTAGTTAGGCTCATTAGTTTCTTCTTCTTCTTGATGGCATTGGTGGCTTTGTGTCATTCCAGGTTGTCCTTGTGTATGCTTTCTCCTCCCTGAACAAGATTCCCTCATGCTTCTGCCTGCTCTATAGCAGGACATATATAATTTCCCTTCTGTCTGATTTGTCTCATTTTCTTCTGTCCTCATTTCAGAGTACCTCCACATTCTTTTCTCCCATGTTCTCTTCCATGCAAATCAGTCTTTGTATTTTCCTTCCTATTTGTTTTTATTCCTACTTTCCTGCTTTGCCCAAGGCCTTGTATTTCCTGCTTTTTCTGTATGCAGTTAACTGTTCTTAGCTCTGTGTGTGGTTTCAGCCCCTTTCCTTCCTAAAATTCCCTCATCTACTTCCTTTTTCTATGACAGGCTGAGTCATTCTGGGGGTATCAACATGCCAAGAATTCTTGGATGGGTTTTGCAGGGGTGAAATTGGGCATTATCATGCTGGAAAATGCTGGCAAACGCTTCCATCCACATTCATGTTATGAATAATTGCAGAGGAGCTGAATCTGTAGTTCAGGTAACAATATACCAGGGAATCTGTGTGCTGTTTTCTCTGTTGTGGTTCAGTTGGTTTCCCCCAAAATTAGTCGGTTTCCACTGACATTTAAAGCTGCATTGGAAATACAGGAAGTAAAAGTAGTCACAGTGCCTCCAAACAGAAAATCCTTGTTGAGCAGGCCGTGGCAAGCTCAGGCACAGCTTCAGCACAGCTCTTCTTAGCGAGCTGCTGTGGAGGTTTGGGACATTTCCCCTTTCTGGCTACATTTCACAGCAGTTGGATGCCAGAGCCAGGATTTGCACCAGAGGGCAGCCGGAAGCTCTGGTGTGCAGAGAGAGATCCCGGTGTAGGGCGGTCGGGAAGGGCTGGGCATCACACCAGCAGGAGAACTGCTCAGTACACAGGAGTCTGAGCTCTTAGACCATACACCCAGGAGCCATTGATTTCAGGGCAAGAAATGCCACTGCCTGTGAGGGCTCTTGCCCTGAGGACTTGCTGAGGGCACAGATAAGTGTGGAAATGGTACAGACTCTTTGCAGCTCTGCTGATACCAGCAAATTAAACAGCGTCAGGGATGTTCCTGAGCACAGAACTCATCTGTTTCTACTGATTCTCATAATTCTTACATGGTTTTAGCCTGGGCCAATGAGCAGTATCCCAAAACATTCCAGGGTGTGGGTTAGGGGACACATCCTGCTGGTACAAATAGGCAGACTGTGCTTTCACGGACTTTTTGAGGCTTTCATAGACTGGACATTGGATGCCCTGTGCCAGCTGGCCTCAGGGGCAGAGACTGGTCCCAGACTTGTTTAATTTACTAATGTGAGTGTAATCACAGTGACTAGGCCTGGCCACTGGACTGAAAATCTGTTTTTGCAAACCCTGTTTGGTTTAGACACCAGGAACTGAAGGGAGCTGGCTTCCATCTGTTCCCCTACTCTGCCTCCAAAGGTTAGTGCCTCATACAAAAGGGCCAGAAGGTTTATTTGCTCTTCAGTCATGACTGGCCACCTTGCACCTCTAGCACTGAGTTAGTAGACCACTGATTTTTGTTTTCTGATCATGCTGTTGGCTTTGATGGGAAGGACTTTTTTTTTCCTGTAAGTGTAACAAGCAATGTTATTTTATGAGGTGAATCATGGACAAAGGAAATCTCTAAACCACCTGATGTTCATAATCTCTGAGGTAACATGACATATACAAATTAATATAGATAAAATCACTACTTGGGAATGCCCTGACTCATATGCAGGATCTTGAACTTGGCTTTGTTGAACTTCATGAAGTTTGCAAGGGCCTACTAAATCCACTGTAATCAAAAAGGATAAAAGTTTAAAAAGCTAAAGGCAGAGAAGAAGCTTCACATTTTTTAGAGGTTCTTATTTTTCAAGGCCATTTCTCATTTTTTGTTTGTTTTTTCCACCTCCTGGATTATGTAATACAAAATAATCCTTAGCTTTGCCTTTCGTAAGTGTTGCTGTTAGCTGCCATAGCCCATTCATGATAGTAAAGTGACACTTGCTAACAAAAATTGCAGTGTGCAGTCCTTCATCTTTTGTTCCCATCGTGTTGCTTTCCAGCTGTTTGAAGCTTCCAGAATCAAACTGCTTGCCTTAAAACAAGGTCCTGTATTGAACAGGGAGTCCATGAAGTGAATGCTTGTTGTCTCAATGTATCTGCTACACCCAACTTTCAAAAGAATTTTAAAGTTGCTTATGAAGATACTTTACTCTTGATTATATGAAGTAATATAGAATCATATTCTAAGAACTGTTGAAAAGCAGTAGAAGGCCCTGAGCTGAAATGACTCATTTTCAAGTATGTTTAGGACTACAATCTCCAAAAGAACCAACTGAAATCTCTGCTTCTGTTTAATATGCATAGTGCCATAGATCAACCAAAATTATCATTGCTTTGTTTTCTTTTTCCCATTGGTTGTTTCCAGGAAAAAGAAATGTGTAAGTGCAAAACACAATGTTCTGCTGAACTTGTAAAGAAAGATACATTACTGAATTCTGCTTGCTCTCACTAATACTTAGCTTTCTCTCTATGAAGTACCATGGAACAAGCCCAACAAATAAATGACCACTGTGATTTAGAGTAGCTAGAATGAATATTTTTGTACCAATACAGTTTTTAGGGACTGTATTGTCTCATGTAGCACTAAAATATATTTAGTATGTCTGTGTTTTGCAAGACTGGGTTAGAGGCTTGGAATCCAGCAGTCTTTTTTGCACACTGTCTTTACACTCTTTGGAAACTTTTCAGCCTGGTTCACACTCAGTTTTTTCCTTCTCCTTCATGTATCTGGGTTGTGAGTGGCATTCACTGTACTGTGTGAGCAGGAAGGCTTGTGCTAATAGTGCTCCCTTTTGCACTTGTTACCAAAGCACCTTGGATTCGAGTTTGATTGTAGGTAAGCTGTGTATTCAAGTGTAAATCATCTCTCTGTATGATGTTGGTGCACACCTGCCAAGTGTCCTTCTGAACCAGTAATCAGACACCACATTCCCTCGACATGTATGAAAGTATTTATCAAAAAAGGTGTGTTAGCAAGTGTGCCAGAAATTACTTTGTGGGAAAGAAGTGAGTTCTTTTGTTCTCCCTCTCTCAGTTGTTACTGATAATGACTCATGTGTTGCTTACAGCCTCAAAAGTACAATAGCAGTAGTTCAGAAAGCAAAAGGGAGCTCTGCTTTTCTTTATGAACATGTGATGAAAGATTTTGAGAGGCAGCCCATCTTAGAAGGATTTGAATCAGGCAGCTGCAGCAGCAAGCTTGACCAAAGGTGAGTGGAGAACCAGATATAAAGGGAATGATCACAACTTTTAGTTGGCTCTGATGTTGTCTCCCTCTGGTGCCAAAGGAAAGATTGTGGAACTGTGGAAAAGGAGCATGACTCTGATTTATGCCTGTTTTTATGTTTGCACCTTCACCTTGAGCTGTACCATGCCCATGTCCATTGTGGTTTTCTTCAGAGAGAGTGTTTTGTAAGCTTGTCTTTGCTGAATTCCTGTTGATAAGGTGCTTTTGTTCATTGTCTGTTCCTGATGCCATGAAGCTGAAGCAAAGGAGAACTTCAGTGTCAGACAGGAAGATCATTTCTAGTGAGTGACTCCCTGTGGCCAAAGTTTATGTTAGTGAAATTGGTGCTTTTAGTACTAAGAGACATCTCATGCCTGTTTATCATTGCATTCACATAATTGCTTTGAAATTTTAATAAGATTAAGGCTTTATTAACACAACTGGGTTTCTTTCAATTCACTTGAGCAGATACAGTATTTTTTTGTATGGGGGATTGTTTTGTTTGCTTATATTTTATATTTCAACCCATGTATATTTTGCAGCGTAAGAAGAAGCGTTGAGTGGTATTCCTTCCATAAAGAAATCATAATTCATTTGTGAGAGATCAGGTAATCTGGTAGCAAAGCATGCATGCTAGTCAAGAGAGGTGAAGTCTAATCCTTATTGCATAACCATGTGTTGTGGACTTGTTTTGAATCCAGCTCAGCCTGTCTGCAGCCTTCTACTTGTCAACTGTCACTGTCAACACTTGGGTGTAGGGATCATCATTGCCGAGTGGCATGCAGTCACATCTCAGATGGGCTCTCTAACCCTCATGTAATACCATTAATTAGAAATGACAATGATATTGGAATATTACATGAGCAATAAAAAGTGTGTTTCACAGTGCTATTGCAGTGAAACATTGCTCATTTTACTGGGCAGTAAATCAACAGATTGTTAAATGCCTTGTCTGAGATGACAGGAAGGCTGTGGATTATGTGGAGCCTCTTGACTCCCAGGTTTTAACCTTGATCACAAAATCAAAGTACTGGCACCCTTGACAGATATTCCCTCCAGCCACTTCAAGTTATTGGCAAACCCAGGAACTGTGACACCTGAAAGCATAACAGAGTTCCTGTGTGTAGAGCACACAGTCTGTGCTCAGGGGACTGGCTGTGATTTTGTTGGGTTTTCTTTATCTTCAACTGCTCCTACTTGGGTGTTCTTGGCCTAAAAAGTGAGCAATGGGTTTGCTATTTGCTGTGGACAGGCTGGGCCCAATCTGAATCAACTGAAGCTTTGAAAGTTTTCATGAGGGTGAGATGAGGGCACTGAGTATCAAGAGACTCTTCTTCCTCAGTAAGATGTTAGACATCATACTTCAAGAGAGATAATAGGAGGTAGCTTGAAGGATAACACTGAGACATCAGATCTTAGCAACAAGTACCGTGTCAAGCCTGCCGCTTCTCAGTTTTTCTACCTTTCTATGAGTTTTAACCTGTTGAAGGGTGCCACATTGAAGTCTCTCAAGCCTGAACTTCCATGTCACCTTTAAAAATAGATTGTTTAGGGTCAGATTCAGCCAGTGCATAACCACAGACAACTGCTAATTTTCTGTAATGCCACTGGTTTCCCAGAATTGAAGCTTTTGTTATAAATACCCATTTTCTCCCACCTTCTTGGATTTCTAGCCTGCAGGATTTCAAAAAACAATTCAGTATATGACTGAAATGAGATTTCAGAATTCTTTGGGAAAAATAGTCCTGAGAACCATGAACAGATGCCTTTCTTCTCAGTGGATAATATTTCTGAACTTAACAAATGAAACTGGTTCATTTTAGTTAACTGCATTATTAAGGAGTTGGACTGAAGTGCCATCACAATTTCTCAGTCTACTTAAGGGCCAAGTAACCATGAAAAATGACACTTTTAAAGTTTATAGAAAAAGTAACAACTGTGCTAACTTCTTAGATAACCACTTAGATCTAATCAAGAGAAATGTGTTTATAGGCATGTCAAAAGAACAGCAATACAATACAAACAAAAACCTATAAAAGCAATAAATTAACAATATTTTCACAGCTAATTTTCAGGCAAGAGAAAATTTGCTAATTAAATTTAGCAATGACATAAAATCGGAAGGCAAAATCAAAACAAAGAAGAACTGGAACATCATGTAGGAAGCCTGCATAACCTTGAGGACTGGAGTAATAGAAGCTGTATGGTCATGTACTGGGGACTAAGGAAAAAAATCTGATAGAAGAGAGGAGATTTGCAGAAAGAGTAGAGGTAAAATATCTGGATTCAATTGCCAATGCCAGTGTACTGTGGACCAGCTGTAAGATGTGCCTAGATGAAGGCAAATGAAATCTTGAAACATCTCTTGTTGCTGTTTCAGAATACATGGAAGAAGCTAAAGCTCCACAGAAATGACCTGTTCAATGTAAAAAACAATATTGACACAGGAACAAATGGAAAGATGTGTGAAATGTGAAGCAGGCGATCATTGCTAAGCCAAAAACCAAACACATTTATTTTCAGCTTTGATTCCCATGCTTCTAGTAGCAGAGAACACAAATTCATGATTTAAGGATTCCTTTCCAATCATGTTATCAGTTATGTTCCGAGCATCACAGCTAAAAAATGTGCAGGCTCATTTACTGTCAGTAATACTGCTCCTTGCTAAAATACAACAACCCCTAAGAAACCTGGGAAGTAATCTTAAAAAAAAGCCAAAGTCAAGTTACCAGTTACATCAGGGCTCATTAGACTGTGCCAGAGCACCACTGACCCTGCATAGTTTGACTAAAGAATAAATATAAACAGGAAGAGGCGTTTTAATTAAGCTGAGGATCAAACAGAGGATTTGAGTAATGCAATGTCTCTCCCAGTGTGCCCTCAGCAGAATCTTCAGCCCAATCTCTGAAAAGTGGAATTGGACCCAAATAGGACAGGGGAAAACTGACTTGCATGTAAGAGCAAAACTGAAACTGAAGGTCAGGAAAGTGAGAAAGACATATGTTTACCTTCAGAAGTAAGTATACCTGAAAAAGACAGAGCCTGAGCCTTTTTTTAAGGAGCTAGGGCTTAAAAGAAATCTTGGTTATGTAGGATTCTGCATCAGTCTTTGCAAATGTGCTCACTCCAGACCAATTCCATAATCTCCAACTGGTAAACCACCAATAACAAGGATAATAAGTGTTTAAGATTTCAAGACACAGACTTATAATGAACCAGGGAACTAGACTTGGTAATACTACATGGAAATTGAGTCCTACTGGTTCTAATGAAAAGAGAGTATGGAGGAAAAAAAAAGGCAGCCTTTTGTACGCTAAAGGATGCAATGCATTTAAAACATACTTAAAATATATTTGAAACATAGTAATTAGCTTCATGGATCCCATTAGGTGAAGTGTTTAGTAAGAATGTATGAAAACCTATTTCCCTCTGTGTTTACAATCTGAGGTAAACCTAATGAACTGATGTTAAGAATCTGTAGACCATAACTTTGCAAATTTCTTCAGAAATGTGACTGATATGTTACCAGGGTAATCACAGCTCATACAGAGACCACAAAAAAGCATAACTTGCAAAAAAATAATCAACTTCCTTTAATAACTTGTCATGGGGCCTCTGTTTGAGACTACCTATTTAGTTTTAATTAATTCTGATGCTTTTCAGCCAGGGGTCTGTTTTGGGCTGACTCATTCCTACCTCCCCCTGAAATTTCAGCCAGAGATGTTTAGTCATTTCCCAGTATGAAAAGAGAAGAATAAGTTGTTTTTCAGTATTAAAATATCTTAGAAGCCCAGATGCTTTTGTGGTGTAATTTTTTTTGTTTGATTTTGGTTTGGTTTTTTTTTTGTTTGGCAAGAGGATGGCCTATGTGTCAGGTCTGCACTTCTTGTGCCTGTGAAAATTGACCTAAATTTGGCCAAGTCAGGAGCCTTTAAAAAGAATCTCACTTCTCATGTTCTGGGGAGTTGTGCTGAACCTCAACAGTAAAATAAAACAGTGGGTGGGAGAATGACAGAGGCTGGATGAGATGATGAGAGAGAGGGGACATAAAGAGGAAACTAGGACTGGCCTTATGAAGGTGTTGAATTGGCTGTGGGGGAGTAGAGAAAGATTTACCTAAGCAGTTTGATGTGTGTGGGGACAAATATATTGGACAAACAAAACAGAAATGACAGGATGTACGGGAAGTGAGAAATTGAGACTGAGCAAGAGATGTTCCCTATAGGACTGGAGAGATTAACTCCTCCAGCTTCTAGGATATTATAAAAATAAGAAAGAAATGCTGAGGTTCTATCATGATGAAAATCATAGAAAACTATAGAATAAAGTAAGATTTTCCCTCTTCAGGTTTGGCCAGCTTACAGTGAATATGACTTTGGAACATGCAAGAAATTAGGGAAAAAAGGGAATGAGCTGCTGCTGCTTTAAAAGGTGGATTACTGACATATCTATTAGATATCTAAATTATGGTTTTGTAAGTTCATTGTGGTAAGCTCTGTATTTCCAAAGGAGACCCAGCTTACTTAAGACTCAGATTGCATAAACTTGGTGCCTAAAGATAAATGACATCAATCTCCTCTTGAGTGAGTGTTCTTTTTGTGAACCAAATGAGGAAGCTGGGACCTGTGGAAAACCAGCACCAACTCAGGTAATTAAAATCCACCATAAGGAATATATGCAAAGGGCAATAATTAAGGTGGTGCAGCTGACATTCACTTTGGCATTTTGCAGCCTTCAAATGCTTAGATTTGCAAATTTCATGAGTGTTCTTTCAGCCTTTTTTTTGTGTGCTTAATTAACATTGTGTATTGTTTGTATAGAGGTAGAGCCTGGAAGCCCTAAGCAAGGATTCTAGGGCTTTGCAGTCACAACACAGAATAGCTGTCAGAAGCCCAGATTTTTCAGTTACTGCTGACTTGGACTACATTTGAAAAACTGAGATGTATGAGCTTTGGCTGGGAGCATGAATAGCTGTGTGTAGTCCTGCATTTGTCTACTTAGACTGTGTGCTTTTTTGAACTGGAGACATGTTCTCTTTGTACAATCTCTGCTGTCCTTTGTTACCACCTTAGAACTCTAAATTCTGTGCTGATAAAGATGGTTAGTAATAATTTATTTTATAAAACCTTTTAAAATCCTTAAGCCTCGCTGCTGCATGTCAGAGCACCCCAGCTGGATGTTGCAGGCTGAGTGGTGTTAACAAACAATAGAGATTGTAATTTTGTTTTGTTCTAAGTGCTTGTGGTTTTGAAGACATCCATTCTTCTTCTCCTTCCCACAGAGCTCAAAGTGACTTGGGCATGCAATAGTGACTGTGAAAGTTTCTGGCTTCTATGCATTTCTTACAGTATTAGATAAGCTGCTTGGTTTTGTAACACGTGAACCAGGTAGAATTGTCTTCCCTGAAAATGCTTCGGTGAGTGTCACTCCTTGCCTCAGGCAAGCAGGCAGGCGGTCAGGGACAAGTCTGTCTGTCTTGTTCTTCATCCAGCAGTCCCTTTTGACTGAGCTGTGGGAATCAGGCTTTCTCAGGTCAGGGATCTTGTCTGAGGAGCTCAGTCCTTGTGGATGCCAGCCATCGTTCTGCTCCAGCTTCTTCTTCAGGTCTCCTGGTGCGGATCTTGGAAGTCAGTGCATTCTTTGGCAGCTGTGTCTCACCCTTCTTTAAACTTATTTGGTATGATTAATACAGGGAGGTTGTATGATACACTTTGCTTTCTGCAGCATCTTAGAAGCCTGGATAAAAGATTTTGTGAAAAGAAAAAATAGATAACAGTAGGCTAAATGTGTTGTGATTTGATTGCATGGAAGTCTGTAGACTTACACCTGGAAGGACTCTGGTCTAATGTGTGTGGCAAACTTGTGAGTGACAGGAGAATTTGGCTCAGATTGCAGGCAGTGGATGAACTGCAGGATCAAAACTTTCCATTCCAACTGGAATAATAAGAAAAATCATCTCATGTGCTCAGACAAACTTCAGTTTCATCAGCTGCCTTCTTTTGATCTGCAGTAAGTACCAGTGATCACACTTTAAATGATTACTTTGTTAGACAAGGGAGAAGTGCTGGTGGAGATGTTCCTAATGACGTCCCTCTCTGCCACAGAAGGTGACACCACAGCAAACAAAAATAGTGGGCATAGCTAACAAAACAGTTCCCTTGCAATCAAAGTGTAAATAACACTTTGACATTATGACTTCATTGCTATATAATGCTTTCTTTGGAATTGCATTGCAAGCAAAAAGGCAAATTACTTTAAAGAAAACCCAAATCTCTGTGGAGCAGAGGTATCAAGTGTGCTGTTTCTTTGTTGGCCGTCCTGCAGAGCAACCAGCAAACTGCAGCTTAGCCTGTAAGCCTCTCAGGAGAACTAATCTGGCCTTGATGGAAGTAGAGGCTTTACAACAAATCTAGAGAATTTAGAAACAAATGGAGATCAGGTAAGAAGTAAAAGGGGTTAACCAAAATAGATAGTATCACAAGAAGAGTATGTTTATTTTGTGAAATAACTGATTTTTGACAAGGAAAATGGGATTTCTTGGGACTTCAGTGAAGTAGTCGGTGTGTTGCCACAAAGATAACTGAGCTAAACAGGTGAAAGTGAGGATAAGGGCAAGAAGGGTGACATAAACAGGTGAGGTCAAAGTTTCCTACTTATTTGGGATTTTGCATGATTGCATCCTGTGAGCCCGTTAAACTGGTTGTTTTGTGCCATATTGTCTGTGTTAAACTAACAAGTCATGAAGGAAAGACTCATGGAAAATATGCAGGTAAACAGCAAAAGGGGTGAACCCCACTCTGGTTTTGCCAAGCTCTGTCTGGGTTGACAACTAGCAGCTGTCAGGGTGTTGTCACTGCATGTGTGTGGGCTGTGCATGGGGTTTTTCAGCTTCTTTGGATAGATGAAATTGTCTGTGACTGTGTGCTTGACTTGGTCTGCTGGTAAGTCCTGGGCATGTGAAAATTCTGCTCTGTATACTGTCTGTAAACCTACAAAAGATCTTTTTTCTAGTATTTTATAAAGTAGACCAAGACTTAATTAACTGGTTTTGGAAGTAGTTTGCAGAGTGGACTTAAAAGGGAAATCTCTCATTCCTCACGCCATGGAAAGCAATAATTTCAGCTGCGTTTCTGCTTGCCCTGAATACCTTCAAATAATTGTGCTGTTAAAAAAAACAAAAAAACCAACAAACCAAAACAGACCTAGAAGGTTGAAGAAGGGAGACACTTTGGAAGTAGAGAACTTCCTATATAGGTTTTGAGGGTTTGGGTTGCTTGCTGAGCTGATTTATTTTTTAAAAGCACTTAAGGTAATGCATTTCAGTTTATTGTCCCTTACTAAGTAAGCCTTGTAACCTGCTATTTTTTGTGATCTTCTCAGTTATCACATTACCTTCCAGGGTTTGGGAAAGAAAACCAGGAAAAGATATAGGCACTGGCAATCTCTGATTGGAATTAGTTTAATAATAGCAACCTGCTTACTTCTTTTTCATGTTTCAAAACAAATCTTCAGTTCTACATTTACTTACTAAGCCTGAGGACCATCTGCTGAAGGAAATTTATCTCTTCTAGTAGGAAGGAACCACATGCAATTCCTACCTAGGCTAACAAAAGCTTAAGTGGACTTAGTAGTGGTTTGAATATAGTAGCATATAAGCTGAAGATAATTTTTTTAATAGCTCTGATTTGTATATGTGCAGAACATGTACATGGTGCAGAACTAAACAGAGGTGATGAACTCTTGATATCCTACTCCCTGGCATAATATAAATGACTATCAAGAATACTGAGCAGAGGACAATTTGGCCCACTCAGCTTACTAGGTTGTTTTCCTGGGTATATTTTCAGTGCCTGTTTGTTACAGAGATTAGTCATGTACCTGCAATATGGGATGGTTTTCCTCCATTTCTACAATAGGATGTGCTGCTCCCAGTGGAAATAAATAAATAAGCACAGTAATTCCTGCTTTTTGCAGTACCAGTGGGTGGTTTGGATGTGTGTGTGTGTCATGCTGGAGCTGTGAGTTCAGGCTTGGCAAATTATTACTGGATCATTTAGGCTGGAAATTATTACTCATAATTAGTGTTATGGTGGTGCCTATAAGCCATGGCCTTGCCATTGTGGGTACTGATAAAAACGTCAGATGGAGGCCTTGATCTTGGTCTGTATGAGACATGGTCCAGGTATGATTTTCATGTATGGGCATTTAATGGGATTTTAATGACTGTACAGCCTAGGCTGGGTGCATGTTTTGTCTGCTTAGTTTTTAAAACTGAAACACATCAACCAAAGATTGTGGCATCCCTGGTGACTGGGCAGATTATACACAGGCTAAGAGCAGATAGCTGTTTCCTGTCTTTTTCTGTTCATGAAGAAAAACAACACAATGAAAAGTTAGGATGATTAATAAAACAAACAACATTTCCAGCATACCAATTGCTTCTTTGTGGCTGAGCATGATGGCACCATCCTTATCTTAAATTTTATTATGGAGGCTACAGTGCTATTCTTGTGGATTTTGTGTAGTTCTTCTTGCCAAAGGAAAAGCATGGGAAAAAAAGCATTCCTGTGCATGAGAGAGTTCCAGCCTGATGAATAGCAGATGATACCTGGTGATACCTGGTACCCCATTGCTCCAGACACACCATTATGGCCTGCCCAAGGGCATTCAGTGAAGCTGGAGATGCTGCAGCTCCTAGAGAGAAACTTCTTTGATCCATTTGAACAAGAAAATGTGAGCACCATCCCACAGATATATGATCTTTCTGTGAATGTAACTTACTGAATTTGTGTATTCCGATGGTATTGTCTGGCAGGAATATCTGAGGATCAAAAGATTAATTTGGAAGCATTATTCTATTGGAATTTAGGTGGATAGGTTCAAAAGCATTGTCCTTCAAAATCACCAGCTGAAGTGATTTCCTTCTGGCTGGCAAAGTTGCTTGCTTTCTGAATTTCTCTTGGCAAGCAGCTCAGATCATGTGTTGCTCTTAATTCTACCCATGATCCTCAGAGTAGGCATTCCTTTATCTGCATCCACTGAGGGTTGTGATCTGGAAGCTGTGCCCCAGGCACACCTGCCTCACCAGGAACAGCACTGACCTGAACACACATCACAGCACTCACAGTCTCATCAGGAAACGAGTAAATAAATAACCACAGCACTGCAGTTAAGTAGTCAAGATAGCTTGGACCAAGACTAGATGTCCCTTTTCCCTGGGGTGTCTTCTAACCCTTATGCTCCTTCTTTTTGGCATAGTAATTTCTAAACAGTTTGTTGCACTGTGACAAAATTCCTGTAGCAATTTTTCTTGTGATTATTTCCTTGGGCACTTTTATGCTTTTTCACAATTCTACTTTCATCTTCACTTCAGGCACTGCTGGGTACACTCTGGTGATTATTGCTGTGGCAGTTTAAGATGTGGCTGCTTGTTCTGCCCCTCTGATGTGGGGTACTGCTTCACCTTACAGCTGTCAGAATGAACAGGTGCTGAGGCTTCTGCCTGTCAACAAAACCAAACTGGCAGACAGTTGATAAAGATGTATCTGACTTAAGGCACTCGGTTTTGGAGAGGAGCAGGCAAAATGGAAGCACACATTTCCTTCTGCTGACTTTGGTGGAGGGATGAGTGCACCCTCAGCAATCTGCAGATGAAACAAAGATGTGTGGTGCAGCTGATGCACTTGGAGGATGGGATGGCATCCAGAGGGATTTGGACAAGCTCAAGAAGTGGGTCTGTGGGAGCTTCATGAGGTTAAAAAAGGCCAAGTGCAAGATGCTTCATGTGAATTGGGGCAATGCCTGGTATCAATACACACTGGAGAATGAATGGATTGACTGCAGCCCTGAGAAAAAGACTTGGGAGTGCTGGTGGATGAGAGGCTGGACATGACTCGACAATACTCACAGCCCAACCGTGTCCTGGGCTGTATCCAAAGCAGTGCAGGCAGCAGGGCAAGGGAGGGGATTCTGTCCCTCTGCTCTTGTGAAACCCCACCTGGAGTATTGAATCCAGCTCTGGGGTCCTTGGCATAGAGAGGACATGGATCTGACTAGTGCTGCAAAAATTATCTGGAGGTTGGAGCACCTCTGCTGTGGAAACAGGCTATGAGAGTTGGGGTTGTTCAGCCTGGAGGAGAGACGGCTCTGGGAAGACCTTCCAGTCTCCTGGAGGGGCACCTTCCAGTGCCTAAAGGGGCTACAAGAGAGCTGGAGAGGGACTTTGACAAGGGCATGAAGTCAGAGGACAAGAGAAAATGGCTTTAAACTGGAAGAGGGTACATTTAGATTAGATACCAGGAAGAAATTCTTCTCTGTGAGGGTGGTGAGGCACCATCACACACTGCCCAGGAAGCTGTGGCTGCCCCATCCCTGGAAGTGTTCAAAGCCAGGTTGGATGGGGCTTTGAGCAACTTGTTCTAGTAGAAGGTGTCCCTGCCGATGGTAGGGGGGCTGGAACAAGATGGGCTTTTAGGTCACTTCCAACTCAAACCATTCTAGGATTCTATGGGAGCTCCAGCCTGAGGTACCAGCTAACAGCTGCAGAATGGAAAAGTCTTAAACTGATGCAGCTGTTGCTAAGTGACTGAGCCAAATATAGCATTTTAGTTTAGCATTTTAAACTAAATTTCACACATTAATATAGCATATAGGTGTTAATTTATTACATTAGCTATAAATATGTTTATGTTCTTTTTTTTCACTTTGCATTTGAGACTGTCTGGCAATAATAGGAGGAAATAAATTGAAAATTAATTTGTCTGGTTTCACCATTTTTTCTTAGCTGATCCTGTGGTATGGTTTGCATCTTGCCTTCTGATTCCTTAACTGCAGTTTGCACTTGAGAAAACCATATCATACTTGAATTGCAAGCTAGCCCCAGTTAGAAGCAAATGACATAATTATTTGGGAAACCAATCAGGAAGCATTCAAATCTTCCTTGGTGACGTGCCTCCTTTAGTTGGACAGCTTGCTTCCCTCTGGATGGCAAACATCAGCGTTAAGATTAGCCTGGCACTGTGAAAGTGCTTACTTGGCATTTCATCGCCAGAGCAAGCACTGCTGGATTTGTGATGCTGCTCCTCTGCCAACGTCAAACGGGTTTAGGCACAGCAGCCCTCACATGTTCATGCTGAAACCCAGTCAGCTCTGAAACAGCGTGTTAAAACAAGAGCCAACAGTTTGATGCACAGCTGAGGACTCAGAGACTGCTACAGATACCTTGCAACTCGATACCCATGAGAATTAAAGAGCTGAACTGAAAGAGATTAAGCAGCTCTTTGTACATTCTCCCCTGCAAAGTGTAAAGTACTGAGAGCTTCATTGTTTTGTAGCCACTTGTAAACTAAAGGGGAAAAATAATTACTTCAGCATGGGCTTCTTCAATATTGTTTTATGGAAAGTGCTCTTCCCAGAAATCTAGTCATACAGGCAAAATAAGAAATCCTCAATACACAGATTTCACAACAGAGCATTGTCCATCCTGAAGCTTAAATGTTCCCAAATCTGGTTTCCTTTCAGCAAGTAGCTTTGCCCTCCTGTTTCAAACACAGTCCGCATGCATCAGCAGTTGACTCACTTTCTGCACTGTTTTTTGAAAATCATTTACCTTGAACCTCTAGGCCCTTTTTCTCTAGACAGCCATTTGCACCTTCATCTCTGTGTGTGATAAAGGCCACTGTCACCAGAGCATCAGTTTCAGTATCACAGTTTCCTGCAGGACTGCTCTCTGCGAACGCAAAGCCTGTGGACAGAGGCTGCCAATTGCAAATGGCAGTATTGAATGTTTCTTCCCTATAGTTCACCTGCCTGCTGAAGTCTAGTTCTCTGTATGACTGCAGGCCCAGGTCCCTTCCATGAGGTTTGTATTTTCTGCAATTGGAAGCTTTCAGAGGCAGCTTAAAGGATTGATTTAGTCTGAGAGCAGAAATGGGAAGTAGGAACTCCTGAATTCAAAAAGCATTATTGCAGTAGTTTTGCTGCAGAGCCTGAGGCTACAGATTGAGCTCTTACCTCATTTTCCCCATCTGTGATACAGCTCCTAGGATGGTTTGGTGATTAATTTATGCTGATGAAGTTAATTACTTCATAAGTATGTAATAATTTGATAAGAATCTCTGCATGTCCCAGAAAATGTAGCAAAAAGAAAGGCAAAATAGCCATCCCTAAAACTGTTAATTAACAAACTGAGACAAGATGGTGAGATTCAGGATAGAAACCTCATCAGAGATATTATGGCCAATTATAGCCAGTGCAACTTGACATTCCTCTGATTGCAGAGGCAACTTGACAGGAATGTAAAGTTAGAGGTTGGTATTTTCCTGAAACCTCAGTTTTATCCTGGCAGTTTTGCAAGACCTATGTGGTATGCGGAGGCAGTCAGTGAAAAAGCTCAGGGGGTTGTTTGTTGTTATTTAGCAGTTCCTGCAGGTATATACAAGGAATCAATAGGAAAGGATTATGCAATAAAATAATTTATTAAGATTTCCTGTGTCCTGCAGAACAATCTGTGACTCATCAGCAATTTGGACAGCAGTGAGATGTACATCATATCAAAGGAATTCTGCAGGGCCAGCTCTCTTGGCAGGCTTGTTGTGATCTGTATCTCTAGTGTAACTGGTGTGACCAACCAGTATAATTAAATGATCAGTGTCACTGTACTCAGCCAAATTGCCCCTGAGCTTTATAGCTCCCTCTATTGGGTTAGCTATCAAAGCCACTCTCTACCCTGCAAAATGGGAGTTCCATCTCTCCAGCTTTTTGATGAGTTAATAACTTGAATTATCTTGCTGTTTCTGTATTTTGTCTGCTCCAGGTCAGTTCAGATTATGTTGCTGAAGACCTTTACTTTGCACTTTAATAAAATTTTACTTCACTGATGTTTGAAGCTGCCATGAAATCTCTCAAAATCAATGCAGTTTTTCCAAAACATTTGAAGTCAGCTACTCTATAATGTTTCTGTTATGATCCACTTAGGCCCTCTTGGACAGAATGCAAATAGGTAGAAGTGAAGGACAGAGGTTTCACATTTTCAAAGCTTGCTTGTGAAACATCCGAAATGCCCAGAGACGCCACGTCTGTCAGTGCTCTGCAGTTTTTGGTTGCTATTCATGCAACCCAGTCAGGCAGAAGAGCAGAGATAAGGGAAAGAACAGGGGAAGATTTCTCTCTGCAGTTTATTCTCCAGGGTTTTATTCAGTCCAGTTTTAAATGGCTCAAGCTACTGAAGTGATTCAAGCTATGACATTTTGGCAGGGTGTGAAACAAAATCTGGCAGAGGTGCTATGACTGAAGGGCTGGTTTTGTACTCTGAAATGTGTGGCAAATCTTTCACTGGCTTCAGTTAAAACAGGATCAGGTCTTCAGAGTCATTCCGTTTGAATAAGCTCAGTAAAACCAGCAAAAGAATCTACTTTTGTGGTGCCATTACACTGTTACAATCTCTCTCAGCCTCACCCTCCTCTGTTTACAGTGTCCTCTCATGCAACTAAGACTTTCTGCATAGAAAAATGAGCTGCTTTTGTTAGGTTTTGAGTAATAAATAACTCTGGATTAGTAGTTTCTGTCTGATGTCTCATTCAGACTGTCTCTTGCATTACCTAGCTATGTATGTTTTTAAGCCCTGATATTGGAAGTGAAAACTCTCCAGAGGCATTCTTTAGAAAGTCAATAAAGAGAGGAAAAGCTAATTGATTTTAAAATTATCTTTATTATTATTTTCTTTGTATGGTAGCCCATTAAACTTGGGGAGTCCCTAATGAAAGGTAAATTTAATGCAGTCATCTTCTGCCACAATTCTGGAGTTGTGTCCCCTTTATGTTATGCTTTCTTTTTTATTTCTCCCCACTTAGAGGTAAAAGAAAAATTTTAAAAATAGCATACTTAGGAATAATTTGGATTGATTTAACTTTCAGTAGTGTTATTCTTGTTTTCTTACTGGTTCAGCAGGAGTCGTTGAACCCAAGAAATGTGTAAATCTATTTCTACCGTGTTCTTCCACATTCTCACAGAGGAGGGTTTTTCTCATCATAGATCTACAGTAAACCACAATAAAATGAATGGGAAAATGATTCTGAATGTCTGTTATAAAACCATTGCAACTCTGTAAGCTGAATCCTGGAAGGAAAACCTGTCATAGACTTGTCTGTTGGGAAACCTGTTCTAGGTAGGACATTTACATTTTGGGCAGTATTGAGGGGTTTTTTTTTCTGATTTCTTTATACTGAGGAGGGAAAATTAGAGTCATGGTTCTGGGACAGTGCAGAGAACCAGTTCACACCTGAGGCCAGGACTCACCCAAACAGTTTGAAGAAGGCTGTGCCACACAATATCACAGGCCAGGTCCTTGTACTGGTGGCTGAACAAGAGCCAGCAACCATAGATTGTTCTGTGATTTCTGCAGGTATTTTGTCACTTGGGAGACAGGCTCTTGTGTTTGAGATGTTTGCCTGCTTGCCATTACAATGCTACTTTCCACACTTCCTTCACTGGCAGCAATTCCTTCATGCTCCAAAGGCCCAAGTGAATGAGCAGTATTTACGACCTCCCCCTTCCCTCCCCTCCCTCTCAGCAGTGCCCCTCTTGCTCTCCCTGGGTGCCTCATTCTTTGTCTGCTGCTGCCTGTGTTTTCTAAAGCAGAGCTGCTGCCATGATTCTTCACTACAAAAGTGGTGAAGCACTGGAATGGGATGCCCAGAGAAGCAGTGGATGCCCCATCCCTGGAAGTGTTTGAGGCCAGGTTGGATGGGGCTCTGAGCAACCTGGTCTAGTGGAAGGTGTCCCTGCCCATGGCAGGGGAGTTGGGACAAAATGGTCTTTGAGGTCCCTTCCCACCCTAACCATTTTAGGATAATTTCCAGTCAAGATGGGACATGGACCCCTAAAATAGTGTCTAGACTGTATTCACATCCTTGCCTTAGGTTGGCT
Organism: Promerops cafer; assembly: GCA_013398275.1. NCBI lineage: Eukaryota > Metazoa > Chordata > Aves > Passeriformes > Nectariniidae > Promerops > Promerops cafer. Next base: position 353,108 of record VZSE01002462.1, on the reverse strand, counting down.
GGTGGGATCAGGGAGGAAAGGGACTTTCACAGTGAGGTGAATGATTAAATAAGGCTGGGAGGTGGAAGGAAGGGGAAAGGAGAGGAAGTAGGAATGAGCAGATGTTTCTTGACACAGCTGGAGAAGAATAGGGACAGGCAGGGATAGGGGTTTTATAGACTGCAGGCAGAGGGAAGTTTGATGTAGGGAACCATAGCTATGACTGCAGTTGGGAGATTGAAAGATGAAATTCTGAACTGAATTCCTGGTTTTGGAGCACATCAGTACTGTTTTTAATATCTGAAAACAGGCTCTTCTGTTATGGCACTCATCTCCACGGATTCTTGCACAATGTAGGATTTACATACAAATGGTCAGCTGTGGTGTGAATTCTTACAGCTCCAGTGACGGACCCAATGTGTTTGAAGTTTATACCTCCACCCCAAAAAAAAGAGCTTACAGCATTTAAATAGGTTTTTTACCTAAGATTGTCAGTGCCTAGTAATATTTTTCCAAAACCCAAACTATTTAGATCATTGAGAGAACATATAAAACCTAAGGCAAAGTTGGGATCCTGTACAGCTCCAAAGAAACTCACAGTGCAGGGTAAAACACCCCCCTTGCTTTTAAGCTTGAATTAGCAGCATGCTTCAAAACTCAGATATATGGGCTTAAATTCAGCTGTTAGCTAATGAATCAAAGACTGACCTCACTGTTAAGCCATTGCCCATCTGTATTTTATGACTTCCAGAGATACACAAGGCTTCCAGAATCAAACAGTCATTTGTGGCTTCCCTAGTATTCCCTGACTTGCTGACTGCTCACCAAAGCACTGAGTGCTCTTAGCTGTCTCTGTGCAATTTCCTGGCTAAAGGAGATCTGGAATGTAAAAGTGTATTCATCACCAGAGGTTTTGCAAGATTCCAGGACTTCAATGAAGCGGTAAAAGATTATTTAAAATTGGAATGGCATGAAGGTTCCTCTGAGTTTTCAACCAACTATAGGGTAACTTAACCAACAAGTAAGTAACCCATAAGAAGAACCAGAATTATTTGGGATTTAAGCATCAAAAAAAAAAAAAGCACCAAGTTGTAATTACTGTTATAGCTGTACCAGACAGATGCTGACCCTTTACTGTGAGCTTCTCAGTACAGAAATGGAGGACTAAGTGGCAAGTGGGAACATGTACAGTATGATACCTTAACCATTTATCCAGAGTGAAACAACTGCATATAGTCAAATACTGAGAAATGTTTTTGTATAAGCTGGATTTTTTACTTCAGTGCTAAGATCAAAGAAGTGTAACCCAGAGCCAGCTTTGCTAAGATGGTGACCCTGGTTCTTACTCCTGTATTTGAACTCATTCTAGGGCAGAGAAATCATAGCAAACCTTTCTTCAGGATGGTAGGAGGTGCATGTCCACGTTAAATATGCATCAGAGGTAAATGTGCTATTTGTATACATTTTGGAAGCGATTTTAACTTCTGTTGTGATGGGTATTACATACCATCTAACATCAGGATATATAAGATAGGAACCAGATGCTGCTCTGTGCTAGTCAGGTGTTCTGGTCCTTTTTTTTTATTTTTTACTTTGCTTTTCTGGCACTAAAACTCCCTAAAATTTACTGAGGAAATGAAAGATTGTTGCTGTCGTGCTTTTGTGTGTTTGTTTAGCAAAAACATTTGTGCATCATAGATTTGTGTCCAGAAACACATTCCTCACTGCTTTAGTGTACTGCATTATCTGGACAAAATGAAAAGGAAATAGTTGTGATTTGAAAGTGTTTTACGTACATTTTGCAGAGCTCTACAAACTTAAGTGATATGTAGGGCAGTGATGAATCACAGTCTGTCTTCTTCTTCACTTCACACCACTATAACAACATTACTTTGCTGGATTGACCTCTGATTTACTGGGTGAGAAACCTCCAGGCAGTAGTGTGCTGACCCACCATCGCCTTCAGTTCTGCTTGCTGGTGCTTGCTGTTTCTGCATCTTCACAGTAAGATATTTGGCTGAGGAACTTTGTAATTGTGTGTTGTATAACTACAGGACTCCATTTTTCTTTTTGTCTTTTTCCTTCCCCTGCTACTAAAACCTAGAGACCTGTAATTAGTTTTCAAGTCATTCATGAACTCTGGTTTCTTCCATGTAGGCTGAGTCCAATTTGTGTCTGTTTGCTTGAGCAGATTAAATGAGTGGACAGGTTAATGCAGGTGCCTAAGTGGGCACATCCTAACAAGTTACTGTCCCTCAGCTAAGCTTCAGCTCCTGTGATTTCACATGCTCTTGTGTTCCTCCTGCCTCGTGTCAGCCAAGGTATTTGGGGATTTGATCTGGCTAAAAACACCTAGGAAAACTCCTGGGTGGACCAGTTCCTTGATCCCTTCCATTAGATAGCTGCACAAATAGCTGTGTTGGGACAGTGTAGGGAGTAGCTCAGGAACAGAGATGCACAGCAGAGCAAGAACTATTGATACTGGTGCTGCTGACAAAGAAGAAATCATCAGGCTGTGCCCCACGGCAGCTGTACTGCTTGTTCTGCTGTGTGTCTGAAGGGGAGGAAAATGCAGCTCTTATGTGATCGCTGTAAAATCAATTGTTCAACAGAGTTGGTCTTGGAGGCTGGGGTCTGGTGCCAGGCTTCTTCCCACAGAACACAGGAGACCCTTTTTCCTCCATATTGGAGAAGGGCCACCTGACTTTAACCTGAGTGCAAGGCAAGATGGATCCTTTCCCTGAAAACCCCTGAACACTTAGCTCGGAGTGCTTAGAAAGGCAAATAAAAAGATTTACATTTCACTCATTCCTTTCTCAAGTACCAAATTCTGGTTTGCAGTGGTAGCTTTCTATCCTATTCTTATGCTGTTCATGCACATCCTCCTCCTTTCATTTAGGAACTCCCTCTGAAATATCCAGCAATAGTTTCTGACAAAGGAGTCTTGAACTTTGGGTAAATTCAGAAAACCCTAAGTATTGTAATTCCTGGATATCTCATTAGGATTCCACTTTACTACAGAGTAGGAAAATAGCAAAATGTAAGGATTCTTAAAGTTTTGGTGAGATTCCTTGGCAGCAAATATACAAAGGTGTAATTGAAAGAATTTCTGAACTGAGTTAACCTGTATATTGATTGTCCCCTCTCAGTTGTCCCTTCTCAAGGCTTAACATGCCGAGCTCCCTGAGCCCTTCCTCGTAAGAGAGATGCTCCTGTCCCCTCATCATATCTGTAACTCTTTGGGCGGGTGCTTTGGGCAAACACTGCAGTTATACAACCCACTCCAGGAGCTCCATGTCTGTCTTGGACTGAGGAGCCTGGTACTGGTCACAGCACTCCAGATGGACCTCTCCAGGGCTCAGTGGAGTGCAGTACACCAGGTGTGTATGGACCAGGCCTAAGGTCAACCACTGCAATTACCTGACTTATCCATTCTCCGTGGGGTTGAATGAATCTATGTCTTGTCAAACAGGCACGTTTATGGAGTATTTTGGGCTGTTCTCTCCTCTGGCTCCAAAATTTATTTTTTAAAATTGTCAGGGTGCATCCATGTTTCTGAAAAGGTTTTGGGATTTCAATCATGGCACAAAACGAAGTCATTCTTCAGCTCTCAGTTCAGGGCCAAAGGGTAACTCTTAGGTTTTAACTCCAGCTTCGATGGAGCCCCCTTTATGGATCCAGCATTTAAGCTGAGCTGCATGGCTTTTGCCTCAGTTTGTTCCCCCACTCTCCCGCACAGCAGCAATCCTGTAAGCTCCCGTGTATCTCTGGGATTCTTGACACAATCTGATCCTGTCTTTGAAGTGATGTGACTGACACATATTACCCTGAACTACATAAAAACGTTTATGTTGCAACCAGACTACAGCCAGGCGGTGCTTGAGGGAGCTCATGCAATCTGCCTGTGTGCGTGGATTTGAATCCAATGTTAAATGTATCCGACAGAGGGAAGTGCTTCGAAGTGTGCAATTCCACAGCAGGTTCGGCTGACTGGAATCAGCTCTGTGGCATTCCCACTCTCCCTATCAGTCCCAGACTAGAATTCTCGCTTCCTCCATTTGTTTACTTTTGCGATGTTAATTTTCTGCTGGTTTAGCTCCCGAACAAACTTATCACGGGAACTGATAAACGTTGGTACAAGGGGGAAGGGCGAGACTGTGGCAGCGCTGTCTTAATCTGTCGTGTGTAGGGGATGCTGTCTCGGTATAAAGCTTGCCTCTCTTTTGCCTGCTTCACTTTAACGTTTCACCGTCGTACCTCTAGAGAGCATGTCCCAAGAACACCTCAGCACGCCCGTGCTCTCTTCTCGAGAGCCCTGCGCTGTACGTGCAGTCAAACCCCTCCTCTTTTTCTCTCCAGGCGCAGCACAAGCGCTGCACCGAAAACTCCTGTTAACTAGGGTGACAAGTTTCCAGCAGCTTTGGATCACGGGGAGAGGGAACACCCGGATCCCGGCAATATAAGGTATAGACGCCTCGGCTTGTGCAACACAGCAGCAGGGCAGAGCCCATTTTATTCTTGCCTTTTTTGGATCTGCACGCACACAGTCCTCAGCACAATGGAGCCGGCTCCGCGATAGCGCAGCGCGATACGAGCAGCAGAAATAAAGTCATCGCAGCGCCGCTCGCCAAGGGTGCAGTTGCCGGCGATCCACTCCCCGCGTGGCGGCTCCGCTGATGGCGTGATCGCCAAAGACTTCTACGTCCCAGGCCGGCCAGCGCCGCTCCCGCCCTCTGCCCGGCGGAGCTGCGGGGCTCCGGGAGCCGCCTGCAGCCGCAGCACGGCCAGAGCACAGCCCGCGGCTTCCCGAGGCAGCGCCGAGGCGCACATCGCTCCGGGGTCCCGATCTGCTGCGCCGGGAAGGTACCATCCCCTCCCAGAAAAACTTTCCACCGCGGGCCACTGGGCTGCGACGCCGCGCCCCGGCCGCCGCCGAGCGAAGAGGGAAGGACCTGCCCCCTACCCCTTACCCCCTCCCCGCTCCGTTCCCCGCCCCGCAGGGCCCGGCTGCCCACCTTGGCGGCAGGGGGGCTGCGGGGCGGGCGCCCCGGAGCCAATGGCCGCGGCAAGGCGGGCAGGGTGCGGGGGGCGGCGCCGGGCCGACAATAGGGGCGGTGTGGGCAGCGGAGCCGGGCGGGGAGCCGCGGGAGAGCCGGGCAGCACCTTGCGGCGGGCGGGAGGGGAGGGCCGCCGCGCCGGNCGGAAGGTGAGTCCCGCCGCGCCGGGGAAGGGGATTTCCTCGCTTGTTTTGTAACCGGGAAGTTTGCGCAGGGGTTGAGCGGACGGGTGCGTTCTTCTTCAGCCCTTCTCTTCCCCTCTCCTTTTGAAATTTTCTTTTAGAAGAGGGTACTGACCCTGCCTTCCCGCTCCTGACTTTCCTCTCCTGTCTCCCGGCTCCTGCCTCCCCGGCTCATTCATTTAACAAAGGGAGTTGTTCTCAGCCCCCGGGCTTTGCGAGCGGGGAGCCCTTCGGGGCCCCATGCTTGGGGTCCCGACGCAGGGGTTGGGGTGGAATCGGGGCTCAGCCCACAGTTTTTGCCAAGCACCCCGTCCTGGCTTCGGCTGGAGGGGCGGGCGCTTTGGGCAAACACAAAGAATTGAGGAGCTGGACCCATGCTGGGCGATGGGGTGATGAAGCCTCGGGCTTTGTGTGGCTGGTGAAGGAAGGATGGAGAGGTGGGAGCTTGTCTTTTAACCCTTCCGCCCGCGGGTGTGTACGAAACCGTGGCGTTTTGCTAGCAAAGTACTTAAAGCTGAACTTTGGGATCGTGGCATAATTCACATTGGAGGGAACGTCAGGTGGTCTCTAATCCAGCCTCCTTCAAAGCAGGGGCTTCTGCCTGGGAAGTGGGTAGCAGTGAAGGGACATCGGAGATGGGTGGCGCTTCTGATTGCTCTTGAATGCACCTGGGAGCTCGAAGGAGGAGGCAGCACCAGCAGGACTAGACTTCAGAGGCAGTAGCGGCTGTCTTCTGCTGTGCGTGGAAATGCCCCAATCCACAGCTCTCCCGTGCCTGCAATCCCTGGTCTTGCTGCTTTTGTTATCCAGAGGGCTTAAAATTCATGATTGTTGGGAATAGCTGGCTCCATCCGTATGTGTGTCACAGTGCATCTGCTCCTGCTGAGCATTACTTGATTCTTATTCCGACATTGCCTCCAGGAGTTTTTTCTTCAGGAGCAAGATTTATAAATAGGTGTCAAAACCTGGCTCTTGCTTGGGACTGGCTGTAAGGCGTGTACTTTATGTGGTAATTATGTATGAGACATGTATATGTGTATGTGTGTAAGAACAACCATAAAGCTGCTCAGTTAGAGCAGCTTTTAATTTTCAAAGTGAAAGCAGGTATTTTAGCTGAGTGAAATGGCTGTGTCGGGCACAGACGGAAGAACGTTTGTTTTCTTTGCTTGCAATTACTCTCTGCCCAGTGGCTTACAGATGCCTTTCACTGAAGCACCTCTCCCTCCTACATACCCGGAGTTTCCTGGTGCTGCACACATCACCTGGCCAAGCAGGGAGCATCTTCCTGTCTGCTGCTCCACTATCTCTTGGTGGGTGTGCCGATCTTGCTCTCAGCTTTATAGGGTAAGGCTGGAAAAACTCCTCCTTGTGGAACAGTTTGCGTGTGTGTCCACTGGATGCTTGGATGTTGCTTTTCCCTGTGCATTTTTTTGTGGGTAAGTCAGAGAAGTGCAGCTCATCTCTGCACAGAGAACAGAAGGAGAAGGTATGGTGGGAATTTGAATATGTCTAAATGCCGATTCTATTTAACTCTGAATTGCCTGTCTTGTGCCACAGAACAGAATTTGTTCTCAGCTGTACTGTATAACAAAGCTGGAGTCTAAGACTGGACAATAAACAGCCAGGTGATTTTTTAGCCTTGAGTCCTGTGGGGAAGGACCCACATCTTTAAATGGGATGATGTAACTGCCATTCTTTGATTTTGGAAGTGAAAGCCAAAAATAAACTTGAAAATGCTCCTGTAGCATGACAGCAAGAATGCTTTTACTGGTTTCTGAGGAATACTGTGTGCTCTGGATGTTACTCAGAAAAAAAGAATAGGGAAAAATGAGGCTTTTAGTTCATGCTTTTCTGTGCATCGCGGGGATATTGGAAGAAGTATGTGACAAGTCCAATATAACTGCCACAAGTGAAAATATATTGCTTGTTTATTGTGTTTCTGACTGCCTTGCTTGCACTGGATTGAAAACTGATGCTAGCTCTCTTTGCTTGAGAGGTCAAAGAACTGTTTTATTATCCTTTTCCAGATCTCTGAAGGGTGATCTTTTCTCTCAGCTTTAATTCCAATGCATGAATTTGACTAGTTTGCTGACTAGTGTTTTGTCTTTTTATAAATGTGAGTTGCAGTATGGCTTCTTTCCTTCTTTTTCTCTTTTGTGCACCTGTCTCACTTCCTTGGTGTGGGAAGGTTTGTAATTTGAAAAGCTTGTTGCTATGCTCCAATTTCCTTATAAGCTTAAGAGTGTGCAGAACAACCTAGAGCTGAAATAAACTTTTCTCAGTTGAAAAATACAGAAATGATCCAGAGCTCCACCCTCAAAGTGTTCTGGTTTTACAGTTCATCCTGTCAACAGCAGATAACAGAAGCAAATAGACTTTGTAAAGGAACTGACCAGTCGTGGTGAGGATGTGCAAGACACAGACTGAAACTAGACAACTAAAAATCAGCCGTATTTCTTAAGAGCATAGTCAGCCATTAGCCCTCTGACAGGTACAAGAATGCCTGCTGTTGGTTTTTTACCTCTATGAGAAGGCAAAATAATACTGTGTGCCAGAACTGTATTGTGTCAAAGAGTGTTTGTCTATACTTGGCAATGAGCCGAACTAATTTTCTCAGCCTGCTGTCTTGGCTTATGTAGGAATTGGGGACAATTGTAAGCATGTTCTGCTTGATGCTGAGAGCTTGCTCTTATGGAGAAAATAGTCCAATGTGTGACTCTTCTTATGCTCTTGCACACTCTCACCTGGCAGGAGCTGCTTTGCACGCCTCTTCCCAGAGATGGGAATGGCTGGGTCCGTTCCCCTTGGTGGCAGCAGAACTGGACTGTCAGCCAGTGCTCACTGATATAGCACAGAAGTCAGTCAGTTCTTCCCATCTGAGGTTAAGGCACATGATGCTCTTTGGGAATGAATAGGTTAAAAGTACCTGATGCTGCTTGTACTAATCAGGTTTTTATGCAAACTGAAGTTCAAGTCTGAAATTCTTGCACTTGGGTGCAGTTGTGCCCAGCATGTGCAGATGTAGATGTTGTGGCTCTGAGGGGTAATGCTCAGTGCTCCAGTGGTGATGACTGCTCCTGGCTTTGTGCAGGAAAGGGAGCTGACTTTTGTCCCATCTCACCTCAGGCACATCCTCAGAGCTATGGATGTCTTTGGGTCCTTCCATGGTCTGTCTTCTTTTTGGCACATGACACTGGGGTGCATGCCACAATTTCAGGGCCCTTCATGGGATCCATTTGAGGAAAACATGGATGTTTCAAGCTCAAAACGTGGTTGCTCTGAGCCGAACATGTCTCCCCAGACTCCCAGTACGATCTGCAGAGAGAAAAAGGCCCTTTTAGGATGTGCCTTGTGTCATCCTCCTGTAGGTTTCTTTAAAATAGGTCAGAGAGTTGCACACTAAAAATGCTGATTGCTCCTGTGCTCTCCCTGGTCTCCTCTGTCTCCCATGTGTTGTGTTGTATATTGGAGCAGCTGAGAGGAGTTTTACCTGCTCCTCTCACTTTGGGGATGCAGGCAGCATTGCTAATAAATCCATCAGCAAAAACACTGTTGTAGCATGGCTTTCACCCTTTCTCTTAATTTTAGCTTTTTTTTTTTGGTTGGGATGGGGGAAGAGGAAACAAAAAAAAGCCATCTGAGAAGTGGATTTCCAGGAGAATTTGAAGAAAAAGTCCAAGTATTCAGGTCTGGTTTGTGTACTAATACACTCCTTCAGGCTGGCAATCCAAGAGTTCCGGCTTCCACTCGTACACTATCAATGTCGTGTGTAGTCTGAGATGCAGGTTAAACAATAACTTCCCCTCCATAGTTTCTTTCCTTCTTGCAATCTGTACTCTTCGGACCTGCCATATGGCTAGTTTGTTTTACTCTTAAGCTGATAGAACTGCCTTCAAGCCATTCTATTTCTTACTTCCTGTCAAAAGTCAGAAGTGGTGCTGAATCAGGCAACCTTGTATCATCTTAGGTTTAAAGAAAGGAAGAGAAAAGGTGACTGCTGTAGAAAAAAAAGTCCTAATTTGTGAAAATTGGGCCAAATCATAAGACTGCAGAAGTTGTAACCAAATTTACTTTCTGGAAAGAAATAAAGTAGCCTTTTGTGATCGCAACTACTGTGTGAGAGGCAGTGCAGAAAATATATTGTGACTGCCTTGAAGCATATGACATCTAGCTGCTAACAGTTCCTTGATCTTGGTGAGCCTTTAGCTGTGGGACTGTGAGGAAGTCAAGTGGGGAGTATGTGCTGCAGGCAAGTGGGCCATAAAGACTTGTGTCATGCCTTTTTCTTTCTTCTTTTTCCATAAAGCCTGTCCACCTGTAATCTAAAAGGAAAACGGGGGAGGAAAATAATTGCTCTTCAAATTGTGTTTTGGGAATGGAGAAGTCTTCCAAGTTTACCTTAAGGCTTTGTTTCCTGCCCTTGTGAGCTTGCTGCGTGTAGTTACAGTGTCTGTCCATGGTTTACTGCTGATGGCGTTTGATGACTTCCCAGGTGGCAGCAGAGAGAAGGAAAATCAATTACAAAAGGGTAGGACACAGTTTGTCAGCCTGGCTTGCGATGGTCACAGCACTGCCTTGAGTTACTTTCTCTAAGCATCAGCAGGGCTTTGAACTATCACCTTTCTTAATGACTGTAGTGGCACACCAGTATTTTAGGTGATGCTTCCCTTTCAAGGCAAAGCCCATTTCTCAGGGATGATGTTCTACTCATGAATTAAGAGCTGGAGTGAGAAATATTTTTATTTGAACCAGTGGCTTGCATCGTGGTATTTTTTCTTCTTTTGCATATAGTGTAATGCAAAATACCTTGTCACTTATTTAGCATAAAGAAATTACAGGATAGATTATTATTTATAGCTACATATTCCCAAAAGCACATTCTCTGCTGATCCTAAAATAAGAGTGGCTTGGCCTCCTAACCCAGCCTCTTCTGTGGAAAGAGTAGAGAAGTGATTCCTTTTGTAAAATTTGTATTTAATTTCCCCAGCTATCTGTAAGTAAACATTATGCAGTTTTGCCAACAAGTTCAACTTGAAGGCTTTGTGCCAGGATGATTCTATGATTTGCCTTTAGTAGGTATTTCAAGAATGTCTTATTTCAATCATGCTTTGAGAGAATAGAAGTCACAGCTGAATGTGGAATTCATGCGCTTCCAGAGTTCGGACTTGTTTGAGGTGAAGCAAAAGCTGATTTCCTTCAGCAGCAGAAGGGAGTGATATTCTAACCCCTCTTCCTCAATTCTCTGCACACTACTGAAGCTGTTAGATTCATTCAGCTCAAGGCCCTGTGTGAGGTGCTGGAGGCTGTTACAGAGCTCTCTAATGCCAGCATGTGTCAAGGTAGAGGAGGGAAAAAAATGAGACCAGGCTCCTAATGTATCCTCTGCTTTTCTTGCTCATTAAACTGGTCACCTGAGCCTGAACTCCTGTGTCCCTTCACAATAGAAGGTACATTTGCCAGGTGACAGCTGCAAAGACCAGGGAGTGCACAGCACAAAGAGGGATTAGCAGCTAAAGGACACATCAGGATTCGAAATGCAATATTGATTAGCTCATTAAAATTAATAAGACACTCAATTATGAAAGTCCCATTACATTTTGCAGTTCTTCTGGAAATAGAACAATTCATATGTCCTTACCCTTTCAGGAATACCTCACACAAGACAAACCTTAGTGTCATTTTTCTCTGCAAATCACAGAATGTGTTAACTTTTAATAGAGCCCAAGTTTGTCAGTGTTTTATTTAGTAAAACATTGTTTTTGGTAGGGCAATGTTTTTAATACACTCTAAGATGTAGGCATGGTACTAAAAAGTTTCTTTTATTGAGAGTGATCTAAATTAGTGTATAATTGGGCTAATGTTGTTTTAGGTAGGGTCAAAAACTAAACAGCAAATATTCACATACTGGCCAATTCTAGCAAGTCAGACAAATCTGTTTCAAAATACAGCACACAGAAGGGAAAACCCTTTGATACAAGCTCAGGAACTCAAGGAACAAGTATGTGAAAGGGCATGTTGTTCATAAAAGGGAAAAGAGTCAAATTTTTCCCAATTCTTCACAAATATGTATATTGCCTCCATAGAACATAAATGCAGATTTTTAAGCTACAGATCTAATTGCCTTATGGAACCTTAAATGACTTAGAACTGGATTTCCAATGTGAATTTCTATGCTTTACTAAGTATTGGGGGGGGGGGGGNGGGGGTGGTTTTGGGGTTTTTTTTGAATAGTATCTGTAATAAAGGCTTTGCTTGAGAGGGTTTGAGTCACTTGACTCAGGGCAATTCTTGCTGAAATGAGAAATGTCTGGAATACTCAGCTTCTATGCAAGAGAGAGGCTGGAGGAACATAAAGTAATAGAACTAAGATCCTGGAATAATTGCTAAGTGGATGGCACTTCTCATGGATGTCGTCATTGCTGTTTCTTTTTTCTACAGAAGTTTGATTGACTTTTTTTGCCACACTGCCCAGGAGAGCTAATTTTCCTGTTTAACCACAAAATGTTAATTACAAGCTTATAGTTCCCATCCCTGTTTTACCCTGCTGTTGTGCTCATCTTCAGTCCCACTTTGGAATAAGATGTGTGTTCGCTTTCAGTGTTGCTTCTCTGGTCTCATGATCACAGGTGACAATAAAAAAGCTGTGGGAGTTGAACTCAAAGGAGAGACCCAGAAATGAAATGGTGATAGCACCACATAGTCCTTCATCAAAGCCATCTCCTTTCTGATAATCAGAGTCATTGGTAAGGTTCTTTGGTAAAATGTATGCAGTTGTGGGTGTGTGTTAAGGTGTTTGATGCTTTCTGTTAAGCTCTAAGATTCTAGAGATGCAAAAGCTATGCAAAAGTATGTGTCATATAAAAGAGACTTCTCCCACTCCTATCTGTAGAGAGAAATGACAGAATTTGATCCAAATGTGCCTTGAAGACTTAAATAAAGAGATTTAAGCACACAGAGGCTTTGGTTTGAGCCTCCAGTTCCTAATTTTAGGTGAGGAAGTGATGGTATCTACTACCTCTTAACAGTGAGTTACTAGCATTATAACTTAATTCTCCAAAATCACTGAAGTCTTCACTGAGTAGCCTTACAGAAAGCCAGAGAAGTTGTGAGGGAAGGAAGGAAAGGAAACTGCAGCACCAGCAACAAGTCTTGTCTCACAGTTATCTTGATCTAATATAAAAATCTGCATTTTAATTTCTGGCTCATCAGATTTCTTATTGTTGCATCAGGCTATATGTCTTAGTAATAAGGTGTCTGGGAAAAATTGCAGTCTCTTACATTTGTGAGTGCTATAAATTCTTCTGAGCAATTTTGACTCCCTTGGTAGCAGAGAGAATGAGTAAAAAGACTGTGCCATATTCACAGCAATCAGCAGGAGTCGCATCCACTACCATGCCACAGCCAAAAGGCTCTGAAGAAGTGAGACTGGAAGTACTTTTCCAGGCCTGCTTTAATTCCTTTGCATATGTTCCTAAACCAGATTTTAAAGAGTATGAATAAAATTAAACTGACATTTTATCTGGATTTGTAACCTCCAGTGTCAGACTTGTGTCTCTTGCCATTTCTAGGAGCCCTGACAACAATACTGAACTTAACTTGCAGTGTGTATGGGGGAACTAACTTTTGTATTCTTCCTGTTTGGTTTCTTTTCTCTGCTTCCATTATTTGATCATATCTCTTAAAGCATTGTTTGTTAGTTTGTTGGTTTTCTTTTTGCCTTTCTGCAGAAACCTTGTTCCTCTCCTGCCTGTCTTTACATTCCCTGGCCACTCCTAAGACTGATGAGAAACAGATTCCTCATACTTCTGTGATCCTGAAGATACTGGGCAAGCACAGATGAGCAGCAGGGAGGTAAAATATTTTGTCCTCCACCCAGTAAGAAGCATCTTCTTTGGGGCTTGGGAGGAGGAATGAAGACTGGATAGGGGAAGAAACCCATTATCTTCCTCTATCAAGTAGGCAGTTTTGGTGATATCTGGAAATATTTCAATTTGTAGATTTCATTAGAAAGGCTGAGGAGGTAAGGCTGAGGAGGCTGAGGAGGTAGGGCTGGGAATGACAAAAGCAGGACTTGATTCAAGAAGGGAAAGCAAACAACTCAAGATTCCTTCAGGGCTCTCCTTCAAGACAGAAAATACGCAACAGTGTATTCCTCTGTGTGGGCTGTCTTTAAATGGAGGCAGACGGTCACAGGCGGTGTTTGGATTCCAGGTTCAATAAAAGCACATCCTTCCGTTAGAGGAGGCAAAACGGCATCACTTGTTGGAATTCAAAATCCATCTCTAAATGCCTCAGTGACTTGTCATCAAGTGACTCACTGCACTGTCATAGCAGGGCTTCTGGCTTTCACATCAAAGTTATACTTGCTGAAGCAGTGTCCTGCCAGCTCATATTAACAGTCCCCCCTCCCAAGCTTGTTTCCAATTTACTCAGGGTGAAGAGGGGATTTGGGGGTGTCAGGGCAGGAGAAGGCTGCAAGGGCAGGTCAGAAATCTCACTGCCTTGTAGACTTCAGAATGTCAGCTTTTCATTTGTTTTGTGTGCCTCTGAAACAAGTCCTTGAGTTGCAAAAGAAAAACATTTAGAAGTGATGAGCTGTAAAAAGTTGAAAGAATTTAGTAATTTACTTTGTCCAACCAAAAATGTCTTTTCTTGCAGGCAAAGGCTTCTTTTGAAGTTCTTTGCTACTTTAGAAAAATGCTAATGATGAAATGCTTTCAGCTTGATTTCCTTTATCTCCTGCAATTCATTAGATGATCATCAAGATAATTTTTTTTTGCTTTAATTCACATAATCAATTTTTTTCTAGGTGACCTTTGTGTTTTTTTAAGAGCCACTTCTTTCTAGCACTAGGTACATCCTGCAGGAGCCCTTCCTGCCTTCTGATCCAATACTTACTCATCCTGGGACCTAGTCCAAATGCCACCAACAGTGTTTGTGTGGGCTTTTTTTTTGTTTGATTCAAAAACATTTCATCACATGATGACATATGGCAGCATTAAATGTGTAAACGTGCAGTTTAGATGTAATGGTCATGAAGACAAGAAGAATCTCACCTGAGCAGCAAGTGGCTTTCTGCTTTTTACATCACACCTGCTTTAAGTTTAGTATTACAGTGAATGCTTTGTGTTTCTGATGATGTTGCTTTTTGAATCCCACCCTGTTATTTTGGCTCGGTATCGAGGAGCAGTGACTTCAACAAGGTGATCTCATCCAATGTGTGGTGTAGCTGTGATTGTTTTTGAAGGCTTGAGATCCTGTTCCATCTGCACTTCCTGTAGCTGTAGGTAAATCATCTCAAATCTAAGATGATGAGCATGCCTGATCTCTGTGCTCTGAATCTCCTTTCTCATGAATTCATGTGCTTCCCTTCTGTGAAGGGCTCTTGTGAGCACTCTTTTTCTTTTCACTGAGGTATGAATGGGGTAAGCAGGGAAAGGGTTCTCTATAAAGCATAAGCTGTGCTAGTTTCAGAATAAAAACTCTACCTGTGAGGGCTCTAAATTCCTAATGAATTAACTACAAATTTTGGAGGAGAGTGTGGTTGACTTAAGATTCTTCTTGACTAGCATATGAGAAGCTTGTGTTTTGCTTTTTTTCTCAAAACCAGCTTGCACTCCCCTCCTCCCCCAAACTATAAAGCAAGGATGTGGTCATTGGCAACTGTTTTCCTTTTGATGCGGTCAACACCAAATTAACATTAAAAGTATAATTTCTGAATTTTCTTGGAGACTGAGTGCATGATGAAAGGACAGGAGGGATCTTTCTCCACCTGCTGGGAGTGTGCTCTTCGCTTGAGTTTCTTAGGAGCTGAGATCAGAGGATGAAGCTTGACACAGCTGAGCTCATCGTGGCACACAGCCATCCCAAGGCAAGGGTGCTTTTCCCTTTCAGCACTTGGCTGTGAGCTGACCTGGCAGGAAACTTTGCAAAGCAGTATCAGTGACTGTAGCTATGGTGTAGTGTTAAAGATCACGGAGCTGCCTGCAGGTCTGAGAGCTGGAAGTAAGGGTCTGTAAGACATACGGTGAGATCTAGTGCCTCCTCAGAACTGACACTCGAGTAAGTGCCTTTTTACTCTGCTGTTGTGATACCTGCTGTATACAGCTTTTTATTTTACTTATTTTGTTCCTATATCCCTCTGTCCCCAAGCTCTTTGAATGTCTAGCACCTGCCCAGTCAGCTCCTGTGGGACCTGCTTATGCTGCAGGTCTGAAAGTCCTTAGTGCAGAATGGATTTTATACAATCATAAAATTGCTTGGGTTGGAATGACCTTAAAGATCATCTAGTTTCAACCCCCCTGCCATGGGCAAGGAACCTTCTAGTAGATCAGGTTACTCAAAACTCCATCCAGTCTGGTCTTGAACACTTCCAGGGATGGGGCACCCACAGCTGCTCTGGGCAACCTGTGCCAGTGCCTCATCACTTTTGTAGTAAAGAATTTCTTCCTAATATCAAACCTANTGCTGTTGTGATACCTGCTGTATACAGCTTTTTATTTTACTTATTTTGTTCCTATATCCCTCTGTCCCCAAGCTCTTTGAATGTCTAGCACCTGCCCAGTCAGCTCCTGTGGGACCTGCTTATGCTGCAGGTCTGAAAGTCCTTAGTGCAGAATGGATTTTATACAATCATAAAATTGCTTGGGTTGGAATGACCTTAAAGATCATCTAGTTTCAACCCCCCTGCCATGGGCAAGGAACCTTCTAGTAGATCAGGTTACTCAAAACTCCATCCAGTCTGGTCTTGAACACTTCCAGGGATGGGGCACCCACAGCTGCTCTGGGCAACCTGTGCCAGTGCCTCATCACTTTTGTAGTAAAGAATTTCTTCCTAATATCAAACCTAAACTTACTCTCCTTCAGCTTAAGACCCCCCTCCTTCCTTTGCTCTGTCACTTCATGCCCTTGTCAAAAGTCCCTCTCTAACCTTCTTGTAGCCCCCTTTAGGTACTGGAAGGGGCTTTAAGGTGTCCCTGGAGCCTTCTTTTCCAGGCTGAACAGCCCCAACTTTCTCAGCCTTTTGATTTTGACTCTTCTCTAGCTGGTTGTCTCTCTTTAATAAATGTCTTTGTGAGAAAGACCCTGACAAAAAATTACGACTGGATTATGTATTTCTCCCCATGCCGTTGTTCTGTTGCTCTGAATCCTGCTTTGATTCCACATGGAGGAATATTTCTTGTTATCCCTGCCATTCTGTAGGGGCTTCCATGCTTTGCCTAGGGGGTTCATTTGTTAGTGTAGCAGAGCACTTTTGGGATTTTCCCATCACCTATCTAGATAATGTCTTGTGTCATGTATTCTTGAGAAGTTTTTCAGAGTTGAAAGAATGATTATAAGCTGGGCCCAAACTTCTTCTGGTGTTCAGCTGGAGCTATATTTTCACTCGAGACAGAATTAAGTTACTAATGCTGCAAGTCTCACAAAATTAAATGATCCTACTGTTTTGCTGTTCCCCTTCTACCTTGCAGTCCTCCACTTCATAGCCCAAGTGCTATAGTGTAGGAGCTGTACAAATGTTTGATGGCTTTTTCATGGAGGTGCTGTGGTTCTTTGTCACCTTCCACCTAAACACTGCCAGTAAAGGCTCACAGTGAGCATAAAACACAACTATGCTGGAGAAATAATATGCTTAGTTCTGTCATATAGGTGTAAAGGGCAAACAGGGAAGCAGCAGGCACAGGAGGAGTAGGAAAACACATTTCTGATAGAGCATAATGTCATTTTATCTCTGAATACCCTGCAATACGAACAGAAAGACTTCAGCAACATCTGTGCCTCAGAATTCAGAGCCAAGATGAAAACAAAGCTTTCATCTGGCAAGATCTGTGCATCAGGTATTTGGTAAGATCTGCCTGGCATGAAAGAACAAAAGCCAAAAGTTGTGGAGGGTTTTTTCTTTCTTTTTTTCCTTTTTCTTGTCTTTTTTCCTCTCTTCTTTTTCTTTGCCTTTTTTATCTTTTTCCTCTCCCTAACCAGGAGGCACAACTCTCTCAGTTGCCTGTGTGTTTCAGTGGGAACATTCAGGGACTGTCTTAGCAGCACTGGAGAGCCTAACCTTGAGAACAAAAGTAGTGTTTCTTGTGGTTACGTACTAAAAGATGTGGGTAGGCATCTAGTGGGAATCCAGAAAGCGCGTGGGCGCTTGATTCCCTCGGAAACTGTTGGGATTTGGCACCTAAGCTGGTAAAGTATTTAAAAAAACTCTTAAATATCTTTCTGAAAATTGGGTCTGATGTTGCTAATCAGTGTAAAGGGTGGGGGGATTTTTTTATTGTGATGTAATGGTGCCTTTGATCTTTGTTACTTTCTAGTAGATAAACAGAAGGAAGTTGAAGGAAAGCAACAGAAGTGACTTTGGGGTTGGAGGGATTGACGCAAGAGGAAGATAAAAGCTATATACTTGTGTAGTTTTTATAAAATGAGTAGGAGGGCAGGACTGCTATGGGCTTCTGAAGGGTATAAATGCCAAGGAATGGAGGGTGTGGAAGAAAGAAACTGAGTCTCTACTCTGCAAGTGCTTGTGCAGGCAGATAGCCTCACACACAGCCTCATCCAAAAGGAGAATTTTCATAGAACCTTGTGAGTGTTACCGGGACGTGCTGGTGAGGAACAGAAACACTCTGTGTGGCAGCAAGGAAGGTACCTGCTTTAGTACTTCAAGCAGGGTAAACCACTAAAATCTGCAGTTGTTCACACCTCAGATTGGTTGGCATCTATAAATGTCATCCCATCACACAAAAGCTGCTTTCCATTTGTGCCAGCTTTCCCAGACAGGAGAAGCTTTAGGAAACTTTGCTTTAGGCCTCGATAGCTCCTGTCCCAAACTTGAGTTGTTAGTGCTTGGATCTCCACCCTGCCTTACAGCTGTCTGCCATGGTGACAGTTTAATCTCACTGATCTCTTGTGGTATCTGAAACTTTCACCAGGAGGGAAAAGCAGCGTGACAGCTGCTCCAGGGCACAGGTTGGTAGGAGGGGGACACCAGGTAGGTAAAACAGTCTGTCTTGGGACTGCTCTTCTGAGATATTAGGACATCACTTACTATATCCACTAGGACATAAATATTATATGTGTGAGGATATAATCCAACAAGATTTGGGTATCTTGGGGAGTGCTTGATGTCAGAGGTGTAAAAAAGCTACTTGAAGATGATAATGCATTAGCAGAGAATATCGAGTCTTAACTGCTGGAGGTGTTGGGGATGTTCCTGTGTCAAGTGCACTTTTTGTAGCCAATAGATCGATAAACTAATTTGAGATAATTACTGAAGGAAAAGATAGACCAAACAGAGAAATGTTAATAAGTCACCAGAGCTGGATGGCATTCAAGAATCCTGAGGAGCTTGAATATGAAACTGCAGAACTGCTGGCCAAGCTGTATAATTTATCACTACAGACGGCCGCTGTGCCAGAGGACTGGGGAGCTACCAGTGTGATTCCCAACTATAAAAAGGGCTCTAGAGGGGATCCTGGGAACAACGAGTGGGTAACAAAGAGTCATGCTACCAGGAATGGAAAGGATCTCTGCATATGTAGAGAAATGTTAACTGTTGGGAAAGTTGGTGTGGCTTCTGAAAATGAAAATCCTGCTGCCGAATCCCATGAAGTTCTGTGGGGTGTCAATAAGGAAGGGTTAAAGTGGATATAAGATATTTGGATTTTCTGAAAACTTCTGTCAACACCTTGAGCTCCTGTAAGTTTGGAGGAAAGGCTTTTTTTATGGTTTGAAAGCCACATGGATAATAGAAAGTAAAAAATTTGGGAGAATTTCACATCTTATGATGGAGAAGGAAACATCACTGCAGCAGCAACCAAAAAGGCCACCATCCTCATTGGGAAAGTGATGAACAACGCCACTGGGCTTTGGTATAAATGCTTAATGCACCCATATCTTGTGGGTGATGTGCAGTTCTGGTCTCCACATCTCTTGCAGAGCACACTGGCATTGATTGCAGAAAGGGCAAAGAAATGGGCTACCTTCCAAGAAGAAGCTAAAATAGTTGAGACTATTCCATATGGGAAGAAGGGAAGGAAGACAGGTTTAAATCACAAAGTCAGCAGGTAAAGCTAATATGAACCATCAGTTCTCATGTTTTTACAGCCAGGGAACTTTTGATTAAAAATGATGGGCTTTGATTTTAAGAGGTGGAAGACCATACTAGTGCAGTGGAGAACTGGTGACTGTAGCCTCAGAATAGGCAGAATTTGGTGACAGGCTTTCAGGCACTCACCTGTGCAGGGCAAATCCCACTTTCACTTTGCAAGAATCTCTGCATGACCCTTCCTTTCCCCAGGGCCCTCCTCTGCAGTTTTTCATAGGAAGCAATTATCCAGGTGGCTGGCAAGTGTTCGACACTCCCTTGTGTGCACAATGAGATTTTTTTTTTTAATTATAACTGACTTATTCCTCATAGAAGTAATTTTTTTTTAATGCTGCCTTCAGCAGGGTGTGCATGTGAACTTTATTTTAATTAAGGGTGAGGAATCTGTTTTACATAACTATATCCCAGATTCTCATGAGAGAGTGAAAACAGCCCTGAGGGATTGATGAAAAGGCCAGTGAAATCGGGTTGTCTCACCGATGGGAGGCCTGATTCCAGTCTCTTCGGTTTTCTGTACCTGTGGGACTTGCTCCAAGCTGGCTGACAGATGAATTGAACCAATGCAGAGGCACTGCCTCCTCACAGCTTATTTCGGGCCACTAATTTGTGGTTCTGGGCAGATACTGGGGTGGCTGTTGCAGCTCTGCCTGAGGTTGTTGTCCCTGTAGTGGGAGTGGCCAAATGGGATGGGAATCTGCTTCCAAGCCCTTTCAGCCATGTCCTGTTGCTGGCTCAGACAACTTCTGCCACTGTGCCTCTTGCCAGGGTATTGTATTGCAACCTTGGTTTACCCATCTCCTTGGAACAGGGGTGCCTGTTATGATCAAAATGTGATCCCCACCATCCAGCTGAGTTGCTAATTTAATAGCAGTACTAATGGGATTGAGTCAAGATGGTTCTCTGAATCTTTGAGAAAGAAAACAATTGGCGCTGGAAGTCACAAACAAATGCTGTGGGCTAAAATTTGTTCTGAGTTGTAAAACCTGAAAGGGACAGGGAGCAGGTGAGTAAAATGTTTCTGTACCATCAAGGAGGGAAAATCCAGGGTGTGTGCGTGGCCTTTTGTTTATTTATTTTCCTGTTAAGAAAAAATAAGTGATAAAGGCGTTAAAACTCAGCTGTTGCCGGAACTGTTCTGGAAGTGAGGCGTACAAATAAAAGATCTCTTTCACTATGCACAAAGAGAAATATGAAAAACAAACCACAAACTCTGTAAAGAGGCTAATGAAGTTTGAGTCGAACCTGGCATGTTGTTAGCACCTGCTGCTTGTTTGTGGTGACTGAAGCAAGCATCCCTTTCAGAAAGTCTCCCATATGGGAGACAGTTTTGCTATCCTGTTATCAGAACCTCAGTGTGGTTGAAGAAGTTGAACTGCTGATAGACTGCACAGCTGAGACCTTCAGCTTGATTCCAGCTGAATCTGGTGGTAGCTGGCAATTTTTTCTGATGCCAAAAGCCTAGAGAGGTTTGGCACGATGCCATTGCATGAGGACAATGTTGTTTTTGTTCTATTTCTGCTTCTGCCCCAAGAGCTGGCTCTAGAGACTGTCTAGTAATTTGGCTTCTCTTACCAGAATCTTACATGAATCAAAGGAGGATTTTGATGCTCAGCTCTTAATGTTTCATTGAAGTGGCAGTTCATGCCATTGATCTGAAAAGTGTTTAGGAGTTAAAATTGATGGGAGTTAACTGGTGATGCTGGGGCTTTGCAGCCCCACGTGGCCACCTGCCACCAATCTCCTGGGGAAGGAGGAAACAGATGAGCAAGGAGGTGGGGCAAAGATAAGCCTGTGGGAATATATGTCCTTCAGGTGTTCAGCAGAGCAACATAAATGGGTGCACTTTAGAGAGAAAGGAATGTGATGGTCATGTCACAGCTTGGATATGCTTTGCTTTGGGGTGAGTTCATAGGTTGGAGCATGTTCATGAGTGGAGGTCAACAGATGCAGGCAGGTGTGAGATGAGGGAAGTGGGGAACAAGGTCAGTGACAGTCTGAGGGAATGTGCTGAGAGTTTTAAGCACCTCAGAGTGCAGAAGCTGTAGAGAAATGTCTGATGCTGAAATGTTTTTCCAGAGAAAGAGGCCTGACCATTTCCTTCACCTTAACAGAACATGAGGAAATGGCCTCAAGATATGCCAGGGGAGGTTTAGATTAGATATTAGGATTTTTTTTTTCCACAACAATGGTATAAATCATTGGAACAGACTGCTTAAGGAAGTGGTGGAGTCACCATCCCTGGAAGTGTTCAGAAAATGTCTGAATATGGCACTTGAGGACATGGTTTAATGGTGAATATGGTGGTGGTGCTGGGTTGATAGTTGGAATTTATGATTTTAAAGGTTTTTTCCAACCTTAATGACTATGATTCTGTGACATGAAAATTCCCTTCCTGGCATAGGTGGTCGGAACAAGAACACTATAAGCTGTGCCAGGAGCAGTGATCCAAAGCTCTGCTTTATGCAACTTGTGCCCTATAGGGAGTAGGGTAAAGTGTTGTAATCACTTGGTAGTTTAAACCAGGAACAAATCTGTGAGGCTCATTCAGGTGGAAAGGCAAAAGAGAGTGAGCAGTGCCAATGTCCTTGACTGGGAAAGCTGCACAGAAGATGGATAAGGATGGCAGAGTGCTGCCAGTTCTTCCTGCTCTGAGCTGTTTCCATTCTGAGTGTGGTACCAGCCCCAGCAGCTTCTGCCTGGCAGCCTCTTCCAGCAGCAGATCCCTGCTCCATGTCTTGCTCCAGACTCGCTTGCAAAATTAGCAGTGGGTTGGAGGGTTGCAGGTGCAGAACCAGAACAGGATAGAAGCCTGGAAGATATGTTTCTTCTCTGCTGTAAACCTTTGTGACCTTTCTCAACTTACTTTAGCTATGTCCTCGGTTTATAGGAGGGTAGTGGAGCTACTGTGCACTTTAGGGTATTCTGTGTTACCCAGCAGAAGTTGTTCTTTCACCCACATTAGTAATGTTTTATCACTGAGTAGTGTTTTATGCATTAATGGTTTTCTGTGCAGTGCTTAAAATTTAGAAAAAGGTCCTGAAATTTTATGAGCCTCTTGTATAAGCAGAACTGGCCAAGGGGGTGGGGGAAGGAGGAGTTGTTTGCTTTCCTGGAGAATCTCTTGTGCATTTTCTCTTCCAAAATAATTTCAGGCTATTTATTTATATCAAACCTTCATTAATTCATTGTACAGTAAAACAGCAGATAGTGGGTTCTTTTGGAAAGCTGTACAGATTAGAAGATGCTTCAACACATAAGCCATAAGCAAGGAAATAAGAACACCCTAAGGAATAATATCAAGTGTGATGCTTTCTGGACCTGCTACACAGCTGCAAAGCAATGGGTGAAGTCAGATTTTGCCCAGACAGCTCTCCTAAGCCTCAGTACTTGAGTTTTACTTTGCTTGCTTTGGCTTCTGAGACAGCTGGTGTCTGGAGCTGAGGCACTCTGGTACTTTGCTTAGTGTCCCCAAAAGACCTGCAAACTTAGCCAAGCTTTTGGGCTTGAAAGAGATGAGCTGCGTAGCTTGAATTGCAACTGGGTGCCTCTAGTTCTGGGAGGCTGTAATGACTGCAACCTTTTGAAATTTTGTTCAAACCATTTTTGTTGCACTCAGACAGGAATGTTATGTTCTTTGTACCATCTCCTAAAAGGCAAACTTTTCTGTATAGGCTGCTTGTGGCTTTTACAGTTTGATATATATGGGTCAGGGGAGGAAGCAGGCATAGAGTGTTGGATGTTTTCAAGCTGCTGAAAAAGTCCTTCTGAGTGCATGAAGTGGGTTTTAAGATCCCAGCTGAATTTTTGCAAATAACCTCTGTCTTGATTAGGAAAAGAAATAAGCCCCCAAATGTGGACTGCTTCCAATCTGTGTGCACACAAGCGAGTGGGCTGACTCTTCTCTGAGACAGACCTGTGTGGTAAAGGGTAACATCTTTAATTCTGAACCCCTTCTTCTGGAAGGAAGCACGCAACATCTCAGCTACCATTACTGAAATGTCATTGTTTTTCAAGCAGAATAAAAATATGCATTCAGTAGTTAAAATTGCAGTAAAAGTTTTCATTGCCTCTTGGAAGGGCTCCTCTTGATGCCTGTACACCTTCAGGTACATGTCTTCATAGAATCACAGACTGGCTGAGGTGGGAAGGGAACTCCAGAGGTCATCTGGCCCAACCTGCTGTAATCAAGCAAGGCCACCCACAGCCAGTTACCCAGGACCATACCCAGACAGCATCTGAGTATCTCCAAGGATGGAGACTCTATCTTTCTGGCCAGTCTGTGTCAGTGCTTGGTCACCTTCACAGTGAAAAAGTGTTTCCTGATGTTCAGAGGGGCCCTCTGTGTTTCAGTTTGTGCCCACGGCCTCTGGCCCTGGCTCTGGGCATGGCTGACAAGAACCTGACCCCATCTGCTTTGCATCCTCCCTGCAGGTATTTACAGACATTGACGAGATCCCCCTGAGCCTGCGCTTCTCTCGGCTGAATGTTCCAGCTCTGTCAATCTTTCATCATGGAAGAGATGCTCCCCTCAGCATCTTTGCGGCCCTTTGCTAGACTCTCTCTGGTCTGTGTGTGTCTCATACAGGAAAGCCCAGAACTGGACCCAGCACTCCACTGTTGAGGAGAGGGGAAGGATCATCTGCCTTGAACCTGCTGGCAATACTTGGCCTAATGCAGCCCAGGATACCATTTGCCTTCTTGTCTGCAAGGACCCATTGCTGGCTCACTCTCAACTTGGTGACCATCAAGACCCCCCAGGTCCTTTTCTGCCAGAGTGTTTTCCAGCTGGGTGAACCCCAGCACATGTAGGTGCCTGTGGTTGTTCCTCCCTGAGTGCAGAACTTTGTGTTTCTCCTTGTTGAACATCATGAAGTTCCTGTAGGCCCACCTGTGGTTCCCTGGGTCTTCTGGAACATCAGGATTGACATTTGCTTTCCTCCAGTCTATGGGCCCTTCTGCCAGTTGCCATTATTGATCAAAAATTACTGAGCCTGGCCTCATGATGGCATCTGCCAGCTCCCTCGGCATTCCTGGATGCATCCTCTTAGGGCCTGTGTACTTATTTTGAGTCTCTATCTGTAGATGTGAACATAAACTTCTAGAGAAGGGCTAAGGCTTGGGAATCAAGCTGCTCTTTGGTCCTCCTTTCTTCTCTTCTTTCCCTCTCTCCATTGGCTGTTGACCTCAGTCCTCAGCTACTGCTAGAGGCTCTTTGCTTGCGTGACAAGGCTATTGTGGGTTTTAGATTTTTAAGCCTACAGGTGTCTTTAAACACCTCTTTTGGACACCTCTTTTGCAAAGGTTCTCGTTCTGTGGGGGGCTGATTCTGAGGTGGTGTGTCATGTACATACACAATTTGGTGTGTGTCTCCTGTGCAGTGTTTGCTGTTTGTTCCCGGCTGAGGAAGAGAGTCTGCCACAAGGACTGGCTGTGCAACTTCAGCTCAAACTGCCTTAACCCACATTATTTACTTTGGAAATTACAGTTTCAATTGCTGCTGATAACCCAGCTGATTGTTATGTTTTACATTTAGCACAGTTTTTTTAGTTCTTTCCTTAATGACTTATGTAAATAATTTTAGAAGACTTAGCATTAATTTTGGAGAAGCTGGCGTATGGGGCTGCGAGGCTAGCAGCAGGTGCTGTAAGTAATCACTCTTCTAAATTAAGCAACACTTTCTGAGGCAGTAGGTTAATTTCCGGGTAAGCAGCCTGCATACAGATTCTTGGAATCAGCTGGATCTTGACCCAGCAAGTGACTCAAGGCTTTGTGTAGGTTTAATTGCTTGAGTTATCTCACTGAAGCCTTTCATTTTTAGAGGAAACTGGGGCTGTGCTTGAATGCCTGTTGAAACTGGGTTATCACGTTGAAATCTTTGTCACCTGGCTTTGTGCTTGTCTTTGTAGCTCAGCCTTCAGTGCCACTGGACGTGTATTTGGACCAAGGGCAGTGTCATGGTTTAACCAGGTCAAAAGCTGCCTGGAGCCCAGGGTATCTATCATAGAATGGTTTGGGTGGGACAGGACCTCAAAGATCATCTCATTCCAACCCCCTGCCATGGTCAGGGAAACCTTTCACTAGACCAGGGTTGTTCAAAGCCCTATCCAACCTGGCCTTGAACACTCCCAGGGATGGGGCATCCACAGCCTCTCTGGACAACCTGTGCCAGTGCCTCACCACTCTCACAGTAGAGAATTTCTTCCTAATCTCAAATCTAAACCTGCCTTCTGTCAGTTTGAAGCCTTTTCCTCTTGTCTTATCACTACATGCCCTTGTAAACAGTTCCCCTCCAGATTTCTTGTAGACAATACTTGGGTACTGAAAGACTGCAGTGTTCATGAGTGGCATATGCTGAAGTCTCTGCTGCTGTGGATTTCTCTCATTAGTACAAGAGCAAGCCAAGTAGTGCTTGAGAGCTTTGTGCCGTGTCTTTCCACACCTTTGTGCCTGCGAGTGGATTTCTGCAAAAATATTTCCTCTAATATCTCTAGTGGAGCTCTCATGACATCTGTAAGCAGCAACTGTTGACCAGATTGTGCTCAAGTGCTGCCTGTCACTTTTGCATTGTCACAGCTCTGGCCAGCATTGTTCTTGCTCAGGGCTTGGAGACTGCCTGCGAAGTGTGACCCACTCTTTGTAAAACAACTCTTGAGTCTGTGAGGCTGATGGGGCCAGTGCTGTTTGTGACTTGAAAACTTAAATGATTTTTCATAGGCTCTGCAGAGCTGTGAGGAAACTGGTAAAATCTTAATTTCTGTTATTACACAGAGTATGACTTTGGAGCACTTTGTCTAACTTGTGGAGTAGGAAGGTGCAGATTTTACAAGCTCAAGCTCTCTTTAAAATCTCTCTTCCTGTGTGAAGATTGTGCCAAAAAGCAATGTGAAAGGTGGAATTTCTACTTACATGAAATCCCATGTAAAGTGGAATAGAGCAGGAAAAATGCCCTTCTCCAAGGATTCAAGAAAGGAGAGAACTTCAGAGATCTGGAGAGAAAAAATGGATTTTTGTTGCCTCTATATATGTAAGCTGGGACTTGCCCCATCTCTGGCTTAGAGTTGGTGCTTCCTGTGCCTTTGGATGTTCAACCTAATATCAAACTAGTGCTAGAAATCATATACCTGCTAAAAAGGTCTGAAGCCATTTCCTGCACTCTTTAGCTTGATTTTTTTGCTATGTTCAATCATCTTCAGACCAAAATGTTCTTAGGCTTGAAAGTCAGTGTTGGGATACAGCCCTTTCATGTTTAAAAAATTAATAATATGAATGACAGGCACCTATAGGTGGAACTCAATTCTTGTGAACAGCGTTACAGAATGGCATGGCTTTTGTAAGTCATTTAGAGGTCTGTAATCTCTTCTCACTTTCTAGATTAAAACTATTCTTTGCTCTGAAATGTTGAAGAGAAACAGTTCAGATGTGTGGAGTCTAAGAAACAATATTGTACTACTTCTCTGTAAGGGAAACTAGATGTATAAGCAACTTGGTTTTTTGATAGCTCAGCTTTGCTTGAAAATCTGAATTCTCATGTAGCTCTGAAGGCAAACAGTCCTCTTTAGGTGACACTCTGGTTCTGTGGGAATTGGGACTGAAATGTTTTTAAAAAGAAATGGTGAAGAGGAAGTCATAGACACTGACTCTCCACTCTTTATGGATCTTCTGACAGTGGATGCCTTGTGGGTTTAACAGATGATCCAAATGCATATTGATGCATTCAAATGATCTCAGTGTGTTCTCTGGGATGCTGTGAGATGTCTGTAAGTTTGGAAATGGAGAAGTGCAATAGACAAGAGCTGGGTGGACAATGAGTTGGTGATGGGAGCATAGAAACATGCTGATCTTGGACAGCCTTGTCAAAAGAGGTCAGAATTTGAACTCTCTTAAATTCAGTGGGGTAGAAGGCAAAGAAATTTTTTTTTTCCCCAGATGAGTTAGCTCTGAGCAGGCCACAGGAATTGAAAGTGTCAGGCAAAGAAGTGACCAGATGCTCAACAGGTGTCTTGAAGTTTGGCTTTCTGAATGGACTTCTGACGAGAAAGCAGAGGAGCAAAATTCTCTGCTCCAGATTTGTAGATTTTGGTAGGTAGTTTAAATAGGTAATTTAAGAACATTGCTTTGCACCTTTCTCACTGACTGCCCTAAACTCAGTCTATCCAAATATTTTTTCCAGGCAGCATGAAGAATTTGCAATACTTTCTGTTATCAAAAGCAGAACTTGAAAGAATCCTGCACCATACCAAAGATATGAATGCTGTGTTAGGGAATTTGGACATACCAATAAAAACAACATATTACTCTACCACTCTCTCCTCTGAAATTAAACGTGTCAAGCACATTGCTGAAACAGTAGACGGAAACTTGGCAATTACGTTTGTGTGGCAATTTGACACTGTTCTCCTAAAATACCTCTGGAGAGCATCCAACTGTAGCTCTGCTCTGATCCCAAGACTATGCTGCAGATGCCCTGAACAGACACGTAAGCAGCAAGCTCTGGTGGCCTGATCTGTGTAATTGCTAGAAAGCTTCAAAATCTGGTTTGCTCTCAGAGGGCTTTCCATTTGGGAAAGGAACTGATACCATTCCAATTTTAAATTTTAACTCTGGAAGAGGAAGGGAAAACATAAAAGCTTCAGAGAAGCAAGTTTTTGTCTAGACTGTGGAGCCAGCTGGGTGTCTTGTTCTGTCTTGCCAGGCTGCCTTCTTGTTTGGGGCTGTGTCTGAGTGGTCGACAAGAGCATTAACTCTGTGAAAATAAACCCACTTTTGGTGTGGCAAATGAACCCTGGTCTCCCATGACCATTCCCTGCCACAGTTGTTTCAGCAGGGCTTTACTGATCCATTAAAATGCACAATCTTCTCTCCTTGTCCTTTCACAGTCATCATTTGAAAAGCTTTCCTCCATTTTTTGCCTTAAAAAACCGCTTTTGAAGTGCAAGATCCCTTTTGTTTCACTGACTATAAAGTGTGCATGATAATTACAGGACAATTGCTGTGTTAGCTGAGATACTGCAGTGTTTCTGCAGGACAGAACCCTGCTCCAAGCAGGAGCAGTTCAACTTCTCTCACTCAAACCCCAGGGGCCAGGGACAAGGAATTTCCTCAGTTTTATGCTCAGCAGTGACAGTGTTATCTGTGTAGATACAATTTATTGCACTGTAAGTAATAGTTTAATGGCCTTGCATGCGATAAATGCTGTTTCGTGCTGGTGTGTGGTTTTCAGTAGTGTGTCAGAGAATTACTTATGCCTTTTAATCTGCATCATTCAAGAAGGCAGTATTTTAAAAATGTGATTATGATATCAAGGGTTTGTGAAGTGAAGGGCAGAGAGGCTTTTGCTGTTCCAAAGATTTCCTGACTAGAGAATGTAAGTCATAAGCATGACAACTATGGGATTTTTTTTTTTTTGCTATTTGGTTTGGTGGTTGTTTTTTTTTTATTCTTTGAGTCAGGCTTCTTTCCTTCTCCTGCATTTGGATCCTCTTAAAAATCACTACTTTCAGGGAAAAATGCAAGCATACCAAATAACCTGTGGAAGTCTTCTGTCATTTGCTAACTAATTGCTGCTTTTAGAGTGGTACCTGTCTTTTTTCTTCAGCAGTGTGTCTATTTAGCTGTGCTCTTGCTCCAAAATGAGTCATGTTTCAGTCTCTGAAAGCCCCACTGTCCTTGACTGTCTTTTAAACTTTTTTTTAATCATTTGTTTGGGTTATTTTCTATTGGTTGCTGTCAGGGAGATGCTGTGATAGCTAAAGAGGCTGCTCCTCTTACCTATTGTATCCCAGTTGCTTCATTGCTTGTTTACAAGGATACGATTTGACTATTCCCATAGGTGTTGGCACCATAGGTGTTGACCCTGTTTTGTGCAAACCCCTGCTGCCTCCAGGGATCCAAATAAAGGATCTTTTTAAGAATTAGATGCTACAGACCCTGTGCTGTTGTCTGTAAAACCAGGGGCTTCAGTTTGGGCAGGACCCAGGCCCCCCATTCAGAGCAGCAATATTGTACGAAGCCTTTGGCCCCTGGAATACCTGAGTTCCTTCTGAGAAGCTGAGATCCTGCTTAGCTCCCTGAAGGATCAAGGCCATTTTGGGTTGAACAGGGCTCATAGACATGTTTCCCTCAGGAGAAACACTCAGGTCTGCCGCATACTTACCTGGTCAATATTTGCTTAGTTAAGAGTGCCTTAGGAATGGGAAAGTTCATCAGCCAGTGGTAAACTGGTTTCCTGAGGTATTCCTAATCAATACCATTAGATTTGGGTTCAAAGGCATTGTGTGGGCAGAAACTGGCCTGTCAGACATCAGTGCCTCCTGCCTGTAAACCCATCCACCTCGTCCCAGGTTGTGCTGGGGATGGCAGTAGCTATTTCAGGGCAGTTCTGGAGGTACTGGGTGGGAAAAGATAGGGATTTGGGTGCTGGAAAGAAGTTCTAGAAAAGCATCTGAAGGTGGGGGTATTACTGCACAAGATAAATGATATCCTGGATGCAACTACTTTGTGGTTTGGGGTTGGTTTTTTTCCTCCTTTAAAAGTGTGGTTTGCTTGGCATTGAGTAGCTATCAGAGAGGTGTTTTTAGCCACTGTGCTTTTAAAATCATTATGCTAAACCCCCTTGGAGTTGTGAGAATATGTGCATATGCAGACTGGTGTTGGTTGAATTCAATTGTTACAAAGCACACTCTTGGAAACCTCATCTGGGATGGTGTTGGTATGTTCCTCACATTTTGCCAGTTTTCAGAAGCTGTCAGGTAGTACTGTGTGGGAAGTGTTATAGGGATAAATCCTGAAATTCTAATTTGGGCTAAACTCCCACTGTTTTCAGTGGGTGGTTTGCTGGCATTAAGGCCAAGTACCCCTCAGCTATTACAGATGACCTTTCTGTCCTTTAAAAGTCAAGGAGACTGAGACTTGATGCCTCTGTCTTGTACTGGAGATCAAACTGCAGGATTTCAGCCCTTAAAGTTTGTACATGTGCTGAGATTTGTGAACAAGGAGTTGGTTAACCAAAAACATTTCCAGTAACTGTTCTTTGGATTCTCAGTAGTGCTGGTGAAATGCCAGAGATCTGGAAACAGAAATTAGCTGGTGATTTAGAGCAGTGCATGAAGAAGACACTCATTCTAAAGGGGAAACACTGATGTTCTGAAAACTGTACTTTTCATAAATGGAGAATATATAACCCCTTGTATTTTAAATTGAAAAGTTCAAATTCTTTCAAAATACCAGCACAAATTTGTTGAAATTCTGTTTGCTCAGATAGCTGATTTTTATTTTTTTGGAGAATGTTTCTATGAAATATCTGCAACTTTTGTTAGTATATTGCTTTCCAGCAAAATTGAATTAAATGTATTTTAGAAGTCAATAGTCTGAAAGTAGGTACCTGAAGTTCCTGACTATCACCAAGTAATTGAAATCATAAGTTGTTCTGGCTTCGTCTCTCTATGCAAGAAAGAGGGAAGATGATGTGTTTGTGTTGGCAACACTTCAGAAAATCAAACAATATCTCAACAGTAAGAAAAAGGCCCGAATCCCTTCAGAAAATGTTGCTGTGCAAACCTTGTCTGGCAGAAGGTCTTCACAGCTGAAGAGCTTCTTTCCTGCACCTCACGGGAGCATCACCATTAAAGTCTGACTGAACCCAACTTGGTGTCAGCCTCAAATGTTATGCAAGGGCACTGCAAGAACTTGCTCAGTTGCAGCTGAGGCTCTGAAGCTCACACTGTATTGTTTTTCTTGTCCATTTCCCCTTAGGTGGTCCCTGCCTATTCATATTTCAAGCTCAGGAGGGCCCTTCTGTCCCATCACTGGGACTCCAAGGGGGAAGAAGGGTTTTCAGATCCTTCCATGCCCCCCTTTACCTCTGAGTTCCCCATCAGGATTGAGTACACAGCTGTCTTTTTTCCTTTTCTTTTCCTTCCTGAGAATATGTTTCTTGTGCTAACTGCAGTTGCAGAAGCAGCTGGAAGGGATTCATCTCATGCTGTGTGCTCTCTAACTACCCGAATTGCTTTTCCTTTAAAGAGGTGACTGACTGATAGGAGGAGGGCCGAGCAGACAAGAAGTACTTCAGCTTTCTCCCCCTCTTGTGCCTCCAAGATCACAAATGAGGTCTGTGAGAACTGGGACAAGAGCTGGCATCTCCCAAGTTCTGGGACTGTATTCCACACCCTAAAATTCATAATGAGGGTG
The DNA here is from genome assembly GCA_013398275.1 of Promerops cafer. Lineage (NCBI taxonomy): Eukaryota > Metazoa > Chordata > Aves > Passeriformes > Nectariniidae > Promerops > Promerops cafer. Next base: position 321,597 of record VZSE01002462.1, on the reverse strand, counting down.
TTATGGTACTGATTGCAGCTCTTATGATGATTTTCTGCTCAAGGTTGTCACAACCACTTTTAATTTGTCTTCATCACTAAACGGGGGCCTTGGATTCTGAGGAGCAAAAACGTGCTTCAGACAAGTAGTTTGAATGATGTTGTGTATCTCCCTCCTTTAAAGCCTTCCTGTCAGTTTGTGCTGCTTGTAATCGCAGAATTGCAGGTTGGCAGGAACCTCTGTGTGGACAGTCTAGTCCGATTCCGCATCTAATGTGGTGGCAGCTGAAACAGTCTGCTCAGCGGCATGTCCACTGGGGTTTTGAGCATGTCCAAGGATGGAAATTCCCATCATCTTCCTGAGCAATCCGTGGTTTTCTGGGTTCTGTGGTTTTGTGTCCATCTCCCTTATCCCCACCCAGAAAAAAGGTGTGGTTTTGTTGTGGGGTATGTTCTTACATTTAAATGGAATTTCCTGTATTTCAGTTTGTGCCCATTGACTCTTGTCCTGTTGCTGGTTACCACCAAGAGGAGCCTGGTTCCATCTTCTTTACACCTCCATCAGGTATTTATGCACATTGATGAGACCCCTCTGAACTTTTTCTTCTGCAGGCTGAAAAGTCCCAGCTCCTTCAGCCTCTTCATATATGCCAGGTACTCCAGCCCCTTAATTATCTTTGTGGACATTTGCTAGACTCTCAGCAGTATGTCTACATCTCTCTTGTACTGGAGAGGGAAGCACTTGTCCCAGCACTCCAGATTTGTCTCACCAGCCCTGAGCAGAGGGGAAGGATCCCCTCCCTTGACCTGCTGGAAGTTGTTTTTCCTAATGCAGCCCACATGTTGTTGACCTTGTTTGCTACAAAGGTGGTTTGGAGGCTCATGGTCAACTTGATGTGCACCAGGAATCTCAGGCCTTTCTCTGCTTTTTCTGCTTCCTTTCTGCCTGTTGGCCCCTAGTCTGTGCTCCTGAGCAGCAGGGCTTTGCATTTTCCTTTGCTGAACTGCAAAGGTTGGTGCTGGCCCATTTCTGCAGCCTGTCCTGATCCCTCTGAGTGGCAGCACGCCTACCTGGTCTGTTAGCCACCACTTCCAATACTGCATCATCTTCAAACTTCCTGAAAGAGGACTCTCTGCTGTCACCCATAATCTTTTCTTTATATGGAATTTAGAGCCCTGGGTGAAGTGTTTAATGAATCAAATCACTCAACAGTTCTTGAAAGTACATTGCTGTTCACTTGGGAAAGTCAGACAGAGATGAGGCACTAACAGAACATTAAATGCTGTGCCTTGTAGTACAGGACTTCATTATTATTATTTAGGACTTTAATTCTGTGAATCTCTGATGCTTGATGCAATACCAGCTCATGCCCTTTGCTAACACCATAGCAACCTGCTATAAATGTCACTATATAATGTGGCTTGTTGGCCAAAAGCTGGACAAGGAATGCTTTTTAGGGCAGGAAATCCATGGGGTCAGTAAAAAAAGTGCAGTAGAATGAGGGAAAAAAGTCCTTTTGTTGTTTTATAGTATTGCAAAGTGATTTTTCTTTTTCTCTCCAAAACTCTGCCCTAGAGGAAATAGAGGCATCAACTGAAATTCTCTCCATGCTTTATCTATATTCCCCTCCCCCAAAACCTACATCCTAGGCACAGTCTAAACCTCTGGGCTAACAGATGGTGTTGAAAGGGGGAGGGAGGGGGAGCAATTTGCATCTAAATAGCTGAAATAAAAAAGGGTCGTGTCCCAGAGACCAGCCCCACTCACCTGCTGTTTAAATCCCCCTGAGAAACCGGCAAACACGCTTAGTTTCTTAACGTCTGCGTCAGCTGTACTTGCTCTCTGCAGCTTTCTGCCCTAAAAAAGCTGCAGTCCTGTGCATCTTGCTGTATGGATTCTGTTCTGCCCCCAAAATGACGAACTTTTAAGGCTTTAGTTCTCTGAATGGAGTTGACAGCTGTGTCACTTCTGTTCAGCCCTCCCATCAGAGTGACTGCTGCTGTTGTTTAGCATAATTAGCACAAGCACTAATGATACAGAAAAGGTTCAGAGCAAATATTACCTCTTCTGTCGTCTTGCTACTCTGGTGGCTGCCTGATTCCACCTTCAGAGGTGCTCTTGCCATATGGTCCTGTGGACTCATGACGCAATATTCCACACTGGGTTTGTGTGTGTAATGGGCTGGGCTTTGGCTGTAGTGACCACCAGGCTGCAGCCCATTGGTGGTCCTGATCCTGCAGGACCGTGGCATGGTGTTGGATGGCTGTGCTTAATCCTGCAGGCATGCAAAGCCAAGTTGATCTGGCTTCCTGACTGTGTCCTGTAAGAATTTCTCAGGTCTGCTCAGACCTTGCTGCTTTGTAATGATTTTGTTTTGGAGCGTAAGGGTCATTTGCCCACCACTGTTACACATTCATGGAGATCACTCTGGGTCTGTCCCCCTGTCTTGGCAGCAAGAAGTGTGATTTTGTCTCTTCAGGAAGACTTTCTCAAAGTTTAAGGCTATGGAAAGCTTGTAATAAGGAAAACCTTCCCAGTTCTTCATAATCATGTACACTTTCACCAGCCCAAAACCATCCTACCTTATTTCCCAATGATATTTGGAGAAGCAAGAGGGCTTCACAATAAAGTTTAGTTCTAGTACCAAGATGAGCAAAACCTGGTTCTACCCATCAGTTCCTTGGGCCTCTACACTCAAATGCTAAAAATAATGTGACAATAGTCCAGGTGGTTAAGGAATTTTATTACTTTTGTCTGTTGATAACATCCTTTCTACTTCCCAAGAAGCCAGAAGCATTGGAAGGTTGAGTTTGGCAGACTGGAAGGCTCAGCAGGATAAGGAGTGGTGAAGATGATGTCTGGGGACTCACCACTGTCTTGTGTGTGTTGATCTGGTAGAATAAAATGTCTGCAGAGGAGGATTTCTATTTCTGTAATTGCAAGACCTTGAATCTCTTCTTTCTTCAGCACAAGCCTGGAGGGAATTAGTGAGGTTAAACTTTGCTAAGCTGCTGGCTCTCCCTCCCACAAGTGTCTTGGAAGAGAAAATGGCCTCAAGAAGTGTCTTTGGTTTTTTTTCTCATTTAATTCCCAAGTATATTTCAGTATTGTGGTAGTAGTGGTTGATGTGCATTAGGGCAGCATGGATCTGGGCAACATCCTTGTTTACATGCCTCTGGGGAATAAGTTCATTTATTTTATAATTTAATATAGATTCCAGTTAATAGAAACAAGATCCGGTGTATGAATGCTTACAGAAATAATTGGGCAATGCACAATACCAAATTATATTAATTTAGAGTAGTCTGTGGTACTTTATAATTTTCCACAACTGTTTTTCTTTTTAGTACTTTGTCACTTGAGGATAACTATGTTTTATAAATGCTCATATCACATGATGCATACTTACTGCCTGGGAGTAAACAAAATAAGTGAGTTAACTTGGGTGGTGCAAGTTCTATACACATATGCACACATAAAGGTGTGTGTGTGGATATACATATTTATACATCCACACTGTCTTCTGTAGGACAGACCTCTGCCCTGCTCCTTCTGCCCCCTTCCCCAGTTCAGTGATGGAGGCAGGTTACTGGCTCTGGCAGCTGTGCTGCTGGTCTTTGCCATGGATAAAATGCTTGTTATGCAGCAGGGCCCCACAAACCTGGTAAGACCAAATCCAGAAATGAAAGATGATATTGGAAATACTTATTTTCCCTGTTTTTCAAAAACAAAACAATATAAATTGTGCAGCTATAGCAAAGGTGCATGTTACTTTTTGACAAAGGAGGCAAAAGGGGGAAATATGAGGAATGAGGTGAGGTTTGCATGTAGTGGGATGAAGACTGGGGAAACTGGATTTCACAGACTCCTAGAATGGTTTGTGTTGGAAGGGATTGTAATGACCATCCAGTTTCAACCCCTTGCCATGGGGATTGCCCTCCCCTGTGCCAGGTTTCTTAAAGCCCCATCCAACCTAGACTTGAAGACTTCCAGGGATGTAATATCCACAGCTTCTTGGACAGCCTGTTTCAGTGCCTCACCACCCTCACAGGAAAGAACTTCTTCCTAGTATCTAATCTAAACCTATCCTCTGTTTTATGGCCATTCCCCCTTGTCTTGTAACTCCATGCCCTGGTCCAAAGTCCCTCTCCAGCTCTGTTGTAGCCCCTTTCGGTTCAGGAAGGTGCTCTAAAACCTTTGTGGAGCCTTTCCTTCTCCAGACTGAGCAATCCCAGCTCTCTTAGCCTGTCTGCATAGCAGAGGTGCTCTGGCCCTCAGAGCATCTTTCTGGTCTCTTCTAGTTTTGCTCCAGCAGGCCCACGTCCCTCTAACACTGCGGTCCCCAGAGCTGGATGCAGCACTCCAGGTGGGGTCTCACCAGAGTGGAGCAGAAGTGGAGAATCCCCTTCTACCTGCTGGCCACAGTGGCTTGAGATACAGGCTGCTTTTATTTTAGCAGGTTTCTTTTTGTTTCTTTTTATTAGGTGGCTTACCAAGTGGCTGACTGACATTGGAACATTTATTTTTGTATGTTCCCAAGCTCTCTAACTGGAAGAGGAATTTGCTGTACAGAAAGGACCATTCTGGTAGTCTACAGTGTTATTTCAATCACTTTGTGTGGAACTAAAATACTAAATAAAAAGATGTGCTGCATTGGAACCATGCCTAAAGCAATTCTCGGCACAATGGGATTATTTTACTGATTTTTAATTAAAATAGAATTCTAACTAGATTGTTTTGAGCATGCATACAACTCTGGTTTGTTGTTCTAATTGCCTCCTAAATTAAAGATACCAACATTCTAATCTACCTTCTCCCTTGGGATACTGGCATTAAAAGAGGGTGTGGAATGCTATGTAAATGATTTACAGGCATGCAAGACAGAAAATGGTCTTTAAAGGCATTAGCTAAAACTTAGGTCTTCCCTTTACCTGTGGTGTCTTGACAGAGAGATTGATTAATTGTTATTTTTTGGTATGTATTTATTTCTCTGTCCTGACAGGTCTTTTAAATGGTTAGACATGTAGACTGAGAAAAATGCCAATAATCTCAGCCTTTGAGGAAGAAGGAGTTAATGAATCTCCAGGGAAATACCCAGAGTCCAGATGCTCTGTGGGGAACAAAAGGTTAGGAGCCAGTGGACCAGGGGTTGGAGACAATACATCATCTCAGATCTAAGATAGAAGCTGTGTGCTGACAACACAAGATACTAAAATGACAGAATTATGGGCTTATTTGCTTAGGACTGCTTTTTGAGAGCCCATTTTAAGAAGTCATGATTTGGGATTTGACTACTTCTATTTAAGATATCTTGGTTAAATTGTGTCAGAAATAAAGCATTATCTTTTTGCAGATTTTTAATTCTCTTTATGAATTGAAACCCTTTGGGGAAGTTTCACCTGTGTGGGATGTAAATTCAAACCATGCTGTAAGTTTAAATAATGTATTTTAAGCTCAAATATAACTTCTATTTTTAAAGCTAAAAGGGACCTTAGAAAGTGGCAGGCCACAAGTTTAGATGTGTGTTTTATAACAATTTAATAGAGTAGCAGAGACTGACAAAACTTTTGTCAACGTAGAATATTTAAGCTCCTCAGATAAAACTAGATGTACATTGAAGAGTGTTCACAGGAAAACAAGAGCTATTTCCAGCCTGAAGAGATTTTTCTTAAAAATAAAAGCAGCCAAACGTGCGTATGCTGTGAATCAGCACCTGCAAATACCATCAGTACAAGAAAAACTAGGAATGGAACAAAAAGTTGGATGGGGCTCTGAGCAACCTGATCTCCTAGGAGGAGTTGCTGCACATGGAAGAGGGGCTGGACTTAGTTGATTTTTAAGGTCCCTTCCAACCCAAGCAACTTCTCTATGATTCTATGAACATTTGGGGCAAAAGAAACAACTGAAAAAAGTGGAAGAAGCAACCTTGCAAAGGAGACAGTTCACTTAAGTTCTGTTGTGGTCATGTTCTTGTGGATTGATTTGAAGGATCTCCTTTCCCTCAGCAAGTGTATTTTACTTCACTGCATCCCTTTGTAATGGGTGTAAGAACAGGAAAGATGGAGTTAGTGCAGGTTGTGCCACAATATGAGTATGAATTGTTAGCAAAGAGGAAGGAAGCGCTTACCTGAGACAAGTGTAAATGGCATAAAGTGAAGGGGGAAAAATTGGTTTGGGAAGTGCATCCCCCTGCATTGCTCCTGGGTGTTCTCAGGGACCAAACCTGGGATTTCTTGAGAGCTGTGCAGTAGCTGTTTCCAAAACTGACTGCCCTGTTTGTGTCTTGAGTTTTTTTAGCAAACAGATCTGTTACTGTAGAGGTGAGAGGTGAAATTATTGTGTCCTAGTTACAGAATTTAAAGTATCATTTTATATTCTCTTGCCTTGGATAGGAGAGAGGGAGTGTGATCACGTAACCTGAGGTGGGTGCTGGGTTTGTGTGGCCAAAACACTGAGAAAGCTTTGGGTTGTGGGTAGGTACCTTATCTCTATGACAGCGTGCTGTGAACATTCTTGACTCTTAATTGCACAAATTAGGAGAGGGTGATCAGAGAACTGCACCTGGACTTCCTGCATGCTGTTCTCTCCTAATTCTTATGCTGGTAGCCTTAGGAGGAAGTAGCTGTAGGACTTGAGCACGGTGACTTAAAGCAATGGGAGGGAATACTGTACTGAACAAAATGCCTTAACTCATACAACTTCCTAGACATCTGTATTTGGTTGTTGTCTCCATTTTGGAAATCTGTTAAGTTTTAGTTACCACTTAGCAAAGGTACAGCATTGTCTATAGAGCTTCTTGTCTGCCTAGTAGTGACCATAAAAAGATTTTTAGCATTTTAAGTACACAGAGGACAAACAACAACCTGACAAAGCAGTCTTGAGATGAATAAAACATGCATACTGGCAATCCATCCATCAGTGAAATCCCAATTCTGCTGAATTTGCAGTTCATATTGTCGCTAATTGTAGGATGTAGATGCTTGTCCACTGGGAATTGGATGGAAATAAGCAAGTCACTTGCTTCAGATGCTGACAGGGCTATGAATGGGAGCTCAGTCAGTCTCCTCTGGGTTGGGTTTTATGGCTGCACTGTTGCTGCTTCTTGAGGAAGAATGAGTTTTAAATAGGTAGCAGTGAAAATCCATGCATCCTACTGAAAGCTGCTTAGGCCATGGTAGCAAGAACAGAGGGTGGGAAGATCCGTGCCCCAGAAAAACCTTGCTCAAAGATGTTGAAGAAAACCTTGCCTGCTATATCTAGCCTTGCAATTAACTCCTACTCCTAATTACATAGTGCCTTAAAATGGGCCTGCCACTGTAATAAATTATGTTGTTATATTTCCTTTTGTTCAGTGGAGTAAAAATAGTTCACTTGGCTCATGGGCTTTATTTAACTGAGCACTAATGCAGACTTGGTTGTAATACATTGCAGAAACAGCAGTTCCTTTGTGCCACTCCTATAGAGCTTTCTTTACTGACATACAGTAAGCATGATTGGAATCTGAGTAAATGATGTGATAAAAGGCTTGATGGTGCTTCCTAAAAACAAACTGCTGCTCATTAAATTAAACGATGATGATTCCTAATGGACTAGTTAGTGCTCTGCAGTGCATTTGGTACAAGTAAGGAAGTCTAGGGATGTGAGGCCTTGCCATTGTGGCTCCTCCTATATGTTCTGGAATCATAAAGCAGGTAGAATAGGGAGTTTTGCTAGATAGCATATAATTATAAACACAGAGGGGATGTTCTTGCAGCAAAGAAGACAACTGTGACAGTTTAATTAGGGGAGAAACTGTAAGCCACCTTAGGCTTTTTCATTTTGCCTTGTAAATGAACTGCTCATAGAGCATTTAATGTATCACACTTGAAGGAGTAATCATTGCAAACCTGAAGCAGATTTATGTGCAGTTCTCAAATTGCTTGTCTTTACTGATATTAAATTAGCTCTTGCAGCGCTGCTTATTTGATGGTGCTTGTCTCTAAATTCAGTTTTAATACAAAAACCTTGTATTTGATGCAGAGCTTATCCTGTCTTTGGAGAACTATTCATTCTCCCTCTTTCCCCAGCTTTGAAGAACCAAAACTTGTAACAAAGCAACATGAAACTGAACCAATCTTTGTGATTTTATTTAATTGAAAACTACTGCCAGTGTGAAAATCCTGGGTAGCAATTAAGGGAATGTGACAGCTTTGCCCGTCATTACATAAATACTATGGAGCACTGGGCTTCCTACTGTCATTAGCTGCAATGAACACAATGGAGCTATACACAGGAGCAAGTACTACTCTGATGAAAAATGTTTGCATTTCCAATTAGCACTGAACTGTTGTGGCATTTTCCCCTCAGTCTAATTGAGGGTCTTGGATGGTTTCATTCACTAATGATAACTGGGTTGTCTTCTTGCTCTTTACTTTCCCAGCAACAAAGGAGTTGAATGAGTTTTGCTCTTAAGAACATTGGTTTCCTCCTTGCAGGAACACTGTGTCTTGGTGTTTCTTCACCTCAGAAAAAACTCAGCTTTTACAGGTTAATGTAAACTTTCATCTATTTATTCACTGTGGCTTTTTGCTAACCACTGCATTGCAGTGTCCTCTGTGCCTATAGGATGTTGTTGACTTGATCTGACAATGTTCTCATTTTCTTATATATTTCTTACTTCTCTGCATTTAAAACGGTGCAGTTTTTGCAAATGCTGACATGTATTTAAAGTGTGAATATGTTGTACTGGGAATTATTCCACATTAGGAGATAGCAGGGCTTAATTCTGAGCCCTGTGCTCTGTGTCCATCTTCTGCATTGGAAAGTTTTGAATGGAAGAATGATTAATGATTCGGCTGCTCTCAGTTGCTGTTGCTGCTGATGTGTAGTTAGGACTCTGAGCCAAGTAACTTAGGCAAGAGTAGTGGGGGTGGGTTTAACTGTGTGCATTAATATATTCTCTTTATGCTGAGTCCAGCCATTTCCTCTGGAGCACAGATTTCCTCCAGGAAACCTGCTTATATGGGCTTTGGATATGCTTTAACATAAAAGGCCTTTATTTTTCCCACCCTGCTTAGCAAGCCCCGACTCCAGCGACTACTTTGACTTGTGTGGCTGAAGCCCTGCCCTCCTGTGAGCAAAAGCGGAACCGGAGCCAAGGCTGCTCTGTGCTGTGCTGGAAAAGGGAGCCTGTCCTCACATCTGCAGCAGCGAACGGGCTTGTTCAGGCATGTAGCTGGGGGAAGGGAGGCAGCACTTCTGGAGATGAGAAAACAAGGAGGATGATTTGTGGGCTGAGAACTTCTAAAAACGATACTCGTGGTTCTTGCTGTTGCAGCTTGGATTTTATTGGTATTTTTTCGCCTTGAATATGGATGCAATTATTTCTCTTGGGCTGTTTAAAAGTGCTGTTAGGAGTAGGTAAATGTTCTGTCAAAATGAGGACCTTGCTGCCCAGGGATGGGATCAGCCAGAGCGGGTCTCTGCAGTTCTCCAAGCTTGAGTACTGGAGCACAAGTAAGGGGAGTTCATCACGTGTTTCAGGTACTTGGGCATAGCTGGCATTGATTGTGAAATGGTTATTGTTCCACACGGCCATTTATTTGTGCAACAGCTGAAGCCAAGTCTAAACACGGCAATTTAAGCTGGCATTGCCTCTCTGTGGTTTTGGATTCAAGCCTAATGTGGTGAAAAGGGCTTGACCTGCCTCCGCGCTTCTGAAACCCTCAGTGTGCCTGGGTTAGTGCCACAGTAGTCATGCATGGGCCCACACTTGGAAGCTGGTGAACATTTGGCCTTCTTTCTTTCAAACAAAACAGAAAGAAGCTTCCTTAACTTGAATGAAAGAAGAGCTCTGTTGCTAGGAATCGAGTGGTTATAATTAGTCTGTTCTTCTTTAGCAGCATGTGTGTGCAGTAGGATGGGTTAGCATGGATATCTGCCCAGGGAGAGATTTTGCAGCTCTCCTGCCCACGGCAGTGATGTCCACATCCTCCTGCAAAATCTAGGCTAGGGGATCCCACCTGGCAGTTCTTGCATTTACCCCAAACTGTTGGGGTTGAATTAAAGGCTTTTTTAAAAAGGACCATCCAGACTTTTGGCTTTTAAAATTCCAAGCCATGGAATTGTCCAGCTTTTCCTGTTGAGTTCTGAGTGGTCAGTCATCCTTTATGGAAATAATGCTGGCAGTGGAGCAAGACTGCAACTGGTAGTTGGCCATCTGCCATGAGAGTGTCTCCCTTCCCCCTCCTCACACCCACCCACCCGTGCTGTAGCAGTGGATGCATTCTCTTCTACGTGTATGCTGATGTTGAGTGATTATTCTTTCATTTAATTTAGAGATTTCATCTGCATCTTTAGGTGTTGGCAGCGCCTGCAGGGGTCTAACAGGTAAGTTCTAAAAAGACATCAGCAAGCACTGCTGTTTTGTAATTATTTATTTGAACTTTATTTATTTGAACTTTTTTAAACCTGTTGTTTAGTTTGTTGGGGTTTCTTTTTTGTTTGTTTGTTTGATTTTATTTTTGTTTTGTTTTTGTTGTAGTTCGAGTGTAAATGCCGGGTCTGGGCTGGTGCTTTGCTGGTCCTTGGCTTTTTTGGTTTAATTGGCACATTTACACAGAGCTCAGATGTGCAGTAACTGGCTGGGGAGACAGCTCCATGCTACAGTTTCTGAGGGTTTTTTTAATCACCTCTAAATGTGGTGATCGGTTTGTCCTCCCTCGGGGTGTGTGTGTTGCAGCTGCCTTTTTTGTGACAGCATGTGTTCCAGGTCCCATCTGCTGTTGGATGGAGGGAGAAGACACCTCTTGCCTCTTTTTCAGGTGGAACGCGTGGGTTGCCTTTCCTTCGGTGTGAGACTGGTGTTTGAGACTTAGTCCCACGTAAAGTAATAAAAAACGAGTGACTGTCTTTTCATCCTGTGTGGAAACCCAGCTGGTAAACTCTGATGTTACTTTTTCTGCTGGGGTTTGCATGGAAGCGTGACACACAGGGAGGGAATCTGCTGCTTGCAATGTGTTTGAACAGAGCAGGGCACAGCCTGTGCTCTTTCTCAGCAGGGCAGTGCGAGGGGGAAGGAGGAGATTTTAACTGCGTGTGTGCACAAGCAGTTTCTAGCCATGGGGTGGAAGGATGCAGGGATACTGATGCAGAGGTAAAACACTTGTTCTGATCAGGATCAACTCGATTAAAGGTTAAGACTCTCTCTTTTTCTTTTTTTGTGGGCAAGACATCCTTTCCTCACCCTGCAAGAACAGAATACTAGTGTCTTGGAAAAATGTGAGATTTCCTTCTGGTAGTAGGTAGAGAGAAAGAGCAGTTGCTGAGCATCTTGCTCGTCCCCGTCTTGTTTAATATAGTTTATTCATCTGTAAGTTGTAGTGAGTAACTTACAGCTACTCTCTTGCCAGACTGCATGAATTATAGATGTCTCTTTTATGAGTTTTCATGTTGACTCCTGCAATTAGTATGCATTGGACGTAGTTATCTGTATGGCATCTACTGTAGCGTAGGTTTCAGCCTTTCTGACTTTTTAATTGCTTTCTGTTTTAGCAATCAGTCATCTGTCTTGCTAAGGAATGCAAAGAGAACACAAGCAACTTGATAGAAACTTAGAGTTCAGTGTGGAGCAGCAGGTTTGAAGTGTGCTTAAGTTAAGTGAAAGGAAAAATGACATACATAGAGGGTCTTTGTTCTCTCTTTTTTTCTGCTTTTGTGTGTGCTACAGTAGGGTCAGAATGTTCCACCTACCTTTGGGTCCACTGGGCGAGGTGAATGTCTCAGGAGGCTGTGTCTGTACTACAGTTTGTGCCTGTAGTTCAGGCATAAACTTCATGATTCCCAAGGCATGCAGATGTGGCACTTGAGAGTTTGACTTAGTGGTTAACACAGTGGTGCTGAACTCATGCTCAGACTTCATGACCTTAGAGGTCTTTTTCAACCTTAACGATTCTGTGATTGTCTTTTGTGTTACATCTTCTTAACAAAGATCAGCAGACCTGCACGGATCTTTGCATGTGTGAATGTACTCTGAGCTCTTGGATGCTGCTCTTGGCACCTGTGGGTGCTGTCTTCTGTTCAGTACTTCTGCTTGTTCTGTCTTCTTCCTGTCTGCATCAGTGTTTTGTAGGTGTAAAAGGAGAGTTTGTCACGTTTGCTGTTGGACTCTGTTGAGTCTGGGGCAATGATATGTAGCTAATGGGCGGCAAAAGTTGATGGGAAGGGACAGGAGTGCATTGAAGGCAACCATAACTTGACTACAGCAGTCACGGACTGCAGTATGTAATCAAACTTTTCATGATTACTGTGTGCTGAAACAACTCAAATTTTCAGTACTCCCAGAAGTCTGCAGGAACAACAGTCCTGCATTACAGCTATGCCTTCCTAGTGGTGTCTACGGAGTTTGGTTTGAGTGCTGGTATTTTAATATATATAGTAGTTGAGAATAATTGTGTCTGCAGCTAAAATGTATTCCCTCATCTGACTCTGGCTGAAAAGTTCATGTGCTGTTTCATTGCTTCCACTGTTCACTTAATCACACCGTGGAAACCTAAGATGGATTTCTCAAGGCAGAGTCGTGACGGTGTAAAGAAGGAAATAACTCAGAGCAGTGGTGCTTTGCATTCCTGTTGGAGTGGATTGTGCTGAGCAGAGTGACTCATTTCAGTGGCCTAGCACTGATGTTCTGCTGGCTGGAGAAGCAATTGCCTGGCGCTCTGAGTTTGAGCAGCGCCTACCCTACATGAGGGGGTTTGTTTAAAGCCTGCTTACATACGAATTGGCAGGAGATTATTTTAGGAAGAAGAGAATTTGCACAGCCAGCTGGGCTGCAGTGAGGGAGATGGCTACCTCTGTAACCACTTGGCATGGCTCTGGGCTCTCAGCTCTGACTTGGGGGTATAATTCTGTCAGGATAGGGTTTCATCTGCCTACTTTGAAGCCAATAGAAGTTGAAAGTATAATGATGTTGCATTTGATCTCTGTATTGCAGTGGGAGGATTCACTTAAGCAGGTTTTTGTTTTTCTCTTTATATAGTGGCACAAGGCTTTTGGGAACCCTCTAGAGCTGCTGTTACATAGATAGGGATAACTTCTGTGGAATCAGTCTCTTAGTTTTGTGGATCAAGGGATTTCTCTCACCCCCCATCTCCAAACAGCTCATGTAACTCCAAATGCAAGACTTTGAAGAGAAAGGTCTTGAGTGAACTTGAGTGATGGAGGGAAAATGAGAGGGCGTACTATAGGCTTTGCCTACAGCAAAGGTGCAGCTATCAAATAGGTGTGAAACAATATTGTTTGTAAAACTATGTAACTTTTCAGCAGTTACTTGCTCTTTCAGGGAATAATGTTAGATAAACAAGAGCTTGCACTGCCAGTTTCTATCCCTGCGGTAAAACAGTAATTCACTTGTGCACTATCCTTTCTGACTGAGGGATTTTGAAAAACTTTCTTATCTTGAAGAAACTGAGAGCAGATGTCCCTGGGGTTTTGCACTGGTGGAACTGAGAGGGAGGATGCTTAACATCCAGAGATTTTTCTTACACTCTTTTTTTTGAGGTTTTTCCTTATGTTCTTTTTCTTTCCCCCGACACTAGGCCAGCCTCTGCCTGTAATCTACGTTGGGTTTTTTTTTATTCTTCTTCTCACTTCTTTTTCTCCAGCCTGGAGCCACATACTGCTCTATTTTGGTCTGATATTGCATCCATTCCCCAGCTTAGTAAACTTTACTCTGTCCCCTTCTTAGTTTTGTGCCTCTGACAGCAGGTATACTGACCTCTCTGCTCAGTGGGAGAGGGAACCAGAAGTGAGTTAGTCTCCATCCCAGCCATGCCTGCAGCTCCAGGAAGTTTGGCTGATGGGAGAATCTTTGGATGCACCTTTATTCAAACCCCTGTGGGGGTAAACCAGGCTGTTAGAGCAGCAAATGTGCCACTCCTGGGGAGGTCTGTTTGGCAGGCACAGGGCTGCTAACATTCCTTTTCCTTCTGCTTCCCTGTTTGCAGTATATTCCTAACACCTTCCTGGCAATTTGCTTTCTCATAGTTAAATAAGATCAAAGCATTGTTTCAAATGGTTTAGCTGTGCCAGTTCAGTTTCCAGCCACTGAGACTGTGATGTGCAAAGCCCATCAGGAAGGCCTCAGTGTCTTCATGTTTCACAAGATACATGTGCAGCAGCGGCTGCCAAAATGATCAGTTGGGTTTTAGCTTGGACTTTTTTCCACTGCTTAGGCAGGGAGAGTATTCGTTTGCACCAACCACTTCATGGCTGGCACTCCAGCTGTCACTTAGTTCTGTTCTGTTTTGTACCCAAGAATGGCACGAGGCTGAAGTGTGAGTGGTGGGACATGCACAGGGCACATGGGAGGACATGTCCAGACAAGTGCACAGATAATTTCACCCCACCCCTCCTAAATGCCAGTGCTGTCCCACCATTAAAATCAATCGCCAGATGCTAGTCTGTCATTTAATATTTCATTGCACAGCTGTATTGGAAGGAAAGTGGGGCTAAGGTCAGACCTTTTACAAAGTTCCCTGTGTGTGAAGACTTGCCCAAAGCCTTACAGGCTGTACAATAATGCCAACCCTCCCATTAAGGGCAGCTGTGAAGAAACTGGGAGTCAATCAAGAGGAAGCAAAGGTGGAGCTGCAGGCCAGCCATGGCTTGGCAGGCAACAGGGAAACTCTGCTCTTGGCAAAATCTGGCACGTTGCTGCTGAGTGACTTCTGTGGGCAGTGTTTGCCTGCCTCAGTTCCCCACAGCAGCGAGAGCAGTGTGCTCTGGGTCCAAATCTTGCTAGTTACACCGAGATCAGAAGCTTGGCTAAAGAAGCCTTAGAAGGCTGGCTGGGTGCTGTGTGGCCGTAGGACTGCAGTGTGGTGGTGGGATCTGTTTGGAGTGTGACTCGGTGTCATACTGAGTCCAGCCTATGGAAAGGGACTCCCTGGCAGTCAGCAGTGATCTCAGTTTTGTAACTGAACTTCTTACTTGCAGAGAGCAAACAGCTTCTGACTTTTGTCACCCTGTAATTCTCCCTGAGTGAAACGTCTTCCCTTACTGCCTGTGAAACTGGTAAAGCTGTTGAATTGCTTTTTCCACCCAAACAGAAACTGTTCCCACTTTGGTCTTTATTCAGCAGTTAACTCCCAACTTACTTTTGAAAGAACACATAGTGCAGATGAATTCCAGTTTCCAGAAGGATCTTGCTGCAGCCGGGCTGTGCCCGGAGTAATGCTGATCTCATTTGGGTGGAACAAGTTAGTTGTTGCTGAATAATCTATTACCCTGTTCCCAAGCTTCCGTCTTTAAATCTGCACAGCAGGGATTATTTACTTATGGATTTAAGTGTATATTGGGGATCTAGTTTTGTTTGACCCTCCCAACAGAACAAAATGCAATCAATTTCCTGGCAGTTGGAGTTGCTCCTGAAGTGTGCTGTTACTGCAGAAAGGCTGGGGCTGGCTTGGCACAGTCGAGGGCTGTGGCACTGCATCTGAGGTGACGTGGGTACAGCTCAGGGCTTGCCGGCCACCTCTGCCTCTGAACCTGCTCAGCAGCTTTTTAGCAAAGGAGCCTGAGCGGCTGCATCAAAACTCTCAGTACAAACTTCAGTCTCTGTTATCGTGCTGTGCTGGAGACTAATGCAAACCTTTTGACATAGCTTTTAGGAGAACTAGCATGGGTCTGAGAGGTATTACGAACTCAGCAGCTTGTTGGCTCCTCTCAGTATCCTTACTCTTTGCTACCCCATATTTACCTTCCCACCCTGCACTTCTGGTCATGGTTTGCTTGAGAATTGGTTGTATCCTGAAACAGGCTTTTCTCAGTGATCACAAACTCAAATGCTTGAATATAGTCTCATTAACAGAAAAAAAAAAATTTGGGTCTTGAGTAGAATTTGTTGTACTGACACGAATTTTTATGCTGGGTTTGTGTTGCTTTCATTATCCCTGGAACTGTTCAAAAAGGCTGTGGATGTGGCACTTGGGCATATGGGCATATAGTTAATGGTGAACACAGCAGTGCTGGGTTAATGGTTGGACTGAGGTTGCAGGTCCATCTGCAAATACCTGCTTATGATTTACTTGATACTGTGGTTCTACTCTGCAATAAATAAATAATTATGGCTTCTAACTTGTTTTCTTTTCCAATTCCCAGTAACGGCCTCCCCAACTGAAGATGTCTAACAATGGAGTTGAAACAGAAGACAAACCACCTGCTCCTCCAATGAGAAATACCAGCACTATGATTGGTTCAGGAAGCAAAGATCCCGGGACTTTAAACCATGGCTCAAAACCTCTGCCTCCCAATCCAGAAGAAAAGAAGAGAAAGGATCGATTTTACCGATCTATTTTGCCAGGAGATAAAAGTACAGTATTTTATCTCTTCTAATAAACCTTCTGTCTGAAAACGTTCATGGACGTACGTACGTACACTCTGCTTGAACGTAGTCAAGCACTTGATGCTTAGTGATGGTTGAGGTTTTAGAAAACATGTGTTTGTTTCCTGCACATCTGTCTTGGTCGTTTTGGGGTGGGTACATAAGGTACAGTCTGTAGATGTGTTTTTTTCTAATGATTAATCCTGTAACATTTAATCCATCTCACTTTTTTTCATACGATCATTAGAATACTAGAATTATTTGGGTTGGAAGGGACCTTAAGGATCATCTTGTTCCAACTCTCCTGTCATAGGCAGGGATATCTTCCACCGGACAAGGTTCCCTCAGAGCCTCATCCAGGATGGCCTTGAACACTTCCAGAGATGGGGCATCCACAGCTTCTCTGGGCAGCCTGTACCAGTGCCTCAACACTCTCGCAGTGATGAATTTCGTCCTAATATCTCATCTAAGCCTGCCCTCTGTTGTTTTTAATCCATTCACTCTTGTCTTATCACTCTATGCCCTTGTCAAAATCCCTCTGCAGGTCTCTTTTAGGCCCCTTTTCAGGCCCCTTTTCTTGTAGTTTTTTTTTTTTTTTTAAATTTATTTTGCCTTTCCCATAAATTACGAGAACAGTGTTCCTGAAAACCTGGACTAACTCTGGGACTAGCTCTGTTACTTCCCAGCCTGACTTGTCCATGATGGTCTTGAAAATCATAAGGTTTTGTGCCAATTACAAGCTGGCCAATAAAGCTGGCATTGGCAATCGGTGGAGAGCAGAGAGAGGGCTTTTGCTTGTTTTGTTGCTTTAAACAGCAAATAATTTGAATTATACCTCAAGACTACCACTCGATCTCCTACTACAGACCTGTCATATTTTGCCTCCTGGCCACTTACTCTGTTCTAATGTCTGGGTCAGGTATTGTCTACTTGCTTTTAAGAACAATCTGTCCTGAAAATTCTTGCATATTTCTTGTGAACTGAAGGAGTTTTTCATGTTCAAGGGACTGTAACAGATGGAAAGAGAGATAGGAACTGTGAACTGTACATGAAATTCTAATTTTTAGGATAAGGATTTTTTAAAAAACCTCCCTCTTATGAATCTTTTGAAGTGATACAAAAAAAAAATCTCCATCCCCTAATATGTGCTGGTTTCTTTTTATATCTGACCTGTTTTTTTGGAGTTCCTCTTCGTAATACATCAGCTTTTTCTGTATTGCAGTGGTTTCTGAGCACTGGGTAACTAAAGTCAAGACTAAATATCTTCAACTCCCTGGGCTTCAGGAGGGAGGCTGCCTCCTAATTTTTATTAGTGAAAAGACTAATTGAAATAATACCTTCACTAATTTAAATAAGCAAGGTGGTGGATCATTTTCTACAAAATGAATGTGGCATTCATTATTATTATTATTATTCTTATCTGATACTTTTGCAACTTTGGATTGTTTTACAAACATGGGGTTTTGAACCTGCAATCCCATGAACTCAGTGTTAAAAGTCTGCTGGGTCTGGGTTAGAATTTGCCATTATGAGTATGAATCCTAAAAAAGCTGCAGGATTTTTGTGTTGACTTACTTAGGGGAGAGGAGTTTTTAAATCTCTAGGATCAATTGTTTCAGAGATGAAAGAAATCACCTGAAACTTGTAGAAGAAGTAGAACCTGAAATGCTAGTTTGAATTGGATTATGAAGGAGAACTATGAACAAGGAGAAAAATGAAGGTTTGGGGAAAATCAGCAGACAGACTGCGACTGATCTGAAGCTGCCTGTGTTTACTGAAGATTGGCCAACATGGCAGATGCTTCAAGACATGAGAGATTTTTGTTTAGCCAAGCCCAGCAGAACCTTCTGTTGCAATACACCTGCCCAAACGAGAATGGTTGCTTCTGTCCTCTAATTCCTGTTGAGCAAAAAATTCCTTTAACACTGTCACCTTCACTTCAAATTGGTTGATTTCCATCTTATGAAAACTTCTTCAAGTCTCATAAGGACAGCTAAATTCCTAGTACATCATGCTGCTTAAATGTAGGGAAATTCTTCAGTGCTCAGACACTTCTCTTAGGTTTGCACCTTAAATAACTGGGTGTTATTTTCTAGTTTGGCTGAACTAAAAGGGAAGTTGGTTTCCATTCAGTTAGAGGAAAGTAATTTTGAGCAAATCTGTGCTACCCCTGTACACTAGCAGAGGTTTTGTGTAAAGGACACATGGGGCATCAATCCAGGGCCTCGTGCGTGTTCGCACACTTGCATTGAGCTATACCCCTTGCCAGGCAGCTCTGGAGGTGTCATGCTCTGCCTGCAAAATTTAGGATGTAATTTGTAGTCCTGATTTCCTCTGTCCAAGCCTAAACCACAAACCTGGTATTTAAAAAACCTGTTGGCTTAATACTGGGTAGGTCCTGCCCAATGGGATGCAGAGCTTATGTGACTTGTTGCTTTCAGCAGGACCTGTGAATATTTTGAATTTTCCTGGGCTCAGGGGACTCATCAGTGCCTTAACTGAAGGTATCAGTCTGGCTTGAATGAGGCACATTTATCTCCTTTGCACTTTGCTGAGCTCAGCTGCAGCTTCAAACAGAGGCAAGGTTTTACCCACAAGGTGACAGTGTGCAGCAACCAGGAGCCCTTTCCATGGCGACTGGGAGCACTTTACTCCATGTTAGCAGTGGTGAAGACCTTTCTCATCTCAGTGTGCTTCAGGATGGCCTCACTGCATGGTCAGACATCATGCTTCACAGTTGCAGCTCAAGTTGCCAGAACTTTGTAAGGAAAATTTATGGGAGGCTCTTGTAACAGCATTGAACATGGAAGGCTGTCAGTGAGGTGGTGATGAGGTGTTTGTGGGAATAAAGCCTTTGGTGGTTGTAGGGTAGGTCATCTTAAACATCTTATATTATTTCTCTTTTGTCTCTTAAAAAAAATTAAGATTCTTCAAGTCTTTTTAGCTCATTGCAAGGATAATGCAATCACTTTAAAGGGACATTAGGTGTTTAGCAAGATTGGTAGTGCCTTTCTCTTTAGTTCTTTTTCCCTTATACCACCTGCTATGACATAAATATCTGCTTACAAAGGCAATTGTATTATTAATGGTTTAATAATGTTTAGGCTTATAGATATGTCAGATCTGCCTGAATGTAGAAATAAAAAAACACCTAAGACTTCTGGATGACAACTTAATGCCCTTAAACTTTTTTAGGAATATGTTCAACCCTGCTGTGGCAGCCGCCCTGGACCATGTGTGGGTGTTCATTGTCCATGCGAAACTCTTGCATAGTGGTGCTGGTAGAGGTGTCCTCTTCTTCCTCACCTGAGCAATGGGCTTCTAGGCTGAGATGGCACCTCAGTCTTTGGCTTGGAAGAGTGGACTGATCCTGTAGGCAGACCTGTGGAATATGGTGGCTCTGGTGGCACTCCCTGCACCTCTTTGCCTCTCGCTTTCCATCCGGTGCTAGTGCGTGCAGCAGCCTCTGTGCTGCAGATGCTCACCATCTGCTAGCCAGCAGCTGCTCCTGTCTCCTCCTCGCTCCCTTCTCAGGGATGGTTCCTCCAGCATGGCTCTTTTCCCCTTGGCAACTCTGTTGCTCCTTGGCGACTCAGCTTCCCTCATTCCCTTTGTTTGAAAGAGGGATCAGAAACAATCTGTTCCGTCTTTGTGTCCCAAATGGAGCATCTGATCCTTTCTCCAGAATTACTCTGTACAACTGTAGCTCTAATGATACAGAGAACAGTGCCAGAGCTGGCACTGAAGGAAATGGGATTCAGTCCTTTGGGGCCAGCCCTGAGCCTCTTTACACAACCAACCACAGCCTTAAAGAATTGCTACACTTAGTGTTAGTTGTTGTTCTCAAATACCTGGGGTTTGGCATTCATGTTGCCAAAAGTGCACTGGGGATTGTCAGCCACAAAACAAATTCTGTTTGGCTTTGGATAAAAAAGGGGAGCAGCTGGGAAATATAAGTGGTTTGCTCACCTTCTCCTGGCTCCTCTGATTTTATAACTGCAAGCAGCAGCAAAGCTGACTAGAATGTGGTTCCTCCTTAAACTAATCTTAATTTCTTGAATACCATAAATACTAAAAGGAAGGTGGAGTCCTTAATATGTAATGAATATGGATGAATTTAATCCAGTGCATAATGATAATCTTGTTTGAAGACCTCAGTTTAAAATTTGCAGGGTACATCTGCTTTGATATATTTTCTTCCCTGTTTCCTTATGACTTCTACTCCTCACCTGCCAGATTCTGCTATCTTGCTCATGTCTTCAGAGCTGTTTATTGAAACCATCTTTAGTTCATTTTGTGAGCAAAAAAAATAGTAGTGCTTTTGCTCATAAGATTTTATAGCAGAATCCTACATTATATTTAGGTTTCTTCACAAGCTTTTGAATAAATAGGATGAAGGAAGCAATTTCTAAGCAGTATTTGTAGTTAATTTTGTCCCTGGCTTTATATAAGAGGCAAGGGTGTATTTAAAAGCACATAATATTGTTTGGTTTGGTTTTTTTGAAAGTTGCTTAAAACAACAAAAAATGTGTTCAAAACTGACTGGCTTCCACTTACTGCCACTGTAGAGCTTTTTACTCTGACCTGTGTAAGTTTGACTGGATATTTTAGGTAAATAGCTCTCATGCAGTTGAGTCTAGATATACTAGTTGATAGTTTACATACTGAGAATATCAGTTTCCTTCTTTTATGCTTGTCCTGTGTTACAGGACTTCTATTTCGGTTGTCCACTCACTGTGGCTGCTCTTAACTGTGAAAAGAAAGCTTTTAAACTTCCTGTTTGTCTGCTTCAGATTGAAATCCTATGGCTAGCAATAATGGGGGTGGGGTGATTGTGCAGGTGAATTAAAAGCTATCAGGGAGATTTTAATTCTTGATGCATGTGTGGATTTTTTTTTAATTGTTGTTGTTTTTGTCTCTTGCAGCCAATAAGAAGAAAGAGAAAGAGCGGCCAGAGATCTCCCTCCCTTCAGACTTTGAACACACAATTCATGTGGGGTTTGATGCAGTCACGGGAGAATTCACAGTAAGTGAATCTGGAGGAAAAGAGAACTGTGTGGTTTAGCTTATTGCTAGGAGGAGCCAGGGCCCATTAATCTTTCATATATTTGTGCTGGAAGGGCTATTACCATCATCTAGTTTGATCTCATTTGAAACACATCTGCAGAGGTTACCTACTAATTTATGCTGATAGACTGTCAAACTTGGCACATCCCAGGAGCTCAGGCTGCCAGCAAACTTTTCCTTTCCTGGTTTTTTGGCTGTTGTGGTCAGCTAAACATGGTATATCTCTCCTCCCTTCCCTTCTCTTCCCCTCCCTTCCTCTAGAGCTGAAAGAGCTCTGTAGCACATTCTGTGTCCCCCAAGTGGGGCTCTGAGAGTTCTCCTTTGGGAAGCATACAGCTGTGTAAAACTACTTAGGACAGAACATGTATGTGCTGCCCTAAGGCTAAATGTCAGATGCTTTTATGTGGGGTGGGGTTTTTTCGTTTATTGGCATGCAAAATACTGTAAAGACAGAGTTAGATGATGATCATCATCATAGTATTTTCATTCTAATTTTGGTTATGAGATAGTATTTCCTAGCAGCAGAAGTTGTTTGTGAACAAGGTATTTCTACCTGTCTGTAATATGCTGCTTTTTCAGGGACTTTATTCCCCTACCCTGAGTCATGTGCACATGTGTGTTTTGCTTGCTAGCCCTAGACTTGCCCAGGTTACCCCACCTGTACTAGTGGGACATTACCTGAGGGGTGTATCCAGCCATCCTTTTGAACAGGGAGGATAACTTCATTGCTCATGGATCCCAATCTCTGCCACTTTGTCCATACAGACTGTTACCCCTGCTGGTGAGGAAAGGCACAAGCCTGGCTGTTCTCCAAGTGTGTTTATTTACTGGCTGAAATGATGTCTCTATAATAAAATTCTGAGCTTCAGATGTGAAGTTAACACTCTGCTTTCCCAGCTCTGGTTACAGTGGGCACCACACTGCTGTTACCAAAGAACTCTAGTGCTACCAGAAGACCCAAATGAGTGTTGCATGTCCATTGTGCTGGAGGATATGCAGTGTATGTTACTTCTATAGTCTTCCTTGGGTATATATAAGTATGTGAATACCTGTGCATAAAGGATTTTGTGGTTTGTTTTGGTTTTTTTTTCTTGAGGCTTTTCCCAAACTGCAGCAATTGGGTCTTTTCCTTTCTGGTTTTTGAATTTTGGTCTGCAGAGGACCTAGGAGTTACCCAGAGACCCAAGAGCAGAGTGACATGTACATGCCCAAGTGTGATTTGTAACAGGCAGTAGCTTGGGAGGCATGTGTTCACCACCTCTTTTTCTTTCCTCTCCTCTTCTGTCCTCTTTTCTCCCCATTTCCCTCACAATACTGTGTAACTCCAAAAGCTGGGGCAGAACTGTGACAGTGGGCTTATGT
Source organism: Promerops cafer (assembly GCA_013398275.1). Classification (NCBI taxonomy): domain Eukaryota; kingdom Metazoa; phylum Chordata; class Aves; order Passeriformes; family Nectariniidae; genus Promerops; species Promerops cafer. Next base: position 298,829 of record VZSE01002462.1, on the reverse strand, counting down.
TTGGTGCACATTAGGCCAGCTGTGTGTTAACAAGGTGCCTCTTCCCACAGGGAATGCCAGAGCAATGGGCACGTCTGCTGCAGACTTCCAACATCACCAAGTCAGAGCAGAAGAAGAACCCCCAGGCAGTGCTGGACGTGTTGGAGTTTTACAACTCTAAGAAGATCTCCAACAGCCAGAAGTACATGAGTTTCACAGGTACATGGTGATGGTCTCATGCAGCTGCTTTGTCCAACTCTCTGTGGTCAGGGCATGTGGGCCTTCTTTTATTTAATCAACAAGTAGGTCTCTCTTTTCAAGGAAAATGTGAATGAGATTCTCTGGCTGCTCAAGCACCCTTCTTCCTTTGAAATGCTGTTCTGTTAATCTGGATGCCCAGCATAGCTACAAAAGAGGAGGTCAGTCAGCTGGCTGAGCCTCCCAGACACACACTTTTTCTGATGCTCACAGCCATCATCTGGAAGGCAGATCCCAGACTGCTGGGGCTGGGTTCCCCCTGATGAAAGTCCCTGGAGAAAACAGGCAGCTAAATTTTGCACCAGTTTCAGTTTGCAGCATGGGTGTGGATGTTGTTTTTCGTGTACTTGGGGTGAGAGTCTCTCTGCTCCATGTGCCATGGTTGAGGACTATGCCTCAGCTGCCTGGGTGCTTGAAAATTGCTGGCTGTGTTTCTCTAAAAGTCAAAACTGCCAAGGTTTTGTGCCTCTTTCTATGGGTTATCTGCCCTCTGAAGGACGTCTGCAACCACCACTCCCTTTCCTTTCAACTGCAACTCCTTCCCTTTCTAAATATTAACCCCTACTTTGGTTCTTTTAGGGCGACAGAACCATGTCACCAGATCTGGTACTAATTAGGAAGGCTCTAAGCAGGGATAAAAGCACTAATATTCCCCATATGTGCCTGGATAGTCAAATGAGAAGCCCATCAGTTGACTCGGGGGGTCCTCTGTGCTATTCCAGGGAGTTTAGGTGGCTGAGACTGAACATTTTGCAATTGGGAGTCAGCTGCAGTGCCTCTGCTGGTGACTTAGTCCACTGATAATATTTTGTGTACATGGATGGAGGACAATATTCATTCAGGTTTTGTTCTGGGCAATTCCACTCTCCAGCTTCGGGGATTTGTGACACCTGCATTTGTCTGCATTTATTTACCCTCTGTTCCTATATCTTCCAGGGTTCAGCTGGTTCTGGGAAGCTGGTGTTAGGGAGCAAAGTTTGGGAGCAGCCCTTTTTCCTGCCTTTTCTAAAGAAAGCTTGTCCCTTGCTCCTCTCCCCACTGTTGCTGCATTTATAACTCCTTCATAATTGCATTATTATCTGTCTTTCAGATAAATCAGCAGAGGATTATAATTCATCTAATACATTGGTAAGCCTCACATTCTGTCTTGAGTTTGGGGATTAAAAAACTTGCAAAAACTAGTTAATTACATGTAAACTTGTAGTTTGCTTAGTGTTTTAAAATCTGAACTATATATATTTGTATAGTGAGTACATGTTTATAAAAACAGGCATGCTCCTTTCACTTTTTTTTTTTCAACTGGTGGGGAATAAAGCAGACAGAAGTAGAATTTTTAGTGAATAGTGAACTAATGAATGAAAATTAGTGAATTAATTAGTAGAAATAGCTCTGTTTTCATAGAAGTTGGTCTTTTCCTGTACCTAGAATTTGATAACGACTCCGCTGTCAGGTTTTATGTCTCTATAAATATCTGTGATATAACAAAGTTTATTTACTAACCTGCAAGGTCTGATTTACTACAGCTAATGTTGATTAACCAGACTGATCTCTAGCAGAACAGGAAATAAAAGGTTCTCCTCCTCTCTTCTTGACCTTTACTCAGTCCTTGCCGGGGCAGGCACCACTCCTATTTGCTTTGTTAGGAGACATGATAAATTTTTGTGTGTGCCTGTGAGATGGAAGAAACAAAACTTTCAGTTTAAGATGGTTCAGAAAACCCCACAATTCCCTCAGCTCTTGTTTTCTCATGGCCATGTCATTACCTAGAATTGGCTTGTTCTGCTCCCTTCCAAAGGCAGCTTATTTAGATCTGATCATTTAGGTCTCTGTAAAAAGAAAAGGAGAATGTTCCTGCCATTGTTCATTATTACACGTCATTGTATGTCAGTCCTCAGAAGTCTCAATATCTGAGGCTGGATTTTTAAGTAAATCCTGATAAAAGCAGTAGTTACCAGTCTACTGAGATACCCAATGCCCTCCCTCAGGCTAACCTTTAATTTTAGGGATATTCAGGAAATTCCCAGTACATGGTTTTTTCCTTGTTGTTTTTGACAAGCTAGGTTTTTGTGTTATGTCAAGTGCATTTGGACAATTATTTGTCAGGATGATGATAACTTCAAGTATTTTAGGCTCAGTGAAATACTGTGTTGCTTTCCCCCTCTTTCTGAGGACTTGAATACTTTTCCCCCCACCACTCTTAGGGAGGTGATGATGTGCAAACAGAACTGGTCTAGTGGGTGGAGGGCCTTACCAAGCTTATTCTGAAATGGTTATAGTGTAAAGGATGTAATGAACTTCAAATCCAGTTTCACGTGGAGAAATTTAAAAGTTACTTTCTTTCAGAATCACAGTATTGCAGAAAATTCCAGATAATATTTTAACCACTTATTAAAAACCGCTGTTTTTAAACAAAAAATTGTTCCTATTTTTCCATAAATTTTTATGTTGGAAAGTAATTTAAAAAGAGATTTGAAAAGATCTTGCCAGATTCTGCTTGCAAAATCTCACATTAATTAATTAGTTCTCAATCACCATACCAGAGCCCATGTTAACTTGACCTCCTAACTTTTGGAGAAGACATTAAGAGTTTGATACAAATTCTAGCATTTAAAGTCTGAAATCTTTATACTGAATGATCAGGGTTAGAAGCAATCAAAAAACCCTAAGAGACATTATAAATAGGGACAGATATTTCCAAACCTGAGTGTACCAAAACTTGCTGGTCAGCTGTGAGGGTGTTGGGAAAGCAGTGAGGGAGCCCAAGTCTCCTCAGGTCCTTGGGAAGAGGATTTCTGTCACCTCAGGCAGAGGAGGAGCTCTGTCTGAACAGTTGTGTCAGGCAGTGCTGGACTGCACATCCATTTCCCATGAAGACCCAGGAACCTTGGGTTTTGAATTTTTCAGATGCTGTAACTCACCAGCCTGTTCTGATTATTGTTTTTATGCACTTGCTTCAGTGCAATCTCTGCTAAGAGCTTAATCCAGTGTTTGTGATTTTGTTTATAACGTGTGATTGGGTTTTGATTTTTGCTGTTTGTGCAACTCCATGCAGAATGTGAAGGCTGTCTCTGAGACCCCTGCAGTGCCCTCAGTGTCTGAAGATGAGGACGATGAAGATGATGCAGCTCCACCCCCTGTGATAGCTCCACGACCTGAACACACCAAATCTGTGAGCAGAAGTTCTTTGTTCAGCCTGCACTGCTGCAATCCCAGTCAGGCCTTGACTGACTTTGTTCCTCTGCATGGCTGGATGCTGAGCCCTTCTTGGGAGCAGGAGGGAGGCAGTGGGAGCCATTCCTTCTGGCAGAGTACCTTAGTGTTGTCACCTGCCTCGTTGTGGGGGGCACGAGTCCTTGATTAGTGATGTTAGTTGCTAGCAAAGCAGCTACAGAAATGCATCTCTGACACCAACAATAGCAAGATGAATAGAAGTGTTGAAATCTTCACCTGACTTGTGTGTTTTTCTCAACAAAATTAGATATACACCCGCTCGGTGATAGACCCTCTTCCTCCGCCTACCAGAGATGTGGCCACCTCTCCTATTTCGTCTCCCTCGGAAAACAGCACAACAGCACCCGACATGCTGGTCAGGAACACGGAGAAGCAAAAGAAAAAGCCAAAAATGTCAGATGAAGAGATACTGGAAAAATTAAGTATGTCTTTGTTCTTTAAAAAAGTTAAATTCCAGGTCCTGCGGAGCTGATTTCTCAGAATGTCAATAAGCTGAAATGTTTCCCCATTTTGCGATCCTTTACTGAAGATATGGGCACACAGCCACAACACAAAATAGGGGGCAGAGGTAAGGGGTGAGCTTGAATTTAAGCTGTGATACTGACTGAAGTCCCCAGGGAGGTACAGATCCTCGGGCTCTGCAAAAGAAGCCCTGAATAAATAACATCTATTTAACTATGAAGTCTGAGATCATTCCACATCTTATTCTGTAGCTCTGAAGCATGAATGATTATATTGCAGTGTTAGACATAAGGTGTCTAAAAGATAGAGAGAAAATTAATTCATTCCCAAATTTGCCTTCCACAGTATCATGGTGTAAAGTGACTTGGTTATTTTTAAGTGCTTTAACATTTTGTGGGTAGCCAAATTGGTGGGGTTTTTCTGAGAAAAATTCATCCAGTCTCTCAGTTGTGTCCTCATGTCTTTAACAGTTTCTACCTTCAGTGCAAGTGCTCCTCTGCTGCCTGGTGGTTTTGGGTTGTGCTGTGGCATATCCAACAGCTGAACCAGCTCTTTCATTGATTGCAATCCTCAACCTGGGCCAGCTTTTATTAGAGTAGAGCATTTCTAATTCTTTGAACTACTAATCCTCTATTAGTTACGTCCATGCCTTGCTTGTCAGTTGACTTAAATTGTGTTAGCACCTCTATGATAAGGCTGGCCTCTTTGGTTTGAGGGTATATTTGTCAGTATTTTAGGAATAAGAGTTTAGTAGTTGATGAAGACTTAATCTGAGGATATAACTTTAAAACATTTTTAAATTATTAAAATGGTATCTGAGTAACTAATTTCTCTAAATAAAGCCTAAATTGACTTGATGGCTTATTAACTGGGACTGCTTGCTATTGGAAAACTCACACCCATTGTTTCAAAACACCAGCCTCACTCACTCAATTAGCAGGATCTTTCTGGATTAAGGATTCAAGACATTTTTGTGACTAGGTAGGGCAAGCAGCAACTGTGGCAGGAAAAAAAGTGCTATTCTAATAAAAATATGCCCACTTCAGTCATGCAGAGAAGTGCAAGTGCTACTTTTGGGAGTGTTGGGAAGCAGATGTACCTTCTGACACCTTGCTTGCTCCAGGTATCAGCTTCTGTATGTGGGCTAGTCAGAAAAATGTTATGAAGTTTTAATCTTTAGTCTTAATCTAAGCAAAAATGTCTTTTTACTGAGGGCAATGTACTTGTGCAGACAAGCAGCCTTTTGACATTTTAGTTTGAAATGTAACTAAAATGATTAAAACTGTAAAGCAAAAATATATTTACATGTACTAAAGGTGTACTAAATGCATGCAGAGGTTAAAAGGAGGCTGTTCAATCTACCTCTCAGCAGAAACACCAGCATTGGTGCAGACATTAGTGAATCCTCACCTGACTCTTTGGAAGGTAGGAACCTCCCCCCCGGCCCCCCCCATTTTAGAGTTATCAGCATTAAACAGGGCAAAACTGGCAGCTGCCACTTGTCACCACAGGATTCTGTCCAGTCCTTGCCTTGGGGAAACATTTGCAGTCTGAGCTTGTAGCCTGTGTTAGGCTTTGAGGGAAAATTTCTGAATACTTGTGCAGAAATACCAGTCCTCAGGGCAGACAGCATCGCTTCTGTAATTGTAGAGTGGGTTTTGTAAAGCCAGATTTCTCTTCCTGCCCTCCCCTCCAAACATAGGTGATATTCCCTACTTCTACCTCTGTCTGTCCTCAGCCCTCTGGGTTTGGCTGCTCTCCAGTGGTGTCTGAAAATAGCCTGCTCTTGCTCTGCTTGCTACTGGATTTCTTGGCTTGACGGGCGTGAGCAGTTTCTTTGCCAATCTACATCTGTTAGGGCTCAGCCCCAGACCCTGCACCATATGTCAGCAGCTTCGGTGACTTGCAAACACCAACTTGGATGCAGCTCTGCATCCCTTGATCCTATTAGCCACCCTGGTGCTGTTAGAGAGGAGACTAGCTCCCAGCTGAGCTCTAGAAAGTGCTGGCTCTGGTTCCTTCACACTAAAAAGGGTGTAATTCCTGCCTGCCATAGGGGAGTTATCAGTATCAGTTAAAGTTTGCAGCCACTTGGAGCTCCGTGCAGTGGAACACCAGGCAAAGTGCTTTTCCCTTTGAAGAAGGCAGTGATGGACTTTCTTTTGGTTTTGGGAGAATGAGCTGAGGTGGTCTCAGGTTGCTCTCCAAAACCAGAGGGATGCTGGTAACTGCTGCTAAAACCTGTGCTGACTATGAGGTTCCTGGAAGAGCAGCTGAGCATTGCCCAGAACAGGCAGGGGAGGTTTGGCTCTGAAGGGTCTCTCTACCTTCTCTCCTCAGTCTTGCAGCCCAGTCACTGGGTCTGTAAATAGTTGTGGTTGTGCTGGTATGAAAATACCATAAATACTTTTTTTTTCTGCTACAAACTGTCCTGGTGTGGGGAAATCTTTTACTAATTTTATAGCAGACTGTTGCCCCCAAGATGATTGAGAGCCCAGCCTCCAAATTCAGAGACATTACAGTGCAGAGCATCTTAGATCATCCAGGGTGTTGAAGCTGGGAGTGGCTTTAAGTAGCAGGCTTCCAACAAATAATTGTTTTTCCATGTGTTAGGCCTGTGTATCCCCATCCTGCACCTAGTAATGACTGCCAGTGAAGGTTAAATATTCTTAATGTCTGTGTCCCATCATTTCTGGAAGGAAGTTCCTGATGTGGGGTATGCTGCAGCTGGTATGTGCGTAAGTAACTGAGGGCTTCCCTGGTGTCTGTGTACCTCTGGATTTCTGATAAGTGGTTCATGAGACAGAGCCTGCTGTGGTCAATGAAGCTGTTCTTACAGCTAGTTCTTGTAGCTGTATGAAAAAAGGACTTGAAGAAAATCCTTGTTTTTTTTGTTTTTTGTAGGAAGTATCGTGAGTGTGGGCGATCCAAAAAAGAAGTACACGAATTTTGAGAAGATTGGACAGGGGTTAGTATGTGCTTCTCCTCTGTCCTAAACCTTTCATTTCCTTAAGCTAAGAAGAATTCACTGAAACCAGGCTAAGTTAGCTTGCTGGAAAGGCTGTTGGGGATTCTTTGGAAAGTTTATATTGTTTGGTTGGTTATTTGTTTTCTTCTTTTTGTTTTTGTTTTTGGTTGTTTTGCTGGGTTCCACATCTCCCCAAATCTCCTCCTGTTCCTGGCAAGTTACAGGGACTGGGTTTTTGTGCAATTATGTTGTAATGTAAGAAATTATGCCATTAGATGATCAGATTGATAAATACAGCTACAAGCAGGGAAAGATCTGCAAGACCATCTTCAGGTTACAGATTTGCTTCTGAATCAGCTCTCCTTAAGGCACATGCTGTGCCCATCTAAGCAAGGTAGGGGAAAAGTAGAGGTTGTAGGAGAGACTGTACTGAGGCAAAACACATCTGCAGTCAGGTCCACGTACTGAGGCTCAAACTCCTTTTTTCCTGACTACAAATGCCCCATTTGTTTACTTTAGCTGATCCTGTTGCTCTGTTATCATGTTGGGCATTCTGCAAGCCATGGTAGTGTGGTCATGCCACTTGAAATGGAAGAAACTCACAGTCCTGCAGTTTGCTGGTTTAGCTGCAAGGGTTTGGATAACCACAGTGTCCCTTATTAGGAACTTTTCTCCCCATAAATCCTTTGGCTTCTGCTTCAACAACAGCCTTGTCTCAGAAATATTTCAGATAATGTTTACCACTGGAAGTATTGCATATAAAGGAATGGGATTGAGAGCACTTCAGAGAGACAAGTGGGAAGAGGCATGCATTAAGCTCTCACTTTTACTTTGACACTAATAAATGTTTTTTTTTCTCTGTTTTGTTTAGAGCCTCAGGTACAGTTTACACAGCAATAGATGTAGCTACAGGACAGGAGGTAAGTGCTGCCAGAGTACCACAGCAGTGGATTTTGGATTGTGTCCCAAAAGTTCAAGTTGATGCTACAAAATAAAGACTGTCTTTCAGGGATTCATGACATCTTATTTTTAATGAGGTATTTATTTACTTCCTAATGAGACATGGTTGAGTGGTCTGAGCAGAGAACTGGAAAAAATTACAAGTTTTGATTCCTGAATAATTTCATATTTATAAAGATTCTTTCTGTGATTGCAAAGGCCAGAAGCAAATGTTTGGACTGGGCAGTTCCTCAGTAAAAGTTTCTCTCTTCTTCCCCAAGGTTGCTGCCTGTCTCCATACAAACTTTTATTTGCCCTCTGCTCCTTTGCTTGCTACACTTATATGACTTCACTTGCATAGAAAGAGTTCCTGTCCCACCCTTTGCCCACTTACTTTCTGCCCTTGAACTGTGAGACAAGGAATGCATGTATTTTCTTTTTTCCCCTCACAAATATTAAAAAGTGCCATGCTTACTGCCTGCATAATAAACTAGTAGTGATGGATATGCAGCATCTGTGGAAACCTTTATTTCTAGATGGAGGATTTTTTAAAAGATGAAAGTTGGTATTATTCCAGATATATTTACGGAAGTCTGCAACAATGTGTGTCTACTTTGCATTTGTACAGTGTAAGAGTTATTCACCAGTAAATTTCATAATTGTGCTTTTTGCTGAAATTCCTTCACCTTCTTTTTCAGTTCCTGAAGAATTAATACAGTTTAATTGCAGCCTTTAAGGAAGGGTTCTTATATTTACTTTGAAGCCATGCGAAATTATATAGGAGGGGGAAGTCCTTTGATGGTTTTCTGCTTTCTTTCTGGACCCCTTGGGTGACTCCCATGCAAAAATTTGAACTCTTGTATTACAACAGACTTTTAAATCGTTCCTATTACTCTAGTGTGATCAGGCCTTGAAATTTTAAATCTGCATTTGGGATCACTGTAACTTTGTCATGCTGTTGCTTGTTCCTTTCTATGAAGTGCACTGAAGTCAGGAGCTCAGTGCAGGGAAACACTGGGAATTTCTTTATCTGCATAAAATGCCTTTCCTCTCTTCTTCGTCTTTCATTCTTCTCTCTGGTCTTGTACAAAGAGCAGCATGGGGGTTTTTGGTTTTGTCTTCTTTAAGTACTGTTTGGCAGCCCTTGTGAGTAGTGTGGAAAACCAGCATGTCTGTCTGATCTTGCCTTCTCATGTGTTGGGATTTTTGTATAGTCTTCCCTGCTATACTATCAAAATGCTAATTGTATCCATCTATAGTGGCACTCTGTGGCTTGTTTTTTTTGAATCCTTGTTTTTATGAGTTACTGTAGTTGCTTGCTCCAGACCATTCACCCAGGCCTCTTTCTCTGCACATAGCAGTTTTGTAAAGGCGTAGTTTCACTTCATTCCCTTTGCCTAAATATTCTACCAAAGAGTTGTAACCTCTGTGAGGTATCTCTGCCTCCAGCTGTGCTGAGTAGGTTTACTGATTTGAAGGCTCCTCTGAGGGCCAGGTGCTCTCACGAAGTACTGGTAGTGTGGAAACATGAATACAAGAATTAAAAACATGTTGTAACCTTCCTGCTCTTTGCATACATACATGCAGGGCAGGTATCCTAAAACAGGAAGAACTCTACTAAACCAAAGGGCTGCAGCTGACAAATCCATCCCTGTTGCCCTTCAGTCATGACTGGATATAAAGCTGGATCCAATTCATTTATTTTCAGCCTTTTATTTAAACACTGGTGCTTATGTCTCTCAGGTCTTGTAGTGACAAAAAAAATAGTTACTACCTTGAAGTACTAAGCATGGTTATGTTATTTACCCACTCTACTTTAGATTCCTAGAAGCTGAAATATGCATGTGAGCAGGGAAAAAACGCCAAAAAAATTTTCAGGAACATCCAAATAAAATTAATAAGAATCCTTTCAGAAACAAAAAGTTTGACATACCAGTCCATACCAGAGTAAGGGGATCTCTTCTTTGTTACCAAGAAACTGTAGATGGAGATGGCTATCCCACTGTGACATTAAGGTCCAGTATGAAAATGGCAATTCCCCTCGTACTTGTTTTCATTAAGCATCATCCAGCATGTGTGGAAATGGACTGGCTGCAGGAACTTGCAGAGTTATGGAATGGTAGTTCAGTAGATAATGATGAAAAAGGGACCTCATGATGCAGAGGTGTTTTTTCCTCCCTCATGTGGATGTGGGACTAAATTGACTGGTACTGGCAGGTTTCTTGGGGACTCCTGCAATAATGCTTTACTTGATCTCTTTTCACTGCAGGTTGCAATCAAACAGATGAATTTGCAGCAGCAGCCAAAAAAAGAACTGATTATTAATGAGATCCTTGTGATGAGGGAAAACAAAAACTCCAACATTGTCAACTACTTGGACAGGTATGTCAGTGTTTGAAGGGCTCACAAAGGGACACTCTAAAACACTTCCTTGTCAGTGTCTTAAGGATTCCTAGCTCAGCTTAATGCAAGTGTAGGACAACCTAGCATTGCTTAATGCATGTGGCATTGTGGGAATGTGGGTGGCCTGGCAGTCTCTCTCCAGAATGAGAAGAAACTGGTGTCTGAACCAGTGTTAATGGCATGTCTAGGCTCTCTTCAGAGATGCTGGCAACTAAGGTCCTGTCAGGACTCCATTTTTCATCTCTCTCCTTTGCCAAATCTGACACAACAACCTTCCTGCTTATTTCCTGTGACTAAAGGAGAAATAGAAACAGTTTGAAATGTACTATTTCTATTTGCTTACCTCTTCTTTTCCACTGAGCAATGCTGGTGTTCTGCTGCCAGAGGAGCAGACTGCTTCCAGGGTTAGATGTAATCTTGTCCCTGTGACTGTCCACTGAGGTTTTTGCACAGTAGCATAACAGCAAGGAGGGTGAATGACATGTGACACATAACATGAGGTCTGGGGAGACCTCAACACAGCTTTGCAGTACTTTAAGGGGACTTTTAAAAAGAGGGAGAGTGACTTTTAAGGCAGATAGTGATAGATCAAGAAGGAACAGTTTTCAGATAAAAGATGGTAGATTTAGGTTAGGTATAATGAAGAAATTCTTTACTGTGAGGGTGGTGAGGCACTGGCACAGGCTGCCCAGAGAAGATGTAGCTGCCCTGACAGTGTTCAAGGTCAGGCTGGGTGGGACTCTGAGCAGCCTGGTGTAATGGAAGGTGTCCCTGCCCATGGCAGGGGTTTGGAACTAGGTGCCTTTGAGGGCCCTTTAAACCCAAAGCATCCATCATTCCATGATGCTGAAAGCCCAGCAGGCAAAAGCATTTCATGGTGGCTTGAATTCACCATCGACATCACAGTGCTGCATTGCATCAAACTCTGTCACTTGTTGTTAAAACTACAGCTAGTTCCATTTGAGCTGCAGCAAGATTTGCAGTCTGCTGCACTCAAAATCTGAATATAGCAGTTCTGATGAACCACAGGTTTGCCTTATTGTAAGGGTAAATACTGCTTGGATAAGGTGAGCTGCAGACTTTAATCTTGGCAGCTTGGGTTTTTTGGAAGATATGATGAAGGGATGTAATCTAGAATCTCTGGAAATTTGAGAGAGGATTTACACACTTTCTTGCTCTGCATGTATGTCAAAGTCTGATCAGCTGTTTCTTTAATAGGTTTCTTTTGCAGGCTTTTAACGTCTTAGCCAAAAAAGGTGGTACTTAAAAACTGCAATAGTTGTTTTGCTGAATTTTTGTGGTGCTGTGTGCCATGCATAGCTGTAAAGAGCTACTTTGTTGAGGAGACAGAAAGTCTGCTCCTGAAATTTTTATGACAGAGGTGTGTGTGTGTGCAGGGATCTGATGCTGGGCACACGCCCTCTTCCTAGAGAGATGAGAAGAATGTTCCCAGTGTAAAATGAAACAAGTGGTTAAGAATTGCATCTGGGCTAGAACTGTTATTTTCCTCTGTCTCCTTAGAGGCTTTGTTTTGACAACACTGAGAAACAGGCTCTTCCCATTAGAGAGCATTGCTGTGTACATGCACTTGCCTTGTCTAGCCAGTGCATCCCAGCTGCAGGATAGCTCCACGTCCTGCTGTCTTGTTCAAACTTTCAGCAACAAAAGCTGCTGCTTTTGTCTTCCACTTTCACTAATCTTTTTCAGAGGGATTAGCTTTTGTTTGGGTGCTGCACATGGACAGAACAGCAACTGGAATGAACATGGGGGTTCTTGTATCCATTATGCCACTTCAGCTCTGCAGCTGCAGGATTCTGTTGCTGGGGAGCTGTGTCCTTCCTGCCTAGCCTAAATGTGCCTGTGCTTCCCAAGTGCTGAATTAAGCTGATATTTGGATGCCTACTTGCTGGCTTCTGCCTCCTGCTGAAGGAGGTGGAGGAAGGATGTGCTGATCATTGTGGGGCCTGTTTTCTGCTTTGTGGTTCTGTTGCAGTGCCTCCCTTCTGAGTCCCTAATGGGAGCTGCAAGGTAGTCATTGGCATAAACCAGCTCTCTCAGCTCCTTCCCTTATGCAAGGGTTTCCTGTGCTTTGTCCTCTCTTAACTGCATGGCCTACTTGCTTGTGGTTAAGCAGCTTTTCTGCTGCACTCGTAGTGGCCAGCGTTGCACAAAAGTGTGCTGTGATATTTAAGATAGTGACATGGCCTAATTCAGCTGTACTGAGGAGCTGGATTTGGAAGCATCTGGCTCTGAAGACAGTGACAGTAGTCTTCTGTACAGACAAACAGCCACTTGTGCTGAGTTACCTGCTGGAGGTGCCAGTTCCTTTTTGCTGCATGAAAGAAGCCCTCAGAGCCCTGCTTCTAAACTCAGCCATCTAAACACAGGCATCAGATGCCCAACGCTAGCCAAAGCAAACTCCTGCCCTTTAGTTTTGTTCTGCAGAACTCCTTAACTTAATAAACGCCCCAAATAAGTGATAGCCTCTGTTACCCCAACCCCAAACTGTAGCAGAGGTGGATGGTCAATGAATAAAGCTGAAGATGTAAGACAGTCCCACTACAAGAACACCCCGGGTTCTTTCCAGGCTGCATTCATGTTTGCATGTAGAAGGCATGTTACTGGTGCAAATTTCTGTAATGAATGAACTTGCACTTCTGGGAAACTCTAAATTCCATTGATTTTATCAATAAAGAACGTGTATTTGTGATAGAGAGGGCTTGGTGAACAAATTCCTAAGGTATCTAAGTGGAGGCTGGGGACCACCTTATGGGATCAGACATTACCTGCTCTTGCAGATGGATGAAGAGAATGCTGTAGACCATCTCCTTCTTCCTCACAGATTTCATCAGGTTTTTCTTACTGCCAGCTTGTTTCGGAAGGTGGCTATGGGTGACAATATGTGACACCATGCTGTGCCTGATGTCAGATCAGAGCAGCGTGTAGGTATATGGACTTCCTGGTGGTGTCTCTAGAACTGCTGAGAGAGTGGGTTTGAGTCATGCCTACAGTGGGCAGCTCAGTGACTAAAACTGGTAAGAGAGTGGAAAGATCCCCGAGACACTACCACCCTGAAATGACATTCCTTTGGTGGCAGCTGGCAGGGAGCCACTGTTAAGTTCCCCTCCCTGTGCGTTATGTCAAATCTATCAATTATTGAGTTGCCAGGATCTTGGCACATGTTTGTGGCTGCTCATGGCTCAGCTTTGGTTTCACAGTGTGGTTCTTGGCTCGCTCCATCTGTTTTGGTTGCAGAGAGATACCAGCTTGCTCCCAGCATGTGGAGATTGTCATGCAAAGAGCCCATTCTGCCCTCATTCTTACAGTCAAGTGCATTTGGGCTGCAGAGAGTGCTACTGGCAATGAAGGGAAACCTTGTGATGCCCATGGCGGGTGATTTGTTGAGAGGGTGCTGATAAAATCTGCAGAGAGCCTGATTTGTCAGAAGTGAAGAAGTAGCTATGGTATAGGGGCAGGAAGGAAGAGTGTGGACGGAGTTGGGCTTTCAGAGCCCAATAGCAAGTAAATGACCCACAGAGTTAGCAGGAATGCTTCTGAAAGCAGTCTTGCTGCTCCTCTCTCACTCAGAGGGGCTGCTCTGCCGGTGGTACTGCTGTTGCTGGGGTTTGTAATGCTGGGAAAACAAAATGCCAGTACATCAGCTTCTGTTCCATAGTGGAGGTTGAGACCTCTCTGCTGCAGGAGCACAGCCCTGTGCCCTTGGGCTTTTTATCCTGGAAGAATCTGCAGATGGCACCTCCCTAAATAGTCTTCAGCATCAGCAAACCAAGACACCCACTTTGTCTCTGGAATTAAAAGCTGTCCATAACTGTAACTCTACTGTCATCCAGGTATAGCTCAGACCACTACTACTGCTGAGGGGGATTTTTTTCAACAGCTTAGTGTTGTCAGTGTGTCCTTAGGGGGTGACTACCACACCTTGCTCACTGCTGTAGAGTCTCACTCATCTCTGTCTACTTTCCATGCCAAGCTTAATGGCTTCTTTCTCCTTTACTGTTGCTTTCTACCTAGTTGTTCCCTAGTAGCTATCTCAGCTTTTGCATTTGGCTCCTGGCAAATTCATTCCTCAGTAGGATCAGTGTTTTATAGCAAAGCAAATGTATCCTTGATGAACCCTAATGCCAGATGAAGCTTTTAATTACATTCTCTGCCCTCTCACTTTTGACTCATTTAGTCACTTGACTAATAAGAGGATAGATTGAAAAGATGCGTTTTCAAACTGAGGATTCCTTCCTTCAGGAATATGTCATCCTGATGTATCTCTCATGGAAGTTTGTGTTGATGGGCCTAAACAGGGGCAGAAATGGTTGGTGTTTTGTTTGTTTGTTTGTTTGTTTTGGGGGGTTTTTGTTTGGTTTTATTTTTTTTTTGTTTGTTTGTTTTTAATGAGTTATTGCTGAAGTCTTCATCTCCTGTCTTCCACTTTTAGACATGGGTACACACACACTCAGCAGAGAGAAATATCCCAAGTGACTGAGAAAAGCCACTCTCATCTCAGCTGTCTCCTCTCCATCTTCCTATGGGCCTTTTTTAGAAAAGACCTGCCTTTTGCAGGTTTCCTTTTTTTATTTTAAGTCTTTAGAATTGCTGTTTCATTCAATAAGGTGCACTCCTTTGGCTTTATGAATGGTTTTGAAATTTTCAGACCAAATCACAGACTAGTTTGATAATGTGGAAAAGATTGAGGTGATTTTCAAATGCATGATGCTTAAAAAAGAAGTGCTCTTTCATGATTGATTGTGGGTAGCCATCTTTTTGTGTCACCCAGAGCTGTCCCTGGGCTGAGGCAAAGCAGTCAGTTGCTTAGGACAGCAGGATGCCAGGGGTGAATGAAACAGTCCCCAGCCACTTCTTCCAGTGCAAGAGCCTTCAGAAGCCATTGCTGTGTGCCAAATACCTGGGTTACATGCTTGGACCCCATCCTTGAGTAGTAGCTCTTTGCCTTCTCTCCCAGCAGCAGGAGCAGTTGTAAGGTCAAGTCTCCATCTTAGTCTGCATCCTCTCCATGGCAGAAGAATTCTGCCTTGCTTTTATGGACAGGGAACTTGTAGCCAGCTCTCCCACTACACCTCTCCTCAACTTTCTGCACTCACCCTTCTCTTTGGTCATTCAGGTTGTGATCAGATGCCCCCATGCCCAGAAAGTGCCAGGAGTACATGGTTCCCCAATACTGTTAAATACAGCTCTTGTTTTTATTGCACTTGTAAGAGAGCTTTAAAACCCTGTGCATTCTGATTTTAAAATCTGGCTTGGGCTCTTCAGTTACCTTGTAGGAGAAGAGCTCTGGGTGGTGATGGAGTACTTGGCCGGAGGCTCCCTAACCGATGTGGTGACGGAGACCTGCATGGACGAGGGACAAATCGCCGCCGTGTGCCGGGAGGTAAGGCAGCGCTCGCGCTCCGAGGGAGCTCTGGTTGGGAATGGGACACAGACTTTCCAAACCTGTTGCTGGCTCCATGGAAATGTTTCCAGCTTCTGTAATGTGACAGACATTCTTTTAGAGGATGGATATCACCTGTGAGGTTGCAGCATACAATTCTCATGCAAGCCTCATGTTTCACCCCAGAAGGAGGAGTTAGAGTGGAAAATGGGGGTGGGATTCTGTCGGTTTTGTCTGTTCTTCAAGTCTTTTGGGACTAACTTGTCCTCCTAGGACCTGCTGATCCTAGTGTGACATCTCTCTGTGGCCCTGCATGTACTGACTATATGAAAGGTCCTAACACACTGCGCCCTTAACTACCAAAAGTGCACAGCCTGTTTGAGTCCTTTAGTTGCCTAATGGTGACTGGTGAATCATTTCATGCACAGTAAGAATATCTCAATTATATTTCAGTGTCTCCAAGCCCTGGAATTCCTCCATTCAAACCAAGTTATTCACAGAGACATCAAGAGTGACAACATCCTGCTGGGAATGGATGGCTCTGTCAAACTAAGTATGCAGGGAACATTACTGCTGATGACTTATCAACCCATGCCAGTTATCTGCTCTGGGCCAGGCATTTTAGGGAGATGGGTGTTTGAGGTGCTTGATGCTGACATGATGAATAGGCTGTAGAAATGGTACCGTAGGTATTTCTGTGGCATTTGTTTTAATAGAGATTGGCAAACACAAATCCTTGTGAACTGATACCAGACTTGAAGTGAGGCTTGGGCTTTGCTTAGCTTTGGGCCATCTGTTTATGTGAACTAAAATAACAGTATTTTAATGGTACTCCAGTTGAGAAAGCTGGGTTGGAAGGTGTAAGGCTAGAAGTCTTTATTTATGAACAACCTCTTCAGTCTGGAAAATGCTGCAGGTACTCAAGGGGCAGGGGAAGTGGAGGGAGAATTGAAAACTGTGTAACTAGAAATCATTTAATCTTACAATGCCAACCCAGACTGGAGCCTAAATGTTGTTTCCTCCTTGTGGTATGAAATGAAAATCTTGAGACTGTTCTGCCCCTCGGGTGCTAAGGTAGCGGTTGTGCTTGTCATTGTCCATGCAGAGATAAGCCTGGAAACCAGTGAATTATTATCTTCCACCTATAGCTTTAACAGAATGGTGCTCTCTTTTTCTTCCTCTCAGTTCTGTTGGCTAGCACCCAACAGGCATAAATAAATCTATTTTTGTCAGCAGCGACAGCAGATATGACTCAAAATTCACAGAGTGCAGATATGCTGAGTAAGAAGGTGGAGTTTTTTTGCACATAATTGCTTTTTAAACTAAAGCTGAACTTTGATAGAGCCAGGTCTCAGGAGCGTTAGCAATGAATAACTGATGGGGGCCAAAGTGCTCTATTCTTATGGAATTACTTCTTTGAGCACCATGTGCTGGTACTGGGCTGTAGTTTAAAGTTAGAGAAATCCCTGTGGAGATGATGCAGTAACCTTCTAGATCTGAGCTGGTTGTTGGCTCTGCTGGAAATTTGCCCTGTTTATGAACCATATGTCCTTTCCTGGTACTTACCCTTGATGAAAACTCAGCTAGGAATCAGTTTAATTTTCATCATTCTGCCTAAAATTAGACCTGTGATGCCATAGGGGGTCAGGATGGGCTGTGCATCTTGCTGTGTTGATTCTGCTGGGCTCACAAGAACAGATCTAGTTTTCTTTTGGTGAGCCAAATACAAATAAAACATAGGGTGCAGCAATCTTTGTGTGAAGGCCCTCCATCTTTCTCTCTATTCAAAGAAACTAATCAATAAAAATTTAGGTACTTTGAATTTATTCTGAACACTCTTTGCTCTATAAAATAGGGATGATATGTCTACAGGGGAAGTACTGTCCCTTGGACTGAAAATACCTCCAGAGGGTACAGTGTGTGGTCAGGGGAGTGTATCTAGATCAGACTTGCATTAATTCCTGTTTTCACATAGGAATGTGAATGGTCTTTAGGCCATATATTACACAGTGTGTAACATGTGTGTAATGCTGCAACACAGTTGAGTGTCTTAATTTCTGTGTGTGGTTATTTCCTGATCCCCATGTTCCACACAGACAAGTCAGCAGCTCTGGAATCCTCATGGCCTCAGAGAGCCAGGTTTAGAAACTTAGCTCTAAACACCATCCTCTGTGTTAGCCACAAAACCACTCCTGCTGTCACAGCTGCAGCAGCAGCACACCACACAGTGCAGCAGGGTAAAGTGCACTGATGCTCTGGTGTCGGTAAGGGTTGTTTTTGGAGAAACTTGCTGATTCCTGTGTCTTTTCCCTGCACCCTATTTTAATTTTCCAGCTGACTTTGGCTTCTGTGCCCAGATCACTCCTGAGCAGAGCAAACGCAGCACCATGGTGGGCACCCCGTACTGGATGGCCCCTGAAGTGGTGACGCGGAAAGCGTACGGGCCCAAAGTGGATATCTGGTCTTTGGGGATCATGGCCATCGAGATGATCGAAGGAGAGCCCCCCTACCTCAATGAGAACCCTCTGAGAGTAAGCAAGTGCTTTTCTCCTCAGGTCTTCACTAAGCTGCTGGTGAAACTGAGCTCATGTCAATCCTGCGGTGTGGTTTCATCACCTCCAGCCCCATCTAACTCAAACAATTCTGTGGTCTCCTGAGATGTCATAGTGAGAAGACTTGAGATAGTCTTAGTTAAAAGCCACAGTTTGCTCTGGGTAGCAGAGGTGTGGGTTCTTCTATGAGTTAGATCACGCACACTCATAATTTTCTGGGGTGCTAATAGAGGCAGAAGTTCTGCCTTAAGGCAACAAAGCAGTTATGTCTTGGAACTTTCTACCCTGTGAATGAGAGAATTCTTCTCTGAGCAACCTGGTGTAGTGGAAGGTTCCCTGCCCATGGCAGGGGTATTGGAACTAGGTGATCTTTAAGGTCCCTTTCAACCCAGAGCATTCTGTGTTACTGTGATTCTGTTCAATTCTATTCTAGTAGGAGCTTTTTCTTACGGGCAAATTGTTCCTCCTTGCATGCTCCAAGTAAAAATCAAAGTGTAATAAAGCCGTTGACAGGGCTTAAGCCTCCTGATGTCTTTCCTTTTTTCCTTTTCCTTGCTAGTTATTAGCAAAAGGAATATGCTGTCAGCATGTAGGGACATCACTGCACTTAATATAAGCTAGGTTTATGGCTTTTTCCCCAGTAACATGGGTTAGAGGGATCTAGAAAAATTCTTTTTTTTTCCATCTCTTGCAATGGAAGTGATTTTTGTGACAAAGGTGCAGCAGCCAAGAAGACTATAAGGAATAAAACACTGTTGAATTAAAGTAACAATACTTTGGCCTCATTTATGGCTATTTATGCCAATTCCAAGGCGATCAGACTGCTCTCATGGGACGTGTTGAGTGATGTGCTCAAAAGGCCTGTATATTAACAAGTCTCTGACAGATTTGTTTCTTTTGAAAATTCATCCAGGAAGTTTCCCACATGAAATCCTGAAATGGATGAATTTTGAGTCTCTTGATCCTCAGAGGAGAATAAGTGTGAATGCTTTATCACCAAGCAGTAGCAAAACTGCTTTTTTCTGCAGGATGTTAAAAGATGCTCAAGTGTCTGCTGGACATCTTTTGTAAGGAGCCAGCTGAATCTTTATCATGGTGATGTTTTAGGCCTTGTGCACTCAGGCAGAGTACCAACAGAAAATAATCTGTTTAGCCAGGGTTACCTTCCCATGAGGATATAGTCATTACAGGAGTAATGGTAGAGTCGTGCCAGTTAACTTCCCTATGTAAACAGGGTCTGGAATGTTGTTTTTGTCCTTGTAATCCCTCGAGAGGGCTGCAGGATCCAAACCCAGATTACGAGAGTTTAAACAATAAAGGATTGGATCTCATCCACAAAAAAATAGGGCTGGCAGCTATTCTGTTTGCTGAAATGTAGGCATTGATTAGTGAAGGTGGGGTTTTTTCCTCCCCATTGAACTGTAGGGAGGGAGAGGAGAAATGGGTGTCTCTAATCCAGAGTTGGAATCTAATCTTCATAACCTCCTGTTTCCTGGGTGCTTGTTTTTGTCTCAGGCCCTGTATCTCATTGCTACTAACGGGACTCCAGAACTGCAGAATCCAGAAAAGCTTTCACCCATATTCCGAGACTTCTTGAATCGCTGTCTTGAAATGGACGTGGAAAAGAGAGGTTCTGCAAAAGAGCTGCTACAGGTAGGTGATGGGGAACAAGACTGGAACAGTGTAATCACACAGTCCTGAGTGAGGCCAGGCTTCGGGTGAGATCATCTTTGAGGTCTTAAATACTGCACCAGCTGAAAGCACAAGCACAGCTAAGGTAACCTCTCAGGGGAAGAGGGCAACTGAAAACCACAGCCCTCAAACATAAATCTATAATAAAGTGATAACAGACTGCTCCCTTTCCAGTACTGGCTACTGGCAGCATCTGTGCAGCGTGTTCTGTGTCCAGCCTCAAATAACAGCTGTGTCCCAGGCCTGCCAGATGCTGAGCCCCCCAATTCCCATGGTTTCTTCACATGGCTGGCCATGACATCTATGTGTGTTGCTTTGTCATGCTTGTTCCAATTTGGACAGCAGGAAGGCTTCTAGCTATCAGATGTTCTGGCTGTCTCCTTTTGGGAGGAGGGATCATGAAGATCTTTGAAATGTTCATAGCTTCAGTTAACTGGAGAAGTTCACTTTTACCACATTTTGCCTGATACTACTCCTTACAGAGATGATGGACTGAAGCTGGTGAGATATCTTAATTACAGAATGGCTTGGATTGGAAGGGACCTTAAAGATCCTGTGGTTCCACTTCCCCAGCCATGGGCAGAAACACCTTCCACTAGACCAGGCTGCTCAAAGCTCCATCCAACCTGGTCTTGAACTATTCCAGGGATGGAGCATCCACAGCTTCTCTGGGCAACCTGTGCCAGTGCCTCACCACTCTATAATCAGGTATTTCACTGAAAACCTGGTGTCTTAGTCTGAACTCTCAGTGGAAGCTGAGGACCAAGCTGCCAGGATTTTTACCAACATGGATGAGAGGAGTGTTTTGTGTGTTGTTTCTGTCAAATTTGCCATGAGGGTAGAATATGTAAGACTTTATAAAATAGATCTGTGATCAGGAACACTCAGACCTTAAGTATCAGACAGTTTCCATTTTGTTTTCCTTTCTCTCCACTAATTTGTGAAGTGGGCTCAGACTTGGATGTGTTGCTGCCTTCTGTGACTATAATGAAGCATAACTGTCTGACAGTATGGTAGTAGCTGAAAGATCATTTTTTCTTTTAGGACTTTTCAGACCTAAAATATCAGAAAGAAGTTACGTCCTGTTCCTTGGAGCAGAACATTCTGACTGTAACACTTCAGCCTGTTCTTTACTTTGTGGCCTCTGAATTTTTACTTTTTTTTTCCATCTCTGAAGCATGTTGCCTTGGATGATTGATCTTGTGGATTATTGTTGCTTTCTGTTTCCACAACAGCTTGTGAACTTGCCCTTCACTCTCACCTGAGAGCTGTTTTGATAATCAATATTGTTTTATTTAAAGAAGAGCACCTATACAGGAGTCTGAATGGTGCTGTGTTGCAAGCTCTGTGCTCGCTCAAATTTCAGCTGCTTTGCAAATTTCTGATATCTCTTAGAAGGCCAAGGCAATGCTTTCTCCAAACCTGTGACAATGGGGAATAGGGAAATGAGAGGTGATTCCTTCATGGAGCCCCGTCCCTTTGTCTGAAACGCACAGGCTGATTTTAGAACACCTTCTTTCACGCTGGATTTCACTACAGATTTTTCAACTTTGTAATTCCCCAGGGGAATTCGCTGAGTTTTGCTTGATCTTGGACATACGCAAACATTGGATAATTTAGCATGTGTTGGGTGCAAATCTCTTCATCACTTCAGGCAATCCTCAAAATTTTGTCATAGTAACAGAACTTCTGGATTCACATGTTCAGGGACTAGAGCAGGTTCTTAGATTTCCCATGGGTTTAGGTGAAAATGCTTAGAATAGCTACTTATGGGGCATGTTCTGAAAAATCTAATCATTTTTCTTTTTGTTTTGTCCTAGCACCAGTTCTTGAAAATTGCAAAGCCTCTATCCAGTCTCACTCCTCTGATTATTGCAGCTAAAGAGGCAGCCAAGAACAACCATTGAAGTGGTGAAGTCAACACAGTCATCATGTCAAGACTTTTAGATGTTCATTTCAGACTGAATTTCTTGCCCTTCTCCCCTTCTGCTCCTTCTTCACAGGGGTGTTCTTAAAACTTTGGCTTGCCCTGAAGGGTGGCAGAGGCATCGTTCACTGTATGTGGAAGGGCACACAACGGGACATGGCTGATCTTACATGGTGAACTGTCCTTCCATCCTCGTGATGGGGACGAGAGGGAAAGAACATTTTGTATGGGTGAGGAGATCTTTCTGAGAGCGTCTGAACCTGACCTACACGTAGCGAAGCCAGTTTGTTTTCATATTTCTTATGGTGTTTATTTTTTAAAAATAATGTGGAGCCTTACACCATGTTCATCTTAATAAATTAAATCTTCTGCTGGCTGCACTTTGCCTGCTTCTGCCAAGCTGCTGTTACACCATGGAGGCTGCTCTGTGCTTTGGATGACTCGAGGAGGGAAGGAAGCAGGCAGCAGCAATGTGAGCTCAGCTGTCAGCTGAGAGGGGAACGAGGGGGTGAAGGTGCATCCCTCTTGCAGCTCTGCTGGATGCTTCCAGGAAGCATGGACAAAGCCTCTGTGTGCTTCCTGCAGCCATTGAAGAACTTAATTCATGGATGATCTCTTTGCCAAATTGTGTGAACTGCCCCCTACTCCCCCCTTCCCCCTTCAGTGGCAACTCTACTAGTTAAACAAATCTCAAATATTTTTTTGTTGTTCTAGGAAATAAATCACAGGAAAAAAATGACAGAGAGCTCTTTTAGGGTTATTTTATCAGTGCTGTGAGGCTTTTTAGAGATGCTGCCCTGTGTGATTAACAAACAGAGCAATTACTATTGTAAAGACAGGATTTGCCCGCAAAATATGTTGAAAACTCATGATTCTTTGAGCAAGTCCAATGGAAAACAAACTGATAATGGATGCTGCTTTCTCCGTGGAGATGTGGGGACATGAATTTTTTGAAATGATGGTTTCTTTATGCTACTGATTCCTTGGCTTGACAATAGTCTGTAAAACAACAGGAAGCCTGGAACTACTAGAAGAGGGACTGGTTGTAAACACTGGGCTTATGTTCAACTGTATACTGATTTTTAATAAAGTGACTGCTGTGTTTCTTAACTCTGGGATAGAGGAGAACTGGAGAATTCACTGTCACCAGGCAAGTCGGTCATTGCTCGTATGGTCACCAGGTACTTGAATGTGTTGGATGAAGTAATTTAACCTTGTTTCTTACCCCTTCTTCTGCAGTCCTTTGGGATAGGGAGTGGCTCCCAAGGGCGTAACTTTACACACAGAGAAAATCGATACAAAAAATGTGTATTGTAACTGTGGGAGCTGCTTTCTCTGTACTGCTCTGGTCACATATGGGGTGAGTTTAAACCTGTTCTGGAGTAACCTCTCATCTTTCTGTTGGACAGAAATTCATTCCTTCTTGCTGAGACCTGCTCCTGGCTCAGCCCTTTTCTCCCTGGACCTGGGCTTTAATTAAATATATTTTTCCGATTGGCCTCACAGTCCATGACAGCTATTACACCAGCTTAACTGGGTGTAGGTACTTTGTGAGTTCTTTTGCTTCTGAGGGGCCTTCTCCCATCGTTTGTGCTCCAGGGTGGTCACTGTTTGACAGAAGGCTGGGGGGTGAAGTTTATTGCCCAAATTTGCAGCCTCTCTCCCTTTGTGTATGTATATTTCATCTCCCAGTATTGTTAAGTTTCCTCTCACAAAGCTTGTGTCCAAGGATGAATTTGTTGGGCAAAACAGTAGAGCTGCCAACCTGGAAAGGAATATGATCTATTGATGAGCTCATCTGCTTGGAGCTTAGTTGGAGGTTGTGGAATGGAAGGCCACTATGCTTGAATAATTCCCTTTGAAAAGGACTTTGTATTCCCTCTGGAAGACTCAGGATGGCATATGTGGGAGGAATAGAATTAGTGGCTAAATCTCTCTTGATCTAAAATCTCATTTGACTGGCAGATTTGGCAGTTGACTGTTTTTCAGACAGCGCAGGGTTCAATTTGACCCACGATGTGTTTAATGTCTCTGACTCCTCTTTGATTCCCTTCCCCACTCCCTTCTCTGCACCTCATTGAGATGAGAACCTTACTGCAGATGTGCCCTATCTGTGAGCGTGCACAGGAGTTTATTTTCCTGCAGCAAGATTTCTGCTAAACTTCCCCAAACAAGATAGAAAAGGTTATTTTTATGTGTTTTAAGTTGCTCTTCTGGATCTTCTATTGCATAATGAAAAGGGATCAACAGTGACTGTTTATGTCTCGTCTTACAATGTGCTTCTGTCTCGTCAGCTTGCACATGGACTCAGTCCTGCCTGGTTTCTGTTGGCTGCTGGAGAGGGGTGTTGCCAAAAGCCTTTCGTTCTGCTGGGAAAAGCTGCAAGACTGTGCCCGTGCTTGCGTGTCATCTTGTCCCAGGCTGTTTTGTCCCCACTCGTGATGGGTGGGTGCGAAAAGGAGGTGATTGCTACAGTGTGCCTGGACCTAGTTTCTAGTTACCAGATACATCATGATTTTATGTTCTCAGAAAATCTTTAGAAAAAAATTGTAATTAGCCTAATCTTAGGAGAATGGGTTTATTTTGTTGTAGCTGTTCCCAAATGCATCCTTTCCTCCCCTCTCCTTTCGTGTGTGTGTGAGTTGCCTGGCACCAACACCTCCATTAGCTTTTGAAGAGCCCTTCCTGTCTATGGCACACTCCTGTGTACAAAGGGCTCTTAAATTGTGACCTTCTTACTTAAAATTTAATCTCCAGGGCTTATTTTTCTGAGAATATCTTGTCCCTGCTGTTACTTGAAAGTGACTACAACTTGACAGCTTCTTTGGTGCCTTTTTTTCCCCCTGACTTTCTCTTATTAACTGATTTGCCTGAATCGAAACCATTTTTAATCACAGCCCTTAATTATTGATTTGCCTGCTAATATGAAAGTTCTCTCTTCCATATTAGAACATTAAATATTCAATTGTTTTGACTGTCCTTTCAGAAGATTAATTTCCTTTTTGAAGGATCTCAAGCAATCTTATACCAGAAATAATTTTGTATCCTACAGTTTACAAAGGGCTTGGTGGAGGGAGAGACTAAAACTCATCTTCTTTACTTAAACAGAGAGAGAGTCTTATTTGAGTATCAATTGGTATCTTCAATAAGACTTGTCCTGTGTTTCAAGAATGGGTATTGATTCTTTGTTTTACTTTAGCTATTAGGACTTTTTAGGGTTTAAAGGTTTTTTAAACAAACAATTTGACTTGGGTCAAGAGTTTGTGTGTGAGAGGGGTATGGAGACCACGTGGGAAGAAGGCAGGTTATTTGGACAACACTCTCAGGCACATGGTGTGATTCTTGGAGTTGTCCTGTTCAGGGGCAGGAGTTGGACTCAGTGATCCTTGCAGATCCCTTCTAACTCAGGATATTCTGAGGCTGAGAGTGAAGAGCCAGGGCAGGGATAAAGGGCACAGCAGAACTGGCTGGTTGCAGCAGCAGTAGCACACCTTTTAGCCATCCCTGAAATGTCTTCATTGAATGGATGTGTTTTTAAAGAACATAAATATGACTGATTTGTTGCTACAGGCACTTCTTTAGGCAGGCATTATGCTCCTACCAAACTGCCTTCCCCTTTTAAACAAAAGGGACGCAGGGATTTCTCCAGCAAAGGAGGCTTCTTGAGAAAGGAGGTTTCCATGGAGACACTTAGTTGACTTAAACGATCTGGCTTGAGAAGAGGTTTGGTGGGTAGACACCACACTGACACAAGAGCCACTGTTTTCCAAAGCAGTTGGGGTTGCTGCAGTGTTTTGTTGCCAACTTGATGCCCCTTTTCAGGGGGTTGGTTTTGCGAAAGTGCTGAGAATGTTGCCTGGTCAGGATTGTGAGGTGTATAAAAGTCTGGCTCCTCTTAGCTGAGATCTCTGTTAGTATCCTAACCCATCTGTCTCAAAATGCCGCAGGTCGGTGTAAGTAGGGCACGTTTGCAGCAGAGTGCTGTGCAAGAGAGGATTGCAATGGTCTGTAGTAGGTGCTTGCTTTCTTACAACCCACCCTTCTTGGATGACAGCAAAATTGATTCTGACCAGTTTCCAAGAATAGTACTTGTTTGAAGCCCACTCCTGATTAAAAGCATGGTCCATTTGTCTGGGGGATGACAGTATCTTCAGTGTTAAAATGGTTAAAGGTGAACTGATTATCTGCTGGTCTTTCCCCCATAAAACAGTAAGACTTTTGAATGGCTTCTTATTTCAGCTGTAATAGAGAGCCTGGAAATGTATTTTGGGGTCATAAGCCCAACTGGGTGGAGCATATGTATAATGAATGCTGCAGGATCTCAGGGTTTGTTGCTAATGACAGTTCATGGTGGCAAAGGTGGGAGGTAGACAGGAACTTGATGCCAGAATGGAGCCTACAGCGAGTGGTGGGAAAGAGACAGAGTTGGTCCAAAGGGTAGGATGAAGTAAAGGTTAAAACTTCAATTACACAGTTGCTGAGGAAATTCAGGGAGTGCCACAGCAGCCTGCTGCATCTCAAGGCAGCAGTGTCTCTGGAGGAGGAGAGCAGAAAGGAGCCTGAGAAGGGAAAAGGTGCTGAAAGTGGAGAGTGGAGCAGCAATATGGCTCTGAGTCACAGCTTGTGCTTAAGAGCTGGAGCTAATCCAGGAGGTTCACAAAAAAATGACAAAATTCAGCTGAAAAGGAAAAGTGGAGCTAGGACAGAGGAGATGGCCTTGATGTGCCAAGCAACTGAAGAGGCCAGATTTCCTGAACGTGTGAAACAGCAGAAATGAATTTAACACAGGCTTCTGTGGATGACAAGCAGCTCATTCCCTCCTGCTTTTCAGCATTGGTATCTTGTCTTTTTGAGATCAGCTCTGCTTTGGGATCAAAGTCAGCAGCCACCCAACTTCAGTATTGTGTTTGTAAAGAAGGCTTTTTGCTCTGCACCTACTGATTCCTGACTGTAGCTCTCTGCTGTTGGTAGATGTCTTTGTGTTGTGTCCCACCTGGAAATACAGAGGCTGTTGCAGTTTTAAAATCTGCTGGATAATGTACTTCTCCCCATGCTGCCTTGGCATAACTCCTGTACTGTACTGCTGGGTTTGTTTAATGTGCCAGGTCAGCTCAGCCATTTTAAAAATAAAAATTGAAACCTTAAATAAAACCTTGATTAATTATTTGGTTCTGCTTGACTTGCTGTTTCAATGATCCTTGCAGTGATAGTAGAAATGAACATGGGTGCTTGAAGGAGGGGTTGTGTTTCTCTGACCTGTTTTAGATTAATCAGATCTTATTTGATTGAGCTAAGTCACTACACTAAAACCTGTTGCAGAAAGTGTGACTTACACCAGTTATTTTAACTTGCTTGGACATAGTTAATATTCTGGAAAGCAGACTGGAAGCAGCATCTAGACCACAGCTCGAAGAAGAAGAGAAGGAAGCTTGGGTGGTTGTTTTCTCTGCAGGTAAAGTTTGGTGTCTGAGACTCCTGGTATGGAGGAGGAAATCAGGGGTGGGTTTGAGATGGGTATGTGCACCCACCTTCCCAGCATCACTTTTTCTTTCAGGGTTGGTAGGATAAGGCTGATGGGAAGAACAGGAGTTCATCATACTGCCTGGGTATCATCTGACCTGGATGTTTTACTCTGAAGTCTGAGAAGCCCAAGCCAGTGTTGCAAGGACGTTCTGAGGTCAGCACCTGTGGAATGTGGGGGTGAGGAGCAGTGAGAAGCTCTGACAAGCTCCCGTGAGCCAGGGTTTAGAGAAGTCACTGAGAGACAAGGGAATACCTTGAATGGGGGACTTGACCAACAAGAATAAGGAAATCAGTGTAACTCCATAAAATCCCCTCTGCGTAGAACAGATGATGGAGCTGAAGATTGCTTTCCATCCATTGCTTTTCCAGGTCTTTTTCAGGAAAGCCAGAGGAGATACCCATCAAGTTGTGTTTTACAAAGATGGGGGCCCCATTGTTTGAGCAAGAGGAGTGTTGCAGCTCTACTGGCAAGGATTTGGGGTGATTCTCTTTGCCATGATGTGGTAGCATCCTGTGTTGGTTATCCTTGTCCCATTAAAGAAAAGAAATCTGACTGCCCCAACCCCACCTCCCCTTCATAGAATGGCTTGGGTTAGAATGACCTAAAAGATCATTTAGTTCCAACCCCTCTGCCATGGGCAGGGACACCTTCCACTAGACCAGGTTGCTCATAGCCCCATCCAATCTGGCCTTCAACACTTCCAGGGGTGGGGCAGCCACAGCTTCTCTGGACAACCTGTGCCAGTGTCTCACCACCCTCATAGTGAAGAATTTCTTCCTAATATCCAATCTAAAACTTCTCTTTTTCATTTTGAAGCCATTTCCCGTTGTCCTGTCATTCCACGCCCTTGACCAAAGTCCCTCTCTTGCTCTCTTATAGCCCCTTTAGGTACCAGAAGGTGCTCTAAGATCTCCACAAAGTCTTCTCTTCTCCAGGCTGAACAACCGCTCTTCCTCCAAAGCTTCACAAAGCTGCAGGGTACCAGGCAAACTTTGCTCATGGTAACGTGCATCCCCCTAAAGTGCTCCCAAAAATACTACTGGGTTGGTGTCTGGTGGCTCTACCCCCTGCACCATGGAGGGGGCATAGTGTATTCTAACTAGCTACCGTTATCCATTATTTCTGGGGAGAACTTTCTGGCCTGGGGGCTTCTTCTCGTGAGATGAACTTGGTTGAGTTGCCCAGCAGTGGATGGGGGATGGGAGATGTTGGACAATGAATGACTGCAAGGCTTTAAGAAATGATTGATGTTGATTTCAGTGAAGTATAACTTGTCTGAAGACTCTTCAGAGCCCAATGCACTTGTCCTTGAAGGTAAATTCATAATCAAATTTAAAAGCAAACAATTATTGAAGGCTTATTTCACAGCTTAATAGCTGGGGAGTCAGACAAATAATTCTGGAGATGGACGCGAGGTGACGATGCCTTGTGTTAGATTAGCAGATCTGTGGAGGGGGGGCAGGGGAGGAAAGACAGCAAAAAGCTTTGGGGAAAACACAGCTTCGGGTCTGAGCCAGACACAGCAAACTGGCAGCTAAATCCTAGCAGGAGCAGTTATTCTGTGTAACTGCATGATATTAGTTTATTTAGGAATGAAATGAGGGAATAAGTGGGAGGAGAAGCAATACCCTGGCAGGTGCAACAGAGAAGAGGTGTTCTTTATCACATGCTGCAGGAGTACTGCAGCTCCTCGTACAGAGGATGCTCTGACTGAGTCCCTCATTTTCTAGCAGCGCCCAGAAGGCTTCCAAGTTTTGGTTCTCAAGCTCATATTTGCTTACCTGCTCCCCACGGTAAGCAGGGAGCTGGCTAGGCTTGCCCGATCCTTCCTCATTCCTGGGGCTGTGCTGCCCTCTCCCGGCAGCTGCATCAGAGAGTCCTTTCCTTTCACGTTCGTTTTCTATGAACGACGTAAAAAGGAACTTCTTGTGTTTCTTTTGGAGGATGCACGCTGAAGGCAGCCGGGGCACACAGGCATGGATAAGGAGATCATCCTGACGTGGAATCTGGTGTCCCGCTATGTCTGCTCCCTTGTGATCACCCCACCTCCAGCTTTGATCCTTGCACATTTTTAAGTTGCAGCAGCCTTGTAAGGCAATTGTGTTCCCCCAGGCCGTGGGTTATTGTGTGAGCCCTCTGCTCCGATCCCAGCATGGGTCCCTAATTCTCACCGGCACCCTTGTGCTTCCCCCACATCTGGTGGGACTTTCTGCTGGGCCAGGTCTGCTCTGACAGTCTGGTTAAGCTTGGTAAAGGAGAAGGGGCACTGTGCCACAATGACTGGCAGGGTTGAGAGGGGCTGCTGGGCAGAGGCTCCTCCCCTGTGAATGCAGTCAGGGGTCAAGTGAGCCCCAGCTCATTCCTCATCCCACACCTTGCTCCCTAAAACCACTAACCTGCATAAATTTGGGGCTGACAGCTCTTCTGGCAGTCAAGGTCATGGTTGTGCTGTCCATGTGTGCAGCTGTAATGGTGTCAAGGGCTTCGGTGTGCCTGGATCATGCCCTGAAGGGCAGTGGGCAGGTAAGAGTCTTCTCTTTTCTCACCAGTGGAGAGTTGAAGTGCTCAAAGATCGGCAGGGGAGTGAGTCTTGACTGGCACAGGGGGGCAGTGAACTGGGGGAAAAAACTGCTCCCTCACTCCCACTCTTCATTCCCCAGCCTCAGGGCTGCATGAACAGTGAGTCCCTTGATGGGAAGTGTCCACTGCTTTTTTCTATTCCTCACATGTTCTAACCACATCAGCCTATAACCCTTCCTCTCACTCAAGGCCTTTGTGTTTTGTACTTACTCTGAAGCTCCCCAGGCTTTGGGAACAGTCCAACCCAGGGACACTGTAAATTGTCCCATCTCTTTTGCACCATGAAGAATCCACCAGGTAGGTCCCAAGTCAGAAAGGACCAGGACGAGATCAAGGGTAATGCTGGAGCACAGAAAGATGGTGGTGTCCCCAGAGCAGGCACCAGCCAGTTCAGGTCTCCCCTTGCACAGGGAGAGTGGGTTGGGTGCTCCCAAGTGGGTGCAGGAGCTTTGGGCAATGTCACCACTGGCGCTGGTGTGCGGGGGAAGGGAGGTCTCATTGGTGGTGGGTCCCACTGGCCAGCCTGTGTCTCCTTGCCCATGCCATCCACCATGTGAAGGGTAAGAAGCCCCCAGTGAGTTTTCTGGACTTATCCTGGTGATGACAAGTGTCACCCAAGAGGCTCCTCGGTGACAAAGCTGCAGTACGAGCACCATGGCCCAGGCTGGGAGACACGGGGCACAGCACAGTTTTAAGAGCCTGAGTGGTGGGAACCATCTTTGCTAGTCCAAAGCGGGACAGCATCTCTGAGTCCCCACAAAACTCTTTGGCTGCTTGGCTCCCTGAGGGGTGGTTTATTACCCTGGGATAGTGGGGGATCTTGCTGCAACATCATCACTGAGGGGCAGCAGGGTGTCCCCATCACTCCCGAGGGAGGAACCATCAGGGCAGGGGCTAACCCAGACCTCCAGGTTCACCAACCAAAGAGGAGGAGGAGGCAGCACAGAACAGCTGCCTGTGTGCTCAGGAAACAAAACTCTGAAGTGCTTTGCTCCTGAGATCTGTCACGATCTTCCCTCACCATTTGCCACATTACATTTCTTGGACACACAAAAATTTGGCCAAGGGATGTTTTATTACACCCTCTTCTTCCTCACTGCTCCTTGTGTGATTTTCCTGTCTGGAAGTCCCTTGGCCTCTGAGGGTACCTCAAGCTGTATCCTCTTGGGCATGCTGCAATCCCCTGATTTCTGCCAGGAATGGACAAAATGATGCCATTTCTTAAAGGACAGCCACAACCTATGGAAGAAGAGTGAGGACTGTCCCTTCCTCCCTTTGGACGAGGCTGCACTAGCTCCAGCAGCAGCCAGCCCTGCCGTGGGAGAGCGGGCAGCAGAGCTGCTGCAGCAACAGCTGTGAGGGGCACGGTTTGTCCCTGCCAGCTGCCTTGAGGACGATGTAAAAGCTCCCTCCATCCACTCAACACAGACTGTGTTTCTGCTGGGGGGCTGGTTCCCCACAGTCAGGCTCTTGATGTATCTGCCTCCTGTCCCTTCCTGCCCACCTGAGGGATGTGGCTTTCCCAGAAGTGATGCTCAGAGCCCCTCATTGAGCCCCAGGACTCGGGAGGACTTGCCTGGCAATTCGGCACGCATGAGGTGATTTTTTGAGTTTATATTTTGACCCTTGCTGTATGTTTCGTATCTGGTGGGTTGCACACTCCAGAAGAAACTGCCACATCTTGGGCTCAACTGGTTGGGCCCATTTTTATGGTTTGCCATTTTAATTTTAAAATCATTTAAATGGTTTGCACCATTATCCAAAGCCTCTGCCGTCTTTGGGAAGGGACAGGAGCATTTCATGGGAGCAAGTGCATTTAAAAACAACTCTGATCAACCCAAGCAGCTTGAGAAGTGTTAGTGAAGGGCATGTCCCAGGATGCAGGAGCAGGACCAGGCCCAGGTTTCCATGGCTTGCCAGCATCCTGCAAAACCTGCTGCTCCCCATTTTCACTGTGCCTCTACTTTACCCTGACTCTCCCCACACCAACACTTTGGGAGGTGCTGATGCTCTCCCTGTTTCTTGTGTGTCAGAGCTGTGTGTCAAAGGGTTCAGGGAGATGGCAGGAGGACCTCTCAGCCTGCCCCTTCCCCTGCAGCCTCATCCTCTGGGGCATGATGTGAAGCTGACTGTGAACATTTTTATTCTTGGACATGATGTGCATTGAGGGGCTGGAGGAGTCTCTGCTCTCTTGTGATGGGGTGTGGAGCTGGCCAGGGCCCCTTTCTTCCCCCTCAAACCATCCTGTGTGCCCATTTCTGCTTTTTGGTGGGATACTACTTGTTGAAAAAAGCAGATGCTGCCCTCTCTGGCTGTGAGTCTGAAGCTTGGATCAGTTCAGGTCACTTCCTTCTCCCCCCACCTCCCTTATCATTCCTGGAACTGCCATAAACTCTGCCATTTCTATCATAAATACTGTGGGGACATCGTTACCTGCACGAGTCCCTGCTCTGAAAGTTCAGCTGTTCCTTGGGCAAATGTGCTGAGTGGGATGGGGGACATAATGGGGACACACACTGGCCCCTCATGCTGCCAGGGCAGTGTGTTGTGAGAGGGCAGATATCCCAAGGTGGGGAGGACTTAGGGTAGGGGTGTGTGAACATATGTATTTCCCAGCAAAATACTCCAAAATGTGGCTGGCAGCTGGGCAGGGACACCATCCCCACTCCCTGTTTGTGCCATTTTTGCCCTGTGTTTATCTTCTCCTGACACAAACAGAGGCAAAACTCACTGGGTTCAAGGCTGACCTGCCCTGCTCTCCCCTTGGAGAGGGTTTGTACAGCACCAGTCCCCTGCAGGCATTTCCTTTATGGACTCATAAACCCCAAGGCTGGACTTGCTGGTGGCAGGGCTCCAGCAGAGCCTTGCTTGCCTTTATTCCCAGTTTCTGGCAGGTCTAGGACATTGGCTGGAACACTGGGTGAGGATTTTGTGCTTGAGATAAGCTGGTGAACTCTGAGCTGAAGATACTGAAGCCAGAGCAGCGTCTGCCCAGTTATCAGTCCTTTGCCAGGTGTTTGGAGAGCAAACTGATGCTGAATGCTTTGCATCTCTATACCCAGAAGAAAGCAAAGCCACAGTGATATTTTGGGGCAGAGAACAGAGATATTTGAGGATTTCTTTGCTTGTTAGGAGGTAAGACTATGGTAGTGCTTTTAATAAGCTTTTTCATTTTTCAGGCTCTTACCTCCACTGAAGGAGCTTTTGTTGGGCTGATGATGTTGCTCAACCCTGTCCCTTTATCTTCATGTAACCCTTGGGGCTCAACCACACCATGAGGGTGCAGCAGCTGGAAGAATGGCAGCCTGAACAGAGATGATGGTGAAGGCCCTTCAGAACTTTGGAGAGTTGCTGACCCTACTACTGTCTTCAAAGGCAGAGCAAAATGCTCTGGCTCCCCGTTCTCTCCACTACTCCTTAAGCCTTCCAGGCCACCCCCATGCCATGCTTTCCCTGGCCATGGACCTTCAGGACCTCAGTGTGGCCCCGCGACAAAGCTGGGCTCAACACGGCCCAAATACGTAAGGAGAAAAATCCAGTGGATCAACTCAGGAGATTAAAACTGCAGGGTACCTGGAAAAGCTGCTGCTTCCTAAATCTCATTAGTGCCACCAATCTTCTTAATCTTACCCTTTCTTGCCCTGTTTATCATAATTCCAGGAATTAGACCATAAAGCAACTAATTTTTCTGGAGGCTCACACACAGTCCCATGCATTTTTACTCCAGACAGCTAAGTGTTACCTGGAGAACCACCAGCAGTAGAACCAGCTGCTTCTACCTTCATGTCTTGTGGTTCCTGCATTTATTTGATTCCAATTCTCCCAATTCCACCGGAAGAGAGATGTTATTTTAGGACCAAGTGCTAAGGAAGGATTAGCAAGGCTGTTTTAAAGTGGAACTCTTCTATGCCTTCTGCTCATCGTTAAGTTTTGGAGTGAACCAGGGTGTCACCTCTATAGCTCATCTTGTAATGAAAGTTTCTCTTTGTAATGTGAACTGCTGGACCATCCTTTCTGCCTGTTCTTGCCCTCTCTGTTTCCAAGGGCAGTTTGCTGATTTTGCTTTTGAGGGACCCCCTGATCTGTCTTTAACAAGAAAAATCCCAATGTGAGAAACTACAGGGATGGAAAAACTGCACAGTGGTGTTTCAGAGAGCCCTTCAGGGCTGGAGGGGATGTTTGTTTAGCTTCTAATGCAGTGAAGAGCTTTTATGGAGCAAGAGGAGCTGCATGAGGTTGTGCAGATTCCTATCCTGAGAAATTTTATTATGGGATTTTGCTTCCCTGAAAGCCCAGGGTGCATTGGAGGTTACAAAATCCAACCTGCTTTTGTTGTACAGACCTGTCCCTTTTCCCCCTTCAGAGGAAGTTATAACTCTAATAGGATTTAGATATTAAAGTCCAAAACCATGCAAAAACCCAAGTAAAATAAGCAGTTTTTTCAGCCAGGGTTGCTCAGAAATCTTGTGCAGTGGATTCCTGCCTGGGTCTTACAGCTGTGGAAAATATTTTCATGGAGGAGGCTCAGGAGTTTTAATTCTGAGGGCACGATGCCACATCTTTCCCAAATCTCCTTTGGGATATTTCCTAAAACCCCATCCTTTGGACACTAAATTCTGCCAAGGTGGGATGTGAACACCAACCTCTCCTGTTCTGGGTGGGCAAGGGATAAATGAATCAATCCCAGGTCCGTCCCCAAGTCCCAGGTGTCTCCCAGAGCCATGCCACGAGGACCTGTCTGCATCCCATTATGAGATTTTAATTTTTCTAGCCTTGGGGACTGAATTTATTAAGCCTCTCATGGCCCCTCCTCCCGTGGGAGGGACGGCTCCAGCAGCCTCTCTAATACCGGGTGTCACACAGCGGTGCCACCATTCGCGTCCCGGCGTGTCACAAGCAGAGGACGCAGCAACCCAAGTGCAGCGGAAAGCAAAAATAACCCCTCCACGTGCGTCACGGCGCGGTGAGTTACCTCCTCCTTCCTAACTCTCGAAGATGCTCCTGCCTGCTGAACTTCACCCCTGCCTCCTCTTCCCTGCTTGCCTTGAAAGTTAGCACCGAGGTGGCGAGATTTTTTTTTCACTTCTGCTTTGTTATCTGTGGATTTTTGAGTGTGATGTTTGGGATGCGGCAGCGGGCGATTGACCTGGCTCTCGCCTGGGCTGAAGAGAGAAACGAAGCCCAGAGAGCCGGAGAATAGGGAGAAACGATAACAAAAGGGGAGGGGAGGGGGTGATTTGTGAGCAGGGGGCTTACTGGTAGTTTGGTGGGGAGGAGAAGGCGCTCAGCAGTCCTGCTTCAGCCGGGGTGGGTCCGTGCTGGATGAGTTGGCTGTGACCTGTGGAGCGGATAAACGGGAGCCGGGATGAGACGTGAGCGGCGGGTGGCTCCTGGGGTCGCTGTAGCTGGGGCAGTGGTGGGAGGGAAACGGCGGCTGAGCATTTGCAATCCTTGGGATAAAGGGCTGTTTCCATAGTAAAAGGGAGAAAAGAGCCTCTCTCTTTCTTCCCCTGAGCTTGCCTAGCGTGTGAACGGGGAGGTTGACTCAGGAACAAATAACCCGTGAAAGGGTAACATCTGGGAACAGCTGTAAATAATCACGACTTGGTTAGAAAGGCTGGAAGCAACACTACAATCCACCATCTGCCCCGATGCTGCAGTCACCCTGGGAGCTGAGATGGGCAACTGTTTGGAGAGCAGCTGGGTTTGCAGCTGAAACAGGATTTGACCCTGGCTTTAGGCTGCTGTTGTTGTCCGAATGCTTCCACATTATTTGTAGGCGTAACCACAATTAGCAATGAAACGGGAATTTTCGCTTCTAGGAAAGAGTGAATTTTAATTCAGTATCAAGCACTCAGCAGATGTGAACCTGGGGACTGGCACCGGGACAACTTTAAGTTGCAAAGTGCAAACTTTGATTAGCTGGAGGTCCAGCCCGTGGTGTGCATCACCTTATCTTCACAGCTACACTTTCTCTGGGAATCCTGACCTCACAATGTAGCATCTCCCCTGATAGGTTCTGAGAGATGATACCAGGTGGAAGGACAAGAGAGAACAGAAATCATTTCCTACAGGTACTTAAAGATTTTTACTGCATTTAACAAGAAGAAAAGGCGTAATATACCATGAGACCAGCTGGATTTTAATTAAAAATTGTTCTGAATGTGAAAGGATACAAAGCTGTTACTTCCTTTATAACTTCACTACTGAAATGTCTAAAAGATGTGCAAGATTTTCAGGACAATTTGAAATCCTTGCAGAGAATACAAACACAAAGCTTGTTCTCACAACCAGTCCTGGGACTTCCTTCTGCCATGACATTGGATCAAGGAGGTGAGCAAATTGTCTTTATGTATAATTTCCGGTGATGGAAACACACTTCTTTAAATTTAGTTGTGTCAGCTTTGTTATGAGAATGCCTGCAGCTCACAATGTACCTCTGTGCAAGTTGTTACCATACAGTTCCCCTTAGTGTGATAAAGTATCAGCTAAAATAAAAGAGAAAGTTGGTTTTTTTTTTCCTAGAAGTTTGTGGTCCTTTGACAGTATGACCTTCTTTTCTTTGCAAATCCAGAGGCCCTCCTTCAGGCAAACCTTTCCGGTTGTGTGCAGACACTTTCAGAAGCCACCACTTACCAGCTGTGACACACGTGCTCCAGTGTGGAGCAGATCCTGCCCATTGGCAAAGCCCCAGCTCAGTGGCTTTGTTTGGGGGACAGGCTGCAGGGAGCTCTGCAGTGGTCATTCCCTGTAAAGTGCAACACCATGCACATGTGCAGCAACAGCCTGGCTTTGGTCCAAACCTGACTCCATGTCTCAGGATATTTTGCAGGAAGAGGTCTGTACCTCATCCTGGAGTGACCTGCTATGTGTCAGCCTGTAGAACTGCCCCAGAGGCCTCTGTGCTGTGCAGCAAACAAGGGTCTTGGGCTACGTTTTAGGTGAGCAGATAGCATAAAAAGTTGGGAAAAGATCCTTTGTGTTGCAGATCTTACTGAAAGGAAAGAAAAGAGCTGGTGTGGGTAGAGCAGCTTGGAGACATGACCTGTGATGCACCCTGGGCCGTGCCTTCATGGCAGGGTGAGTCCTGAGGGTGCACAGGCTTGGCTCCACATTGCATCCTCTGCTCCAGCTACAGACACGTGGTATGAGGGAGCTGAGCAGCCAGGCTGCAGGTGCTCCTCTCTTCAGCATCTTGTCCTCATCCTGTTCTTCATGTGCTGGACACTGCTCTCCCAGCAGCATTCAAGCAGGACTCACAGCTGGCTGCTTTTTGGTGGCTGAGGGCTTGGCATCTTATAAAATCCCAGTAAATAGAGGGTATCTTTGGTCATGTCCCCTGTTGTTCTCCCCACTAGAAGGACATTGGCATTCGCTGCATTTCGTGCTCTCTCTAGGAAAAGAGGAGGGAAGTAGAAACAGTGATGGCAGAGGGTTGGAACCAGCTGACCTTGAAGGTCCCTTTCAATCCAAGCCATTCTGTGATACACTGATTTTTATGAACATGCCTGTCTCACACTGATGCTATTCTCCTGTCATCGTTTGCCTTGCCAGTCTTTGTGGTGTCTCCAGGGAAGATGTTGTGTCAAGCATGATGAAAACCTGCTTTCCAGGGTCAGGATGGACTCTCCATCTTGTGGCCCGGGTCCTTTCTGGTGGCTGAGTAGTTGTAGCCTATATGAGTGCTCATGATTCTGTAGCAAGAATGAGAAACCCTGTCCTGGGACTCATCCTCTGCAGGTCTGGTGCCAGGGGAAGCTCTTGGGGCCACCACAGTGTGCCAGCTCTTTTCTCTCATGAACACTTGCAAGGAAAGGTGACAGGGTAAAAGGTTATCTGTGATGGTGGTGTGCTATAATAGCAGCAGTGAGCACGAGAATAGCAGCAGGCAGGGAAAGAGGGCAGGGCTGGGGGAATGAGTACATGTGTGAATGAGGCTGTGGCTGCTGCCTGGGGGG
Source organism: Promerops cafer (assembly GCA_013398275.1). Classification (NCBI taxonomy): domain Eukaryota; kingdom Metazoa; phylum Chordata; class Aves; order Passeriformes; family Nectariniidae; genus Promerops; species Promerops cafer. The sequence goes on along the minus strand of VZSE01002462.1, from coordinate 260,955 downwards.
ACTGTTTTGATGTCAGCTCCAGTGTTGGGTGCAAGAAGAAAGAAGCACATATCTGCAAGCAGGGCACGGGCCAGGAGCAGCTTGAAGCATCGCTGTAGGTCTGCTGGAGTCTCAGGCTGGAGTCTCGCTGCTCGTGCAGAAATGCTTTAGAGTCAGTCCCTGCCTTACTCTCCTACTTCATTTCCTCTGTTCTCCAATGCAACTGTGAGCAACTCCTTGCTTCTCCAGCTTCCATCAGCTCCAATTAGGCTGGAAGGCCCTGGAAGGTTTTCAATCCCTGGGACACTTTTACAGCACTGAGCCTCAGTGACAATTACGGGTCCGGTCCTCTCTGCTCCCGCAGCCCCGGCTGCCGCCACCGACTCAGTCTGGGCCTTTCGGCAGCTGCTCTTAATCACTGACCTTACTTTGGAAGGTCTCCAGAGTTGGAGAAATAAAAGACACTTTAGAAAACAGGGAGGGGGGAATTGGCAAAAGCAGTTGCTTTTTAAAAGACTATTTATTTCTTAAGATGTACTTGCTACTGATTAACCTTTGCTCTGTGATTGCTTTAATTGATTCATGCCTCAAAGCTGTCAGAAAGGTTCTGTGGGGTCATGGTGCCTCTGTCCTAAGTGCTCTCTTTCCCTGCAAAGCTTTTAAGAAGTTTTTCGTTGAGCACAACCCAATCCTTGCAAGAAATGCAGGTGAATGACGCCAACCCTTTTATCTTCTCCATCCCTCAGATTTTCCAGCCTTCATCTTAGTGCTTTGCTGCTGAGACCTCTTCCTTCCCTCCCTGCTGCCAGTTGGCAACGTGTTACCAGGCTGAGCCTGTTCTATATTCCTTTGCAATTCATGGTGAATGCTGTTTGGGGGGACTGGGGAGTGAGTTTTGGCCCTTCTGTGAGAATGAGGCACTGTAGATTTAAGTACTACTGCCCTCAATCAGCCTGTTGGTGCCTTACATATGGTCCTACCCATGGGCCCACCTGTTGTCCCTGTCAGTGCTTCATGTCACCCCACATGCAGAATTTCTGTGGCTGTCCCTTTGTATGCAACAGGATGACAACCCCCTGGCAGCTGCGGCCTTGTCCTCTCTATGCCAGCATGCAGAAGTTCCTTGAAGGTCAACTGGCAGGGCTAGCTGGGTTTAAGCAATGAATGCCCTTTCATTTTGGGCTGGGCTCATGCCCTGGCACTCTGGATGTGTGTGAGGCCATTCATGTGGCCTATTTAGACATCTGCCCTTGCATGAGCTGAGTTGTGCCCATTTCTCTTTGCTGGCTGTTCCGGGTGATCAGGGTGGCCACTCAAACACAGCGGAGATGGAGCACAAGTCTGATGAGGAGCAGCTGAGGGAGCTGGGAATGTTTAGCCTCAAGAAAAGGAGACTGAGGGGACACCTTAATACTCTCTACAACCACCTGAAAGGAGGCTGTAGCCAGGTGGGCATCAGTCTCTTCTCCTGGGTAACAAGATGAGAGAAAATGGTCTCAAGTTGCCCCATGGGAGGTTTAGATTAGATTTAAGGAAAAATTTCTTCACTGAAAGGGTGCTCAAGCATTGGAACAGATTGGCCAGCAAAGTGGTGGAGTCACCTGGAAAAAATGTGTATATGTAGCATTTGGGGACATGATTTAGTTTGTAGGCTTGACAGTTTTGGGTTAATGGTTGGTCTTGATGTTAGAGGGCTTTTCAGTCCTAATGATTCTACGATTCTAACCAGTCCTCCAGGAAGACCAAGGGAAGAATGAAAACACCCACCCCAAGATCTCAGCTAAAGAAATCACTTGTTTCCTCCAGGATCCTGGGATATGAGTGCTGCTGGGTGTTGATCCAGCAGATCTGACTGTTCTGTGTGTCCTTGGGCCTGAGGAGGTCCAGCAAGGCTATGCCCATGGGCTATCTGTGCTAATCTTCTTGTTTTGCCAAGCAAACTCCATGTCTCACCAGGAGGTGGATGAAAATCAAATGAGCCATACAGTCCTCACCTGCTGATCTTGTGGCACTGTTGGCACAACCCTGAACTGGGAAACTGAGGCTCTGGGTGATGTCTCTGCTGCCTCCGTAGTTGGAGGTTAGGTCAGGGGATTTGTGTGTCAGAATATCCTGTTGCTCTGAAATGAGTTCAGAGTTTTCTGAGTCGGCTTATGCAGAATGTGGTAGTGTTTGATTAGCTGAAAGGGATTTTTCTCTGAGAACAGCAGCACCACATTCTTATGGTGCAAAAGCTGGCTAGCCCTCATGCATTTGGATACTGTCAATAACTAAATGGATAAACTTCTGTCTGGTGACATGGAAAGCATCCTTTCCTCCCTTTTCCTCCCCTCCTTGCAGGATGTTTTGCTCCAAGGCTTGAACTTCAACACCCACAACCTGGGGGAGGGCCAGCACTGGGGTCTTCAGCACAGTGGCTGTCCAGGGCCCCTGTCCTTTGTCCAGGCTGAATAGCACTCTGCAGAGCTGCTGAGCAGAGGTATGCAATCTGGAAACCTCTTTCTTCTCCCCTCTTGGCTCAGGGACAAATTCCTCCCCCGGAGATGATGCCTGGGGAGATGCACAGCCCTCGGTGGGGCTGTGGGGCCGGAGAGGGTCCCCCATGCAGTGTCCCAATCTCTTCGTCTCCCCTTAGCAGCAGGGCACAAAGAGCAGCTCAGCATTCCCAGGAGCAGAGAGGGACCCGAGCCAGGGCATGCTGAAATTCACAAAGTAGGATTTATATCTTCAAAGAAATATTTCCCTCCTTTCTGAGCTCTTTTAAATTTTTTTTCCAAGGGATTTATTCCTCCTCCTCCTCCCGCCCAGGCAGGCTTTGAGGCGTGGAAGCACTTTTTGCCTCCCCACAGTGGCTTTTCAATGGTGGGAGACGACTTCTTAGAAAGCTGTGGGCCACCCACGGGCAGAGCCCAGGGCTATGCCCACGTGCTGCACGGGGCTTAGCTGAGAACGACTGCACACATTGCTGCTGGTGACACTGCATGACCACAAGCACAGTGAGAACAAAACTCTCCTCCTGTTGACCATGCTGAAGTGTGGGGAGCAGAATCTCACCCCAGACTGGTCATGTTGAGTCTCCATTTTCAGGCTTGGCTTAGGGAGCTATAACCTCAGTGATGCTCCTGATTCCTTCTTTGGGTGAGTAAAGTGACACCCAGACATGGACATCTCGCTGCTGCCACCTGGGACCAGCATCTGGATGGGGGATGGAAGGTCTCTGTGTGATCACAGACAAAAGGTAGCTGTTCCTGATCCCTTCTGGGGCTAATTTCTGACTCTGCTTACCTGTATTGCCAAGGGGCAGGGTGCTGGCTTCCCCAAAGAGCTCTGCCCTTTTGGGGTGGGAACCCAAGACTGAGATAAGAAGTGCTGTATAACCCAAGATAATGGGTTATATATGAGGTGTATGAAGGCTGATCAGGGTCAAAAACAGAGGAAATACTCTGCTGAGGGGTCTGGCACCAACAGAGCCAAAGATACCTGTCCGTCATGCTCATTTCTGCAATGCTGGAAAAGTGCCCATGTACCCAAGAACACTTGGATCAGATTATGCCTAAGCCCAGCCAAAGACATGGCATGGCATTTGTAAAATCCTTCTCCACCTCTTCTTTTTCTTTCTTTTTTTTTCTTTCTTTCTTTCTTTTTTTTTTTTTTTAAGCAACTATTCAGCTTTATTCAAAACACTCATTTTGCTCCTAGCAGGCGAGAGGGAAAATCTATTGTAGCACTTTGAGACCCTTTTACAAACATGATGATTTCCCCTTGCCTGTTTCCACGTGAAGCTGAAAGCATTTGTATAAAACCCATTGTAAATGCCCTGAGACTTGGCCAATAATTTCCTGGGCACACATTTGTTAATGTAGCCTGCAAAGTGCTTTGAAAATGAAGAAAACCAGCTGTAATTTGTAATGATGATAAGTATGATTAAACAAGGTTTCTGCAACTGGTTGTGAATAATGAGCCATCCCTGGGGACTGGACACTGGGGACAAACATGCTCCAAACATAGAATCATAAAATGGTTGGGGCTGAAAGGAAACTTAAGGTCATCTCATTCCAAACCCCCTGCCATGGGCAGGGTTTCCTCTACACCAGGTTGCTCAGGGCCCCATCCAGCCTGGCCTTGAACACTCCAGGGATGGAGCAGCCACAACGTCTCTGAGAAACATGTACCAGTGCCTCACCACCCTCACAGTGAAGAATTTCTTCCTAATATCTAATTAAACCTACCCTCTTTCAGTTTGAAGTCAGTAACTGCCCGACTCTTTCAGCTTGTTTTCATAGGAGAGGTGCTGCAGTCCTCTGATCATGTGAGACTCTTGAGAGAGGTACCTTGAAGAAATAGAGACTCTAAACAGTCCTGGGGGAGAGTTTTGGGAGAGGAAAAATGTGCAAAAATGTGTTTCAATGTTACAGCTTTGTTTCCTGTGGTGATCACTATGGAATAAAACCAGGGATTAAGAAGCCTTTTGTATGCTAAATTCTCATGGCTGAGTTTGGGTTTTGTTTCAAGGTGAATAGATCTCACCTTGAAATGAGGCTTGCTTCACCATGTAGGGGTATGTTTAGAAATGTGGGGCTGCAGCAGTGTTTCCAAACCCATATCACTCATTCTTAGCCATGGGGGCTCCTCAAGGGCTTCTCAAATTGACTCCACAAAATTGGTTGGTTGCCTGAGAAGATCTTGCCTTAGAGCACGTACCCACAGCCTTATGGCACTGATGGCTGAGCAGGGCACACCACCCATTCCCAGCACAGCTCCTGCTGGATGTCCTCTGTGATGGGGTAAGTCCCTGTGTAATAGATACAGGGTTTTGGCAGTATTTGTTTGAAGTGGGCTTGTTTATTTTTGTCTGTTTGAAACATGGTGGGCTGTTCCAAAGGGCAGGGCATGAACCTCGGTGGAAATCTCTCCATGTCTTTGGAAGCCACAGCCACTGCCTGTTAGAGGTGTACTACAACGAATGGAATGGAGAAGCATTGTCCCTGCAGTCACAGGAGCTGTAATTCCTTCTTAACCCCTTCTACATCCACATGTGTTGGTTGTTTCTCATGTTAAGCCCTGTTGTTTCTTTCTGCTAATGGCTGTGCTCTTCCACCTCAGAAGCCAACAGATAAGCAGTGAATGAGACATGCCTTGCACATGTTTGTCCCAGGCTGTACCACTCCCTGGGATCCCAGATCAGAGCTTATCAAGAAACTGCTGAAGGTTGTACTGATAAATTATAGATTATCATCTGCCAGGGAGAGGATATAGATTATATTCTTTATCATAGAGAGGTTATGACTATCTTTATTTTATTTGATTTTTTTTTTATTTCCTGGGTTACACCTCATTAATTTCCTGAAAAGAAACTGTAGGCAGCTGATAGTCAAATAAAAGGGATCCTAGACTTGTGATCAAGAGCCTTCGGCAGAAGGGTAGAAATGCAGGTTTAAGGGATGCTCTTTGTTGGCCTCTTCTGGCTAGTGGGAAGATCTGTGTGCAGCTCATGGTGGTCAACCAGCAGCTGGCCAGGAGGTTTTATTCCTTTCCCTCTGTTGGTGTGATGCTGTGAGAGAATCCCAGGGGAAAGGACAGGAAGTGATGCCCTAAAGAGTGGTGGCAGGATCTCCAGGCTAAGGAGCTGCTGATGCTGGAGAGGTTCAAGGAATCTCTTAATCCTGGCATGGGATTCAATTTCTCTCCAAACCCCTTGGAAACAGTGGAAGGGGCAGAGTGGGCATCGCTCCTTTCTGCTGTCTTTCTACATCATCAAGATTCTTAGGAAAAGCTGGCCATGCTCAGGGGCTGAGAAATGACCATTTTCATGTCCCTCATGTGACTCCTGTTGCCCATGTAATTTTTTTTCCCCAACTCTCTTCTTGCAGTGAACCAGGAAATGTAATATCTGTAAAGAGCCTGCAACCACAGAATCATGGAATCAACACGGGTCAGGCTGGAAGGGACCCCAGTGGGTCATCTGGTCCAACCTCGTGGCTCAAGCAGCGGCACCCTAGGGCACGTTGCACAGGACTGGGTGGTTCTTGAGTATCTCCAATGGGAGACTCCAGAACCTCTCTGGGCAACCTGTTCCAGTGCTTGGTCACCTGCACAGTAAACAAGTCCTTCCTCACGTTTAGGGTGGAGCTTCCCGTGCACCAGTTTCTTGTCCTTGTGGTCGGCACCACCGAGAAGAGCCTGGCTCCATCCTCTTGTCACCCTCCTCGCAGACACTTAGAGGTGAGGTCCCCTCTTGGTCGTCTCATCTCGAGGCATCTGGGGCAACTGACTCTGCTGCCGGCGCTGGAGCGCCTCAGCACCCTCGCTGGGACAACCGCTGGGACAACCGCTGCACGTGCGAACAGCTGCCCGCGCCAGCCGCTGCCCGCGGGAGAACCCCCGCGCCACCCCCGCGCCACCCCCGCGCCACCGCCGTTCGCCGGCCCCGCCGCTCGCGCTGCCCCGGCCGGTTTGAAACGGCCGCGGTGCTCCCGGCTCCGCCCGCTCCTCGCCCGCTCCGCCGCCCTGAGCTTCCCGGCGCTGCGGGCGCTCTGGGCTCCTGCTGCTGTTGCTCGGGTGTTTCCCCTTGGACTGCCTGACCCGACCGTCACCCCCGGCCGTATCTCGGCCGCTGCCGCCTCGCCGACCGTGCCTTACAACCCCCTGCGTTGTTAGGTATGGTGTGGGAGATTGCTCGATGCAGGGGAAAGGACAGAAATGCTCAAGAGGGCCCAAGGGAAAAAGCTAGAGGGCAATGCCAGATTTGGCTGCCGTACCTTTGCCCCTTGGAAGATGAATCCTCCTGCCCCAGCCCCCAAAAAGATGCAGGTTTTTAATCCTCGCTTATGCACTGGCCTCTCAAGCAGGTTCCTCTTTTCAGTGCTTTCAGCGCTCAGGCTGTGTGGCTGAATATGTTTCCTGATTTTTCTCTCCTTCTCTTTCCTCTCTCATCCCCCCAGGCTATTTCCCATGCTTTTCCTCACTCTCTGCCAAGCAGTGGGAAAGCAGCAGCCCTGTCTGACTGCCTGCGATTATGGGGACTCTTATCTTCGAGCAAAGTCTCTGTTTGCCATGGAAAATCCTGAAGTCCCGGGGTTTATGGAGCAGAAAACCATATGTTACTGCTTTCATGCCTCACTTGTTAAGGAGTCCTAAACTTTGCCATCCTACTGATGCGTGTTTACCTGCTTGCTCTTTGCTCCCATGGCTTTCCCAGTGAATAGATGCAAGTTTGCTGTTTCCCTTCTCTATCCATTTAACTTTGCCTGGTATAGATGGGCAGGGATTACAGACGATCTCTGAATTTTAAGAGAACTGTGCTTCAAATCTAGATGCAGGGGCTGTGAAGCTGCTTGCTAAGTCCTGCCAAGGACTGAACTGTTTTTTTGGCTTCTGCATCTGTCATTTGTTTTGGTGTTGTTTGCCCCTTAGGTGGTTGTTGGGCCCAGTTACTGGGTTATCATCTTTCTTAGGATCAGATGCCTGTGAATTCAAATGTGTCAGTGTTTGATGTGGTCTGAGGGACTGCAGATTCAGCCAGGCCTTGGGAGTTATAATGTTTTTATGGCTTCTAATTGCTTTGTCCCAGCTGTGGCAGCAGACTGGTAATTGGCTACCACGGATGAAACCATGAAGGATGAAACCATGGGACAGAGGGTCATGGAGAAGGGTGCTGAGTGGTAAGGAGGGAGCTTGTCTTAAATGGAACACAATTACTTGAGAACATGGAGATGAACCTGAGGGCGGAAACCAGGGAAAATATGTGGAGGCAACAGGGGACAAGTGATGCCTGTTTGGAAGAACACATATAAAGAGAATGGAGTGAATGGAGATATGAGTACATTTTAACTGAGAAGCACCTTGTGACTGTCCTTGTGTCTGTCTTTGTTTTCCTCATTCTCATGTGGGACCTGGCACATCTAAGAGGGATTTCTCCTGGACTTGTCCTAGGAGTTGCCACTGGACTGTTTGCTGATACCAGCAACAGCACAGCGTAAATGCATTGCAATACATGAATCTTGCAGAGCTGTAGAGGGAGATGGGCTCCTCTTAGGAGTCACTGTCTTAGGAGTGAAGCAGCCTCAAATTTGGCGAGTTGTTCTTGGTTTTCTCTCTCCCTGTCAATTCTTTCCTTTGCATCTCCATGCAAGCATCAGTTTTTGTCTAGTGCCTCAAGCACGCCTTGGGCTTCATTCCTCAGCAGAGACCCAGCAGTCCCTGAAGCTGTGGGGCAGAGCTGCTCAAAGGCTCCCATTTGCTAGGTGAACCCTGTATGCCCAGAGGGAGCAGAAGCCTTGGATCAAATCAAGGTCTGGGGATTGACAGGATGGTTTCTGCTTTGGAAAAGAGGTCACTGATATTTCTTCCTAAGATCTAATCTCAACCTACCTCCTTTCAGTCTGAAGCCATTCCCTTTTGACCTGTAACTCCATGCCCTTGTCAAAAGTCCCTCTCCAGCTCAATAGTAACCCCTTTAGGTACTGGAAGCTGCTATAGGGTCTCCATTTATATCTCCATTTACCTGAGTGGAGATATGCTAGAGAACATCTGTGCTCTGTACTTGACAAGATAAAATTTCACTCTGAGTTTATTACATTTGCAGGATTCTTTGGCCCTTTGCAGGTGGCAAAGGAGCAGCTGAGTCAGATAGCTCTGTCTGTTGGGGGCTGGGAGAGGAGGGAAAAGGTCTCTGGAAAGAAAAAAGGAAAGAGGATAGGAAAAGAGGGACAGATGGATGCCAGCAGAAGCTAGAACCCAAAGCAGGGGACAAGTTATGTTTTTTGAGTTTGTTGATACTGAAAGATGTTATTGCCATAGTGATATTGCTTGGACAACAGGGTCAATGGGGATTCAGGGGATGCCAGAAAGAAAGGCATTTTGCTCTTCTTTGGCTAGCCTGATGTTCTTGGGAGAGCAAGAGGCTGGTGGAGGGGGTTGTGGACAGCAGGTTGTGTTTGTCTCTCCCTCGTTCCCCAGCCTCCTCTGCAATGAAGAGTCCCTTTCCCAAAAACCCATGGGCTTGGAGAGGTGACTTGATTGGAAAGACTAAGGCAGGAGGTCATGAAATTCTTAATTATAGTGGTGTCATAAGTACTCTGATGCATAGATGAAGCTCTCATATTGCCCAGAGAAGTTTTGGCTGCCATATCCCTGGAAGTGTTCAAGGCCAGATTGGATGGGATTCTGAGCAACCTGGTCTAGTGGAATGATCTTTAAAATTCCTTCCAATCCAAAAATTTCTGTCATTGTGTGATGAAGCTGAAAAGACCTTTACCTTTCTGCTGGGGGTGAGTCCAGGGTGAATTATTTAAGCATTCAGAAGCTCAAGGCCAGATAATGTTTGATACATGAGAGAAACTGGATGCTGCAGGTATCGAGTAGCCTGTGCTATGGGTGAACAGGTGTAATCTGGACAGACTGTGTGCCAAAACCCATGGGAATTGCCACAGAAATCCCAAATAGCAGGTGGCTGTGCACTCCATACAAGGATACGCTGAGGAGGAGGAAACATGAACTACAAGGAAAGACTAGAAAGGATGGGATGGTTGAGGCCAGAGAAGGTTTAAGAGGAGACATCTATACATAAGTACATGCAATACCTAACACAGGAAGAGTTTAAGCTGTTCACTATATCCATGATGAAAAAGGCATGAAGTAATGTCCTTAACTGCAACACAGGGGACAAGACACTGGGGAAAAAACCCCCAATTTTTAGTTATAAAGCGAGTTAGGACTTGTTCAGACTGTCTTTAGAGATGATGGGATCTGCATCACTGACAATTTCATGAGGGGTAAACTAACACCTAGGTTTAACACCTGGCATGCTGCTGTAGCCAGACAGATGGTGTGGGCAGTGTTTCAGGATCTCCATAATCTGTTTTCCTGTCAAATCCTGTGTGCTTATAGACAAATATTGATGTGTGAGCCCTGTACCCACACCTGGGAATGTGAGTAACAAACCTCATGGCCGTTTGACAGCAAAAATAATGGATTTGGTCCAGTGTCCTGGATTCCTATTGCTGAAGGAGAAGGGCTGAGCAAGAATGGATGCTGTGCTTTGGTGATATGGGAACTCATATTTTGGGGATCCTTGTAGGAGGTAACAAATATTGCAATCCCATGGCATGTGCCAACCTTCTGGTAAGAACTCTGAAGATTCAAATATATTCAGAAGCTATGGCTGTTGTAACTTGGTAATTGCTGGGTTTATGCCAGGTGTACTTTAGGCCAGCTGAAGAGACCAGCTGGATCAGCTGTCATCTGTGCCACATCCCCCGAGCTGCGCTCTGGGAATTCTAGAGCAGGATCACCATCTTGCCACATGAGATTGGCATCAATTTTTTACTAAGGGTGGCTTGCTGGTGCCAGGATCTGGTACTGCTGAGCTTCTAGGGATGGCTTGACCCCACCACATCCAAGTGTGTGTGATTCGCTGTGACTGTCCTGGATGGACACACACATCTGTCTCAGGAAGGCATTCAGGGCACGACATTCTTAGTGCTGCATAATTAGTACTGGTCCAAACTGAACCCCCTTTTTGTTTCCTTTCCATCCTCTTTCCTTGTACTCCAGCCGCCAATAGGCTGGGCATTTGGAAAGGGTTTGAGGGGAGTGTCTTTTCTGTTTTAACCGGTGTCTGATGTCTCTGATTTATTTGTGCTTTCTGCAAACTGGTCAGTTGTTTGGATGTGTAAGTCTGCAAGGATTTATGCACTGATTTCTCCGAAGTCATACCAGGATCTGAGCTATTTCCAAACCCTATATATGTGTGTTTCATCCACGTATATAGTACAGCAAACTGTTTATTCTTCCTCTTAAGTTATTGTTATTATATCTGAAAAATCAGAGAAATCTTGAGTCCTAGGATGGGATTTTGCAGCAGATATTCCAGGATTTGAACGTGGTTGTTGTGGACTCAAGGATGTGATGGCACTTTTAACGCAACAGAAAAACATCTCTGACTAACTCCACTCCAAAGAAGAGCTGTATAATGGGGCTTCTTTACATGCCCACACAACACTGTTTTCTTCCTTGAAGTCTTGGTAGTGCCCTGCTGGGTGAACCACTCTTCAAATAGCACTAGTCCCTGTGCTATTTGCTTCACTGTAACTACACTGGTTGCAATTTACCACCAAGTTCTTTGTTTTTAATGATGATTATGAATAGATCTCCCACATGTACATCTTTGCAGCTGGTCTTTCTACACTTGAAAATTTGTTCCAAGTAACATTGTTTCAGCCAGGTAATAATTATTTCTTAAGGGATCAGTCTCTGCAGTGCTGCAGTTCTGCTAGGATAAGAGAGCTGTGTACCTGGGGGGGTTTAGTGCCTTTTCTACATGAGCTAGTTAAACTGATAGCATGTTTCAAACAGGTCACAGTGATGCTGAATAATTACCATAGCTAATCCTAGATTCAGGTTCATATGACATAGTTTGACATGTGCTTAAGTTAATGAATTCATTTCCCAGAACCTCCTGTATAGCCAAAAGGAGGCAGAGGTAGAATCAAAGGTGATTCAGAGTGCCTAAGCTACAACTAGGAGCCCCACTGACTGCTAAGAGGATTTATAGTGACCATCCTTCTCAGCTGGCCATCTCACTTTGGTATATAAAATTAGGTGGGATGTCCTCAGCATCACTTCCTGCTGGTCTCAGCATCTGCTTGAGAAAGCTTTCTCTCCTTTTTCAAATATGGAAAGCTTACCCAACGGTGTCCCTGTAAAAATTATGTTCTTGTTTCAGGAGAAAGATGAGATAAGGCCACTCAGATGGAGGCCAGTCCCACCAGCCTCAAGAGGCTCAAGTTTGGGAAGCTGAAGGTGGTCCGTCGGCGCTTGCTGCAGAGGTACGAGCACCAGCCCTTCATCTCCTGCCTGGCTGGTTTCTACAGCTGCCGGTGGAAGCGGTACCAGCGCGAGAGGACCGAGCCTGGGAAATGCTGCTGCAACATGGTAAATGAGCTCAAAGTCAGCACAGACTTGGATTTCTGTACTGAGGCAGGGAAGTCTAAGCAGACAAGGCCCAATATAATTTGGAGCCCACTGGGGTCTGTTGGGCTGTTAGAATTTGCTCTAAATGCTTGATGAATTGCTGCTTCTGTGGCAGGCTCAATTTGTCTGTGCCACCACACAGCTAATAAATGTGGACTTTGCACCAACCTCTCCTGGCCAGCGAAACATCTCAAAGTCATAGAATCAAATTAAAGAAGTACCATTAAGGTTGGGTGGGCAGTAAGAATTGCAAAGAAGGTTGTTCTACAGTGCAATTTCCTCTCATGTGAGGCAGTTAAAATCCCGTTCATTTGGGAAGTCATGAGTTTTCCCTGAGAACAAGTAGTGCAGAGTATGCTTTTGAGGACATATTCCTGGTTACAAGGGACAGGATGGGAATTCCTCTCCATATTTACTTCAGTTAGAATTCCAACACCAAGCTACATATTTTTAGGGACAGTGTAAAAGTACCTGCCTTTTGCTTTGATTGCTGTGGGCTGGCCATAGCTCTGACTGCTTGTCCTTCCTCTCCCTCTCCAGCGGGAATGCATGTTTTTCCCATTGCTCGTTGCAGCTTTCTGCTTTTCTCTGGTCTTTCTGTACACGTGGGGTGAAGGTAAAAATGACTACAACAGTTTTGACTGGTAAGTAACACTTTTTCCTCCTCCTCCACCCCTTTGGCAGGTCACTAGGATGACTGGGAAGGGATGAGCATCCTCCGGAGCAGCTGTGGTGCAACAGGGCACTTTGGTCATGAAGCAAAGATTAGGCACCTTAAACTCTTGGTTACAGCATCCAAATTGCATGTCCAGTGACTTTGGAGGTGCTGAGACTCTGCCTTTGCTTGGGTACAATTTTTAGGTGTAAGTGTGAATTTAGGAGAAAGGGGAGAATCATCGTCACAAAAATTGTGAATGGAAGGACTAAATAACTCTTTCCTTCTCAGTCTTTCTTTTCCTCCTTCCCTTTCTCCCCCATTCCATATGAAGAAATGTAATAGCTGGAATCAGAGGCATTGCATCAGCTATCTCACTGAAAGAGAATTCCATATTCCCAGATTCAAAAATAAGAGATAATCATCAGGGATTTATGCACATCTTTTCCTTCTGTAGTACGTAGGCAACAGTTATGCAAATCTGGCCCCTAAAATTAAACTAAAGCTGCTCAAATATTATGGGAAGGAAAGGTATAATAATGTGTTTTAGTCTGATGGTTAATGCAATCAGGGAGTTTGGGAAGGAGGCTCTTAATCACTTTTGCATGTTACAGCGTAGGCTATTCCTCCACCTTTCTTTGTTTTATTGCTTAGAAAATTTCAGAATTTCAAGGAACAGGGCTGTTGGTCCTCTCTAGTCCATGTGCTAACCAAAAACATTCTTACAGTATTTTATTGGTTTATTTTTAGGTATAACTTTGGGAATCTGGGCTTCTGGTTTCTCTGGTCTCTTGTTATCCTGATTGTGGCTGCAGTCTTGTTCGCATACATCTCACTATTACTGGTAAGTAATGCTCCTTGTAAGCTGACCTTGATTTGTAGTCCTGAAAGGTAAACATAGGGGTGGCTTTAATGTGTCTGAGCAAAGCTCTGTCTAGTCCTCCATATGATCCTCAGACAATGAAAGTCAGGAGATGATCTGGAACACAATGAGTGTTCACAGTACTATCTCCCCGTATCTACCTGCAAATGACCAGTTTCAGCTCAGGAGTCTCTGAGCCAGATGTCATTTCTGTGATTGCTTCCAATGATTTCCCTTTGATAAATGCGTACAATTCCTCCTTGAACCCAAGGAAAGCTGACCCAGAAGTGGCTGGATTTAGATTTAGGGGGAACTAAAAATTATTGTTTTGGCAACAGAGAAATACGGGGCTCTGAGTCATGTAGTGGTGGTGATATGTCATCACAGCTGAGTTATTTTTCTAATCCTGGATAAAAAGATTTACTAGAGGAAGGAGAACAGAACTGTATCACTTGACTGACTCTGCTTTGCTGGAGGATTTTCTCCAGGTAGAGGCTATAGATGTGGTCACAAAACACTGCTGAAGTTTATGCTGAAAGAGGTTCCTGAAATCTTCACTTTTCCAAATCCTGTGAAATTTTCTGATATGATGTCTGCTTTAGTTAGGGAAACATACCAACCCCAAAATTTTCCTAAAATTTCTAGTTACTCATCCTTTTCCTCTGTTCTTTCCCTCATAAGAAAGCTTTGAAATAAAGACAGATTTGCACCTGTTTTTCCACCTTCTTCATCCAGAGCTATAGGCCAAGAATTCACTTTGACTCCAGGCACTAGAGTCCACATCAGTCCCATGCCTGCTCTGACTTGCACTTGGAAATGCCAGATGATGAAGGTGAAGCTATGGCTTTGTCTCACCTCTGTGACCAAGACAACCAGCTTTTATCATCCATTCCTGCTGTTTTTACCCATTCCCTGATGTGTCATCATACAGTCAATCTGTAAATTGCTTATGACAAGGAACCTCTTTTGGCTTTATCCGTGAAGTACTTAACACAATTGATTTCTGGGGTCCTTTTTTCCTGATGAAGTGCAAATAAGTAGTACTTTTATTCTAGTGCTAACGATAAAAACCCCAAACTGATAAATAGGACAGGTGCTTGTTCATGCCCACAGCGATCAAGAACATCATAAGATGTGGACTGACTGAGCTCTGAAAGGGACAAACAACAATAATTCATTACAAGGATTTTGTAACACCATGGTGGCTCTAGGGCTCATGGACTATTATTCAGCAAAGCCTACCTGGCTTTCCTAGGGGCCATGGAGTAGTGTGGGTAGTTTGGTGGTTACAATACTACTTGGGGCAAATCAGAGCTTTGCCAGAGATGCCCATATGACACGGATACATCTGAGGTGGTGCCTCAGCAGGCTGCGGATCTGGAGTCAACCCCAGGATCAGACTAAGTCATCATAGCCCATGCTAGAAACCAGCTTTACAGGATTTCCTGAGCTTAAGGAGACTGAAGACCCCTGGGGCTGATGTGTCAGCTTGGTCATTCTCTGTCTGGATCCAAATGTCAGTCCCTGTCCAAGCAGTGGACTTTCTTTGAGCATTCTCAAGTTTTTGTCACCATGAATGTGATGACTGCAAGCTATCAGGGCAGGTGATGGGCAAAGTAAAGCCAGAAAGGAAGATGGAAGATATGAGGTGTCCTACACGGTTTAGTTCAGTCCTGGTCTTACTCTTTATTATGTAGCTACATCCTCCTCTTTCTCTCAAGCCTCTTGGTTCTGTCTAATGAGGCTAACAACATTTGCCTTCCTCAGAAGTGTGAGCATGGATAAACCTGAAAGAATGCAAGTAGTCTGGATGGTATCAGACGACAGGAGAAACACTTCAGAGGTTCCTCTGCTCTGGGAACAGCCCCTGCAGTGAAGGGGCTTCTTACCCATTTGCTTCTTGCTTTTATGAAGCTGTTAAGTGACCCAGCCAAAGCTGTTGGGTATTTCTGAGCACTCTTCTCCTGCTTGATTGCATCACCATACCACCATGTCCTTTGTAGCAAGACTGCTGCATGCATCCGTGCTGAGCAGTGGGTGTTGGGGGCACGAGGCTGTTACGTAAATGTTATTAGGCCTTGAGGGAAAGAGGAGCAAGGAAAGTTATCACTTGCCACCACTTATGCTCCAGTTATCTCAAAACATGAAGGCTATTGTAACAACCGTGGCTGGGCAAAGCTCATCCTAGCAGGGCTCTTTGAGAGAAGGACTCTACCAGGAATCCACCCCTCCACCACTGTTTGCAGAGCTTCCCTTTCACGGAAGGCTTTGATGGACCACCCAGCAAAACACTGGGAGCCTCACGGGCTAAGTGTAACTCAGCCCTTCCAATCTAAGTAAGTCATTCACTATGGGTTCTATACGATAGGCGGGTTGCTCTGATACGTTTCAGATAACTGATGGCAAAATAGGTTTCTGCCATGATGAATTACATCCCAAGTTCTGGTTGAGCAGTGTTGGATGGAGAGTACCTTCACCTAGATGATGTTTTCTGGTGGTGTTTTGCATGAACAGCCCATCACATCAGACAACTGAACACCCTGATGCCCTTGTTGGAGCAGAAAGATTTTATATCAACCGGTGGCTGGTCTGGTTTTGCTTGTGAAGACCATACCCTCTTTGTTAATGATGGCACCCAGCTGGAACCTGCAAGACTGCTTCCATGACCTTATTGTGAACCACTGAAGCATACAGACTTCTGCCCACCAGCCACAACTGGCTGAAGAAAATGCTGCGCGAGAAAGCATTAACTGTCTGGACAAAGATGCTCTCCATCCACATCCATCATTGTCCTTTTTTCACACAATCAATTTCAATTAATTCAATTGTTCAATCACTCCCCAAGACAATTTTCTCATCCCCATTAGGGCTAAAAGGTTAAACGGAGGGGTCTAATTACAGAACTGTTTATGATCAGTGGAGAAGAAAAATCTTTTCTTGTTTAGTCCTTTAAACCCCAACAGATAACATTTGCCTCTCCACAGTTCAACCAGGTTTTTTCTAAGGGTTGTGAGGAGGTGGCTGTACAAAGTACAGAGTGTCAGATGTGTTGTGGCCTCTTCATTCATAGATGGAGAGGATTCAAAATAGTACATTGACACTGAAATCCAAAATGTGACCTCAAAACTCTATCCCTAAGAGACTGGGGTACAAGACAAGTTCTGAGTTTTTTTGCCATAAAGTGAATGAATATAAGGACCTGAATCCAGCTGCTGTGGACATCTAAGTGAGAAGATGTTTCAGGTGAGCTGAGTGTAAGTGCCTGCTTGCATGTCCTTCTAGTGTAGGTTCAGAGCCTGCCCACATCTCATCAGAAGAATGGAGATGATTACAAGGTAGTTTCCATGCTGAAATAGAGTGGAGTTAAGCATCTCCTATCCACCCTTTGCAGCATAACCTTGCGGTCAATACAGCTATTCAGAAAGAGTGAGACAGAAATTAAATTCTCATTGCAGTGAATCCATTTCTCTTGCCACTGGGAAGCATCCCTTAATCACCACTTTGCAGGTAGATGGTGGAGGGGAGACGCTTCCACACCTCATTTTAAAGAAGAGAAGAATGCAAGAGTTGGAGGCTGTAAGATTCTGGGACATGATGGGATTGGCAAGAGGGACCATGACTCTGACCTTGGCAGTATTAGTCAGAAACATACTGATCACCTAAGCCCTCATGCCTCTGTACTTATATTAGACAATCCCAGAAAGTGTGTGGAAGCAATTTGGAGTAGACGGACCAGTGAGAAGACATGAGGGAATATCATAAAACTGTATCAGTGGAGATTTAGGTTAAAAATTAGGAGAAAGTTTTTCACCCAGAGGATTATTGGGCACTGGAACAGGCTCCCCAGGGAAGTAGTCACAGGACCAAGTCTGTCTGAGTGCCCTGAGTTCAAGAAGTATTTGGACTACACTCTCAGGAACATGGTGTGATTCTTGGTGTGATTTTGTGTGGGGCCAAAAGATGGACTTTGATGATCCTTGTGGGTCCCTTCTGGCTCAGAATGTTCTACATGTTTGGCTTTACTGTACACAAGGACCAGGTCTTTGTGTAACATCACTTGCAGCAAAGGAGCAGGGTGGCTTTTTGCTCTCATGTTTTAACCCTGAAATATCTTATTTAAATGGGGCTGATTTAAGATCTTTAGCAATATTTCAGTTCTCTCTCAACTGCTCCCATGTTACTCATCATGTACTGGGTGCATTTATTCCATTAGAAGAAGCCAACATGTCAAGGAGCACTTGTATTCACTGCTGAGTTTATCATAGAATTGTAAAATGGTTTGTGTTGGAAGCGACCTTCAAGGTTATCTAATTCCCACCCCCCTGTCATGGACAGGAACATCTAAGACTAGACCATGTTGCTCAAAGCCCCATCCAACCTGGCCTTATATCTTGCTTCAAATCATCATGATCCTGGAAAGAGAGTGTGTTTGTGATGGATAGGAAACAACTTACATTCATTTGCAGTTGAGTTTCAGGAGAGAACACCCTCTTCCTCCCAATCTATATATCTTGTTTTCATACAATCCCACTATTGGGATTGCATCATAAATGATCCTCCTCAGTTGGAGCACTGGTGTCTACTAACAGATCCTTTTCTCTAAGCCCTGATACCTGGTGATACTGGTCCCAAAAGGATCCTTTACAGTGGTTGGGAAGTTTCCCCAGGCATTTAGACTCCTGAGCATAGACCTGTGCATTTTCACAGCAGCAAAGTTCTTCTTCGGGTGAAATTCATCACCAGACTAGCTGGTTACTTAGGTAACCATGGAACTATGTGAAGAAGCTCTGCATGAGAACCGTGGACTGACTTGTCTCATTTTTGGCTTGTTGGTGTTCAAGGCATCTCGGCTTGTCCTCTGTCCTGGCTGGGGTTTGCAGCATGCTTCACAAGAACCCTCCCCAAGGGCTCCAACTTGCCAGCAGGTGGAAGGAATGTGCCAGCCACAAAAAACTGGAGTCATTTAATCCCCAAGACACTTTTCTCTGAGACAGATTTGAGACGTGCCTGTCTCTAACGTTCGCTGTGGTTAATGTGGAAGAATTGCCTTTTTTTGCTGTCTGCTCTGTACTTTTGTGCTGCTCTGGGGCATTTCTTATTCCCTGACTTCTCTCCCATGGTCGATACGCCTCTAATCACAATAAATGCATAAAAAATAGTCAAGGTTAGTGCTGTATTAGTTTGTACAATAATAATTGACCCTAGCCATCATTCCTCTTTTAGAATCTCTCCTCACAAAAAGTCATTGTAAGCAAGTACCCCAAAGTGCCCAATTATCTATTATCCAGGAAAATGTCTTTGATCCTGAAGGGCAGTCTTGATATGTGCTTGGCCATTTCAGAAGCATTTTTACTGTAGTGCTAAACTTTTCTCTCTGTACACCCATCCTGCAAACATTGACATTGTGCAGGAATAGTGTAAAGTAACTTCCCAATGCAAAAATAATTCCAGAAGTGCCTCACTGGCACACGTCACCACCTTCCACCAGGATGCATACAATCTCTTCTTGATTTCCCAGGTCCTCGCGATGTGTTTGCTTGCAGAAGGTCAGCAGCTGTACCTGCACTGGAGTCACAAGGTGGGGAGAGTCAGGGCTTTCTGGTAACTCTAATCTATGCTTTTAATTGAGTCTGTGGTGTTTCTTTGCACAGAAAACCTCTTAGACTATGGGAGAGAAGGAAGAGAAGGAAGAGGTTAATCTTACGAGATTGAGATACCCATGAAAATGATATCTCTGCCTGAGCTGATCACTCAAAACTCCTTTTGCACTCAGTGGAGAGAAATGAATCCTCTGAGGATGCAATTCATCCAGCTGGTCATAGGCCTCTAAATTAAGATGAGATGAATCACACTCAAAAAACCTTTTTTTTCCCCACTGACTCTAAAAGGTGCCTGCAGTGACTCATTCAGGTGAAGATGTCTATATTTGACACACCTACATATGGTAACATGAAGTCAAAAGCAAAGTTTTCATGAGAAGCACTGCATGATTTTCTGGATCAGACCCCAGCAACAGTGAAAAAAGCGTCTGCTCTCTCAGCAGGAGAGAAAGATGGCTTTTTCAAGACATCCTGGTGCTTTATGCCTTTTGGTCTTTGGGTGGTTCCCTGGGAGTTTTCAAGGCCAGGCTGGATGGGGCCCTGAGAAATCTGATCTAGTGTTGGCATCCCTGCCCGTGGCAGGGGGGCTGGAACCAGATGATCTTTAAAGTCCCTTTCAACTCAAACTGTTCTGTAGTTCTTAATTCTATTCTAGGGTTTGGGAAATGCCTTTTGGATTTTTGAAGACATAGAAACAAATTATCAGGGACTTGTTGCTGTAAAATTATGGGTTAGAATAATCTTCCTTAAGTAATTTTTGAGGCTATGTGAGGCATTTAAAAATGCATCTCTGTCCATGCAGTTTAGGGTAGGATGCAATGCGATTGCAAAGGCTGCAAGGGGAGGGAATAGCTGAACATGAGGATGCTTGGTCCTGTGTTTCTTCATTAAAGTAATGGAAACTGAGTGATCTTTACTATTAAAAAATGGGTGCCAGAAGAACTAGAAAGTTGTAGAACAATTTGTAAAAAGCCAACCAACCAAAAAAATTTTAAAAATTAATAATAAAGAAGAGGCATTCTTGAGTGCAAGGGATTACGGATAGATTATTAAAGTATTGATCTGTAGAAGATCCCCTGAAGAATGATTAGGGCCTTGGTGCAATTACCTTTAGTTGTCAGCAGAAAGATGATATACCAAGAAAGGTCTGCCATTACCACAGTGCTGGTATCAAACTGAACAAGAAGCTGAAGAGTTGACTGAGACACTGCCTCACCTTTTTGATTAAAAAGGGAATTATCATCTCTTAATTACAGGAGGATTTGTTATTGCTGAAGCCTGTTATAAGGCAGCTCAAGAACAAGGAAGTTGTGTTGTTGTCCCTTTTGGGTGGAATTTGTCACTTCTGAGTTTAGAAGTGATGAATTCCATCTGCAGGTTAGGAGTTTAATGTAAGCTGATCACCTACCTCCATCTATATCAATAGAGAGGCATATTCCATCATAATGCAAGCAGGAATGGATCACCTCTGGAATTCCTCTTTCTCCACTGATTACAGAGAGAATCCTGAGAGCTGACTTAGCTGAGTACCCAACTCCTGGAATCAGTCCTGCCATACTGAAAGCATTGTGGATTTGGTTTTAGTCCCACTGGATCTCTCTGTCTCTGAACTGGCACAGTCAACCTCATGCATCCAAAACAATTTTTCAAGCTGCTTAAATTAGCCATGACCAAGATGGATGGCATACCCTATGCAGAAATGCTGAAGCTGATTTATGTGTTCTTTGTGTCCCCCCAGATTGGTACTTTTCTCGTCCTGGGCTTCTCTATCTCATCCCTCTTTGCATTATCTATACTCTGGCGAGATCACCGGAAAACTGTCCGCCTGTCATTCCAGGTAAGAGGGGTTAGGAGGTCTATTTGAAAAGCAGCTTGTTCATAGAAGTATTTTGTGACAATTGGCAGAAGATAGTCCATACGCTGGATGTTTTCCGCATGGTTTTTTTTAGCAAGGTATGTCTTGAGAAAACTTTTATTATGACTTAACATTTCCTGTTGGGGGAAAGGAAGCCAAGGCCTGAGGTTGAGTTCCAAGCTATGTGATTTAACACGTCTCAGTTTGGAGAGATGTAGAAAGTTACAGCCCTTTTTTTTTCCCTCCCCAAAAATGTAGATGCACTGTTAAATTTCAGCTGTCTGGGGCAGGTAAATCAGACCCCATAGGCTGGTAGGTTTGATGGAGCAAGAATGTTCTCCCTCATCCCTCATCTCTCATCCCAATCTGCTGGTACAGCACAGTTTCAGTCTTTTATTACTCAGAAGAGCCTAATCTCCTGAGGGCACGAGCGCACTGGGTTTTTGGGGGGCAGGTAGAGAACGCTGGTGTCAGGTGGGACAAAATACTGGATGCAGGAGGTCAGAGTTCATGGTTGCCAGCCTCCTTAACTCTCACCAGATCTGAAAGTGGAGTCAAGAGCTGTCCAGTGCTGTTCAGTGTCTGAGCATGCAGGTCCTCACTTGTATTGGGAAGGAAGAAGCATGTAGCCTTTGACTACACAGCTCCTTTGCAGCATCCAAACCACTCTACAGTTCTATGATTCTATGCTGTTTGGGTCTATTACCTCTCCCCTATGTGTCTTAGTGCTTGTGAAGGCTGGGGGAGCAATGCAAGTGGACTGGCAGAGGAATTTGAAGATGCAGCATTTGAAGGGTGTGGTTAATTGCACATTCCTGTTCTACAGTTTGCTAAGCACTGGGTTATGCCCTGGCAAAGGTAATGAGAAACCATAAGCTTCTCCTCCCCCTGACAGACACCAGGTGATGTGGATGAGGAGAAGGAGACACAAGAGCCTTTGGGTTCTCCATAGGTGCTGTTTATTTCAGGTGTCCATGCCCTTTGAGATGGTCTGCCATTGCTGTTCTCAAAGGACATGAATATCTTGTAGATACTCTGTCAGGCCCATTAGCCCTGCAAATCTATCTCAGGTATTCTGGACATCTCAGATGGCACCTTTGCTTGCACAACTGAATCCTGCTTCTGGTCAGGAGATGTTGGTATCAGGTGTCCAGGGCAGACAGTGTCACATGCAGTAACATCTCCCAGTGACTGCTGCTTTCTTCAACCCTTCCAGATTAGAGAATCGAGCATCAGGACTAAGAAACAGGAAAGGCTTGAATCTGGAGAGTTGGGTTTTTTTCCTAGCACATACCTTAATAACTGCCAGTTCTAGCTGGAATATTTGTCACAGGGCTCTGATGAGCATGAGAAGACAACGGACTGGTTTCTAGCTCAGATTTGCCTAGTTTTAGGAAAAATGTGTTAGACCAACAACCGTTCAGATTCTGTATTTCTGCTTGGTTTCCAACTCTATTCATGCATTCGTGCTAAGCATAGAAGTGATTCTTGTTTTATGATCTTCTTGTTTAATCTTTAGGATTAAAGAAATCAAATCTATTCACTATATCTGTCCAGCAATATTATCTAATATATCTGCTTCTATTATACCACAGCAGTTAGTTTCATACCACAGCTAGTAAATACCACATTTTATCACTCAGGTTTGTTGACATCAGTTTGATGATTTAATTGCAGTGTGGTGTGGAGATAGCTATCGCCTGGATGGGATTGGATTGGAGTGGTTTATATTGGGTTAAACTGGAAGATGCTCACAGATTATGGTGTATCAGTAGTGGCAATCATGTCCTCATGGAGGAGGGTAGTTGTGTCCCCTTCAGCTGATTTAGGAGAAAGTAAAGAAGTGAGGAGCACTCCTTAGGCTGGGGCACACTCCTCCCTGGCCTGGCCAGGGGTAAACGTCTCTCCTCTGAGTCCTGAGGTGTTTGGTGGATCCAACAAAGGTGAGGGAGAGTGGTTAACAGGCGGTATCTGCAGCAGGAGCCCTTCCAGGTGTAAGGGCTGTAGCTCTGATGGGGATTGTTTCCATCTGTCTCCACAGTTCATCCTTTGACTAAAATCCTTTTCTTCTCCTTGCCAGGTCACAGCTCCTTATCTCCACTTAGGGGCAATTGCCATCATGGTCCTTCTTGCCTGGCCTGTGGCTCTTCATGCCATCAGAGCAGATAAGAAAGGTACGGCAGCTCTGGTTCCTGCTTCCTGTACGATAAAAGATGTATATGAGCATGGGAAAAGAGGCATGCAGGAGCCCTTTCCTCCCACACCTGCACTCCAGCTGGAGGAGGCTTTCAAATTCTGCATCTCCCAGGGAAATTAGTAGGGCTGGGGCTTGGGCTGTGCACTGCCCTGTTGCTGTCCCAGTGTGTTACTGGTTTGCATGTTACCTTGCACTGTTTTGCCCTATACTGAGGCAGTGATCTGTGTTGAGATGGAGGAGACTACCAGAAGCACCCGTGTTCTGAGTCACTAGTGAAAATTTGTTTAGCCTTCTGCAGGAGAAAGCAGCCAGTGGCAGCTCCCTTGGCTGATTTTTGCTTGCTGTGTACAGAAGGGATCTCCTGTCCAGTCAGACAAACCATTTCAGACTAGCATATGTCAGGAGAGGCCAGCTGAGACAGGAAAAAGATCTTTTTGATCAGTTCCTAGTGTTATGTCATGGGAAGTTCCTGCCCACCTCTAGGAAGAATGACCAAATGTTGTAAGGATAAAGCCAGATGCCAGAAACAACTGCAGAAAAACCTGATTGGGAGTGTCTGTTTTTCTCTTATTGTCTCTCCATATAGCCAAAATTATCTTCACCCATCTTCAGATATTGGTTTGCAATAAAAATCACAGCTGGAATGGACTGGTGAAAGCATTATTTTTTCCATCCAAGACTTTTCTAGTTGAACTGCAGCTGGGGAGGTTAGGGGAGAACACGCAGGGACCCTAGACATTATATACCACCATGCCTGAGGTATTCCTAGCTTAGTACATCCTCATCTTAGCATAAGCCTAAATTCCTTCAGGGCCACTGGCACAGAGGGATGGTGGTACCCACTCAAGAAAGAGGTGTTGGTGCATAGGTGCTCATTTCTCAGAAGAACTGTTTTGGCCCCTGAGGAAAAGGAATCTTGGGGCTCTTGGGCAGAGTGTCAACAGACTCCAGAGGAGACCGTAGATAATGAGTTGGCAAGTTTCTGAGGTGCAATATCCATGTTCTCAGGGTCCGTAGGATTATCTAGGTCACACACAGAAGGTCACTAGCAACCACTTGAATGAACCAGGAAAGTGTACAAAGTAAGGAGATGCAACATAGTTGAAGGAGAGGTACCTCCTCTTCTTCATTGCGAATGAAACTTGAAAATGGTGCTTGTTCTCATCCGGGTAAGAAAAAATTAGCATCCTTTTGTTGAGGATTGTTTTTCTACACATGGAGGAGATTTCATTGCATCATGTCTAAAGAAAAAAGGAAATAAAGCCATATCTTGCTGTCAGGCATAGTGAGATGTAATTAAAGCTTAAAAGCTGCAGTCCTGACTTAGACAGCCTGCATCCTTGCTTTGACCAATTTGTTTTCCTGGGTTGCATTTTTTGGAGAGAAAGTGAAAATTAGGGGAAGAAGGAAAGGAAAAAGGGATGAGACAAAGCCCAAAAGCTACTTAGCTGGAGGACTGTATTAAAAGTTAAGTGGCAAGGCAGACTCATATATTATGATGTGGATTAACTCTAGCCTTCCTCCTTCAAATTCTTTCAGTTACTCAGGTGATAATTGTTGGTCCATACCTGGCTATCCTTCTCTTTCTTTTCTTGATACCTCTGGGGATGTACTCTCCTTGCATCAGAGAGATGGGAACACTTGGACCAAAGCCAGCCCTCATTGGACACCGTGGAGCACCAATGGTAGGTCTGAAGAACTTGTAATTTCTTCATCCTGTGTGTTGCTACTTTCATCATCATCTTTTGTTATTTCTTTGTTTTTTTGTTTTTTTTTTTCCCCATGAAAACTGTGGAGGGTGGGAGACATTTCTGGTCATTGGGACTGCATGCCAAAGGCAGCACTGCATGGGTTTGCTTACAAGGAAAACATTGTTCCTGAGGGACAACACCAGGTTGGAGGAGGCCCTGAACAACCTGGACTAGTGAAAGGTGTCTCTGCCCTGACAGGGGAATTGGAATAGGGTGATCTCCAAGGTCCCTTCCAACCCAAACCATTCTATGATTCTGTTATCCTTCTACATGATGAGTTTGGCTAAAGTGGAAGAAAACAAACAGTGGACTTTCACAATATAGTGATGCTCCCTTAATAAAAAACAGAGATGTTACGAAGAGGCAGAAAGTATTTGCAGAGTCCTCCAGAGTGTGTTTGAAAATTATCTGCTTATGTGCCTTTTTTTTCAGCTGGCACCAGAAAACACTGAGATGTCATTTCTGAAGACGATTGAGCATGGTGGGGATGGTCTTGAAACAGATGTTGCCATAAGGTGAGGGCAAAACATCGCATCTCACAGAATATACTCTGCTTCCTCTAAGAGCTGCTTTTGGAGACATGCAGCTCCAGGCAATTGGGTTTTACTGATGGCTGGGACAGGGTCCCTCAGCTGTCATGTGATGACAGGGGCTGTAGGGCATGGTTGTTCTCAGGCAAGTCAATAAACTGCAGCTATTGATCTAACAGCAGTTATTTCTACAGTGTGTTTTAAATGCTTGGCAGAGTATAAAAACAAGCCCCTACTCTAGTCTGACTTCCAGGTCACAGAGAGGGTTATATCAGGTCTACAAACCAACAGAAAATCGTGTTCAGATTTGTGACAGCATTGCCCTAATTATTAGATCTTTAATTGCCTTTGGTGAACTCATTGGCATGAAATGCTAACATTCTGTGCAGCATGAGCTGTTTCCAGGCACTGAATGAGAAAAACACTAACATTTAGGCATTCTACTAAACTAGACCTTTCTATAAAAGAAAATTTGTGTTTCTGTCACTATCCATTCAGAATTCAGTCCTCTGAAAACCACAGAAACACTTTGATGTCAGCAAAAAGAGATTTAAACCATGAGTTACTAACCATTTTTGAGGGAGTTGGCAGGCAAAAATGTCACCTCCTTCACATTGCTCCCTAGGGAAACTGAGGCACAGACAAGCATGACTTCTGTGAGATCTCCTAGAAGTATTTAAACTGGAAATAACTTGTTGTCTTGAGCCTCAGCATTCCTCCATATTTCACGTTTTGCACTAAGGAAGGCTGTACTGCTGCATTCACAGTGGCCCACATGTTCTTCTGACCTGGCTTGAGTCTGCTCATGCTGTGAATGAACCTGCTCCCCAGGTGACCTGAACTCTTGCTCTCTGGCAGCTATGATGGGGTTCCTTTCCTCATGCATGACGACACCTTGAGAAGGACAACTAACATCCAAGAGGTCTACCCTAATGACACTGATAAAGCTGCTTCATTTTTCTCCTGGGATGCCCTGCAGAAATTGAATGCTGGAACATGGTTCCTTAAGGTAAGCATCATAAAGGGCTAGAAGCATTCAAGGTCAGTTGGATTGGACTCTAGGCAACCTGATCCAGTTGGAAACATCCCTGTTTATCGCAGGAGGCTTGGACTAGATGAACTTTAAAGGTCTCTTCCAGTCCAAACTTTTCTATGATTTCGTGACTATCACCAACTGGATGTAACAGAGACATCAGCTGTCTATTATTTAACAGCATCAGTGTTAGAAGAGAAACTGCTAGTTGAGTCAAAATTCAAATAAGTCAGTGTAAATCCGTCAGTTTGGGTCCCTTTGCTTTGTCCAGTTTGCCTTCAGGCTGAGGAGACCTGTAACAATTGGCTGGTGGGTGTTCTTGTGTCACCTTATCATGGGCTGGGGGAAGAAGAAAAGATCTATTTGTGCAATGTGCTGTTTATAATATTCATAGCTAACAAAGTGGGACAGAGAAGCACAGTAGGGCTAGCTTTGAACTATGCAATTTAGGTCACAGAAGCAATGTCCTCACAGCCTGGGTTAGCTTCCCCCATTTCTTATGCAGAAGAAATAAGCAAAATAAAATATCCCCACCTGTTGAGGACTGCCATAAAACTTTTTCCCTCTTAGAGATACAGCTGACTCTCAGAGCAAACTGCCTGATTGATTTCCTTTTTTTTTTTTTATATCTGTTTATTTCTAGAACAAACCATTTGTAGGGATGGGCTCGCTGTCAAAGGCAGATCAAAACCAGGCTATGAATCAGTCCATTTACACGCTAAGTAGTTTTTTGCGCCTCGCAGACAGTCACAATAAACTTGTGATATTTGATCTCTACCGCCCTCCAGAGAAACATCCTTACAGGAACTTGTGGATCCGCAAAATCCTGGACGTCATCCTCAAGGAGTCGAAGATTAAACGCCATCTGGTAGGGTGGCCTCACTCCATATCCCTTTTTCTTGCTCTCATCATTGGGACTTTGGGGCGTACTCTGCATGATTTCACCTGCATAAAATTGGCCCGTTGCATTTCACTTGATTTAAAAGGTATCATTTGGAGTATATTCCTAATATTAATTCCTCAGAAGGTTCACAATAGAGAAATCCTTCAGCAGCACAGGAAAAAAGGCAGTGTATATACCAGCTGATGCCTTAGCCCCTAAACAGCCCCCCTTCATAAATATAATGATTGTCAGTCTATTCCGTGCTACCCATGCTTGTTTTATATATTGCATAAAAATTCCTGGCTTAAATTAAAATAAATGGTGAGTCTTTATTGCCTTCCTCCCCCTGGCAGTGGATGAATGCTAAACTCATGGGAATCAGTTATGTATCCATTGATGTCTGGGGAGTTATGCTGATCTGTATCTGCTGAAGATCTTTTCTTCCATGCTGGAAGAATGGTAGAACAGAATATTTTTGGTTGCCTTTTCCATAAACCAAAGCTGTCTTTTCATTAATTTTCAACACTGCATCTTTTGTTGAGCTGTGTGAAACGTACTCACTGGTTTCCTGTGGATAAGCAAGGAACAGTGGATACTTATTTCTTGATAAAAGCAACTTGCAAGTTCTAACCCTGCATCTGAATATTATTTGATGATTGGGAGAAATGCCATTTGACAGGCTGGCTTAAGTCCCTTAAGACGTTGTCTTTACTGGGCTTGTGTGAACAGCGGGGCATACTAGGGGCATGAATTGTTCTGCTGAGAATTCACCGGTTCCTTGTGCTGCCTGCAGGTCCTGTGGCTGCATAACGGCGTGAGGTCCTTTGTTCAGTCTGTCGCTCCTGGGTTTCAGCACACGATGGGCAGAAAGGCACCAATAGAAGATCTGTTGAAGCACAATATTGTCAAACTCAATCTGGTCTACACTGACATGTCCACTGAAGATATCCGGTAGGTTTCAGCCCCAGGTACAATCTTTGGGGTGCAGCTGGACTGTGTTTGCCTCATGCATGGGGCAATGTCTCCCTCCAGTGACCAGTTACAGAGACTATAATATTTTGGGAATAGGTTGTTCAGATCAAGTAGCCATCCCTGATGTATTTTAGGGGTGACAGACTGCAGTTCACTCCTACTGTTGATTAGGAGGTGGCACATGCAATTAAATCTGGCTGTCCTGAATTCCATATTGACCAGGATCTGAGGATCTTCTGGTAAGAATAACACAGCTGTATCCTGATTTCTTGTCTTTTTATTTGTGCCATCCCCAGTCCCACCAACACCAAATCAAGGAGAATGAACAACTATTTAACCTCCCATGGCTCTTCCACAAACACCAGTGGAAGTGCCTAATGGTGTGGTGAGAGACCATCACCCTCTGGTAGCCCACTGGAGACATAATTTCTAGTCTGTTACTACCAGTACTGTGTTGCATGTGACACACTTAAAATGTAATTTCTAAGACGAAAGGCTCTGCATTCATTTCAGGAGTTCTCAAAATGCTGCTCTCGCATGGCAAAATAACCCAACAAACCACCAAAAAACCCCCAGCTTTACCTGTCCAGCTCTCCTTTTGTAAATAGGATTTTTGCTCTTTCCAATGCACAAAACCATTGAAATCTAGTTGAAGTGAAAAAGAAATGAAAAACTTTAATCATTTGGACAAGAGTAATGTTCATGTTTTCTCAATTATAATTGTCACAGGATGTAAAATCATAGAATCATAGAATCACAGAATGGTTTGGTTTGTAAGGGACTTTCAGCACCATCTAGTTACAACCTCCCTGCCATGGGCAGGGAAGCTCCCACTAGACCTGGTTTCTCAGAGCCCCATAGCCTAGCCTTGAACACCTCCGGGGTGGGGAGTCCACAACCTCTCTGGGAAACCTGTACCAATGTCTCAACCACCCTCACAGTTAAGAATTTTTTCCTGATGTCTGATCTAAACCTTTCCTCCTTCAGTTTAAGGCCACTCCCTCTTGTCCTGTCACTCAAGGCCCTTTTAAAAAGTCCCTCTCCAGCTCTCTTGTAGCCCATCTCAGTACTGAGAGGTGCTCTCAGGTCTCCTCAGAGCCTTCTTTTCTCCAGGCTGAAAGGCTATAAAAAATCATAGGCAGATCCATTTAGGTAAACCTTGGTCCTAGGTAGATTTATAAATGCTGATATTGACGATACATTGCTTTACCTTTATATAAAGAATGAACTTCATATTAAGTTTCAATAGCTTATAATAACTTGAGAAATGATGCGTTGATGGAGCAACCATAACAAACTTGGGTGGCCAGTTTTGAAGATTAGCTCAGCTGGTCTAACCAGCTCAGGTGCTCTAACCAACATCAGCATTGTGGGTTCAATCCCTACATGAGCCATTAACTGAAGAGTTGGACTCTGTGGCCTTCTGTGTTCCTTCCAACTCAGGCTGTTCTGTGATTCTGTGGTGGTTTGGAACACACTGTGGGAAAATTATAGAATAACATGTATGGTTCATATTTAAAAGATCCCTAAGATCATCAAGGCCAACCATTATCCCAGCACTGCCAAACCCACCACTAAACCATGTCCCCAAGTGCCACATCCACATGTTTTAAATACCTCCAGAGATGATGTTTTCAGCACTTCCCTGGGCAGATGATTCCAAAGCTTGATAACCCTTTCCATTAAGAAGTTTTTCCTAATATCCAATCCCTGGTGAAGTTTGGGTCCATTTCTTCTTGTTCTGTTGCTTGAAGATCTTCCATGCTGAAAATATGGTAGAACAGAATATTTCGGTTGCCTTTTGAAAGAAGAGACTGACTCCCACTTGGCTACAGCCTCATTTACAAACACATTGTTAAATTGATTCATGTGGCAAAAGGATTAGAAAGGTTTTGACCTTTTGGGTATTTTATCTGCGTTTGTTTCCAGCTGTTCAGCTATTCTGTATTGACCAATTGTTAATGATTAATTATTGGCTGGTTGGCTTTCCTTTATGTTCCTTATCTAGGTCCTAAAGTAAGCACTTCCTACAGAAGATTACAACCATTTCCCATGATCTTCCCGAATCTCCTTGAGTAAGCCCGAAGGAAGTACTAATCTCCTTGCTCAATGAAGGTTGTTGCCTTTTGGTCTTTTAAAGGAAATATGCTGAGGCAAACATCACCACCAACTTCTATGTGGTCAACGAGCCATGGCTCTATTCCCTGGCATGGTGCTCTGGGGCACACTCTGTGACCACCAATGCCGTCCACTTGCTGAAGGATCTCAGCCAGCCACTCTTCCTCATGGTAAGCGAAAGTATTCTCTGTCTCAGGGATGAGGAAATAGGGTTGGGATGTTCATGAATACCTTTGGAGGTGATGGGCCCGTTCACATATGGATGAAGCATCCTTGAAGGATCCTTTGCATAAGAAGGACCCGAGTTGAAACCTGGCTTACCTGGAACCTCAAAGCCACTGCAGGTATTACCATACCCTTCTCTTTTCTCCTGGCTCAGCATGAAGCACCCTACTTGTTCAGATTATCACCTTAGGCCTTGAGATCAGGGAAAACAAGTCATATTGAGACTTGTGCAGGAAGAAAGGAAGGGCCTTTGGGGACACAAGCTGATGCATGAGGATTTCCATTTCTAGGCTTTTGAAGCACCTTACTGATGTCAGAAGTTTCTCTTTTCCCAGAGCGTCCCACTGCCCTTGTCAAACTTGGTCGTGTTCCACAAGTCCAAGGGAGAAAACAACAGAAATAAGCCTTCCTTCTGGGAGGAATTTTCACATAATTTCTCTATTTGTTATTCTGCCTTGGACAACCTGTAGGACCAAGAAGCACCTGGGGCATGGGTCCCACCAGGGTCTCTTTAAAGACTTTACACAGTCAGCTTCACAGTGTTGAACTAGATTTTACATGCTCCCCTCCAGAGAACTGCAGTGTTTCAGTCCATTCTGAGTTTGGGTGGAGGTCCAGTCTAAGGATGAATCTTCATATTCTCTTAGACTTAAACTAGGAGCCACCCCAGGCTCTCTGTGGTGTTCAGTAAAGGGCAGTTTTGCCAGAGAAAATGAGATGCCACCAGTTGATGTCATATTTGGGGTGAAGCTGAGAAGAGCAAGACCTGCCTAACAAACAAGAGGTCTCTGTGGCATTCACTGTGATATGGTAAAATCTTCTTGGCTACATAACAGACCTGCTTTTATGAAAGGAGAATGATTTGGCACCAACACCCAGTCCTGAGTGGCCACTTTGAAGTGCCACCAAAAGGTTTAAACACCCAAGGGGTGTTACTGCAGATGCAAACCAGGCATCTAAACAGCCATATTCAGTCAGGAAGAAAGAGCTTGAGCAACTTTTTTTGCAAATCTTGTGGTCCTCGGTGGTGGACACAACCTCTGTTGTTTTCTTCCAGACTCCACAGCAGTACAACATCATGTGGATCCTGACAGATCTGACCTCTGCATTCCTCATTTCACTCATCTTTGCTCTGCACTGGTAACTACCAAGTTGTTAATGGCCATCCTAACCTGATCTTTTGTTCCAAGTGGAGGGAAGGGGGAATGCTTTCAGGTGACCTGAAGGGTTAAAACTACACTTGAGAACATTAACTTTCCCTTCTGGAAAGGGAAGAAAGCCCCAAAAGTCCCCCAAAACTTCTCTGTTTCTCCTGCTTGCTCTCATTTTCCCTTTCCATTTTGGCAACTCAGGCATTGTCTGCCCTCAGGATTCAGTAGAGAACTGGTAGATTTATAGTAGTGACATAAACCAATTAGCAAAGCTGATGGGCTGGGAAAGGAACTGATTTTTCTATTATTACTATTTGACAATGTTTCATTGGACTGATTTGTTAAGAAAGCTCTCAATGTTAATATTTGAGCATCCCATGTCTCTCTGCACATGCCAGAGCCCCACAGGAAATCCATCCTCCTACACAAAAATGTCTGACCGTGTCACAGACACCAGACTTTGTTTCTTTCTACTCTGTCAAAGATTATTGGGAAATCTGGGGTTCATGGAAAAGGCTCACCCCAGCTGGTCATGTTTGGCTGCTGGATGTTCTGTCCTGCCACAGTTGTATGAGGAACATGCCTATGCTCTCATCCCAGTAGTGCCCAAGGAAAGCAGGACATGCAGGGCTCAGCTCTTCAGCTAGCTGGCTGCACGTGAGTGGGAGGATCAGAGCACCAGGGGAGTGTTTTTGCAGGGTGTTGGCAGTACAGTGGTGCTGCTGGTGAAAGCAAGCAGAAAGTTTGGAGAGCCCCTGGGTGACCACTCTGGGCTGCCGTTAATTGTGACTTGCTTTGGCATAGGAAAATGTTGGGGTTCTAATATTGCTCTGGGATGGTGAGAAAATTTATTAGTAGCAGTTTGACAGTGATGAACTAGCAGCTGTACAGGCATTTTTGCTGGGCATCCAGGCTTTTCTCAAGGCAAGGTGGTTCCTTCCCTTCCTTCCCCTCTTACCCTGCTCTGCTCTCCTCAGGTCCTGCTTTCCCCTCCAAGGGGTCCTTTTTCCCCACCCTTCAAGGCTGCAGGCTTCAATCACCCCTGTAAAGCATCACCACCACCATCAGACCTTGCCATGCCCAACTCCTCCAGGATCATGTTCATGTTGTGTGCATTTCCCGGGGTCCTGTGGATGCTTCTGGTCCAACCAAACAACAGACTCCTCCGGGCTGGCCTTGAAGCAAGGGCATCCCCAGCCCTCATGGGACCAAAGGGCCATTACCAGTGCCTCAGTGCCCTGTGTGGTCCTGTCAGGTTTACGAACCCACCGAAATAACAATTTTTAAACTTCCCTGGCTGCTTTAGAATCAGTGTCTGTAAACATTTCAGGGGCTTTGGAGCTCTTAAATCTTGCTTAGAAAACAGGTCTTAGTCAGAAAGTTGCCTTCAAAATGCTGTTGCACACATGAAGTGTGGATGCTTAGACGTCAGTCACACACTTGAGTCCTTTCTCAGTAAGGACCTGAGGAAATCCCAAAATACCTGCCCCCACAAAGTAGGAAAAAGCTGTCCAAGGCAGCAGGGGGCTGTGAGGAACACCACAGCAGGCAGTGGCCTGACCCAGGTGCTTTGCCCCATGCAGGTGGCGAGAGAAGAATTTCTCCTGCTGTGCCCAGAACAGTAACCCGATGACAGAGAGTGGTGGCACCTACAACAAATTCAAGACAGGTGAGCAGGGCAAGGAGAGCAGCTACATCCTGCTCAGGGTGGTCTCTGTGGGAGTACCGAGATCCTGATGGGTGGATTGGTGATGGGTGTCCATACTTATAAGGAAGGTTGTGAGGAAGGATGCAGTCTGGGTTATCTCATTCCCAGACCCCGTAGCAGCTCAATCCAATTGGCCCTGCTTCAAGCAGAGGCTGAGGCAGACACCTCCAGATGTCCCCTCCAATACTCGTTACTCTGCAATGCTGTGAAAAGAGACTGTGGAGGGACTGAGCATTCTTGGTTCTGCCAGGCAGGGTGGGATTGGCTGAGGACCCTCCCATGCACCACACCTCTGCACCCATGGAGCTATCATCCAGACAAAATGACCCAGCCTGGGCTGCACTCATTGTCAAACAGGTTCTGTTTGCTCGCAGCGGCTGTCAGGACAGATGCAGATGTTTGGTAGCTCACTGTGTGTCTCCTTTTCCAGAGCTCAGCGACATGCCTGCTGTCCTGGCCTGACAAAGGCAGAGAGAGGACATGGACCTGCCATCTCAGTGAGGCTGGGGAGACCAGCTGGTGGGGGCTCAGATCTACCTGGCGAGGAGTAGCCATTTGCCTTCATGGCCCTGCTGGAGATGAGCACCAACCTTCCTCTCCTACAGCTTTTCTCACATTCCCATGCCTGTCAGGGATCCTTGGGGTGCAGAAGAGCACAGATGGAGTTGCAGCCATGAAGAAACTGTGCATTATGGTGAGATGCATCCACCATTTACCTGAGACCACTGGCATCCCACAGGGCAATCATTCCTGCTGTGCGTAAGCCCTGTTTCCATATATGCTGCAAACATCTGAGCATCCTCCAGACCTTCTCATTCTCAGGTGCCCAGATTTCTCCTATCAGACCAGCCTCTTCTCCACACACTACCTCCCGTCCTCCCCCCTTGCAGGTGTCCTCCATCCCCAAGAGCACACTATCTCCACCATGATGGTCAGGTACTGCTGGCTGGGTCATTACAATCAGTACCTTTCTATAACAGAGGCAGGGGCAACTTTTGTTTTCCTTTTCCCCACTCTTGCCCTGCCATAGCCTAACAGGACAATCTCCTCCCCTTGGCTGTGGCTGAGGGCATGTCATTCCCATGGGGGCTGAAGGACTTTTTAGTGTCTTGGCCATGTAGCTACTGGGACTATGACCAGTAACAACCACTTTTCTTCAGAAGGATGGAGCTGTGTGTGAATTGGTCCCACCAAGTGTTTGCTTTTCCCTTGGGAAGGTCTGTACACCTGTACTACAGCCTGGGATTTATTTCAATTTTCATTTCTCCC
This sequence comes from Promerops cafer, assembly GCA_013398275.1. Taxonomy (NCBI): domain Eukaryota; kingdom Metazoa; phylum Chordata; class Aves; order Passeriformes; family Nectariniidae; genus Promerops; species Promerops cafer. The sequence continues at coordinate 226,194 of VZSE01002462.1, read as the reverse complement.
AGTGGCTGCTGGCACACAGTGGAGAGGGGGTCTGTGCTCTGTAAGGGAGATGTAAACATCTCTCAGGTTTAAGCCATATCTTTCTACTTGAAGAGATAATAAGAATATGTTTTTTGTAAATTGCAAGTGATGTTTTAAATACATTTTATCTCTCCTATCTTGTTTTGTTCTTATTTCAGCAAACTGGGAAAGGGAAAGAATACAGCAGTCTTTACCTGATCCAGACTATAGACACTTTTTATACATGAGCCTTTTGTTAAATGAAGTGATCGCAAGTGAGAGGGCAGCATTAGCTTTCAGAATTATCTGTGCTGAGAAGCACCCAAACCTTTCCAAGTTGCAATTTTGGAGTATTTTGGAGGCTAGAAATGCAAAAAATGAAGATCCTCCTTTGGAAAAAGGCTGAAGGACTGATGAATTGTTGTAGAGCAGCTCCAGATATATGAAATATGGGGAGTGGATGGTGCTAAATCCCCCTCCCCATGCCTTGCATACATAGGTGGTGGTTCATAATTTTCACAGGTACCACTCATGTAGGGAATGTGAGCAGCAAAGGTAGGAGGTGGGGACTGTGTGGGTTAAGTGTGGTGTGCACCATGGGCTCCTCAGCCTGTGCCCTGGTGCTCAAGTGAGGGACTTGGCTGCGGTTCCCCAGCCGCTGCCTTTAATATGCATTGGGAAAAGCCACCTCAGTGCTCTTTGATCTATGTATCTAGCTGCTGCTTGGCCAGTATGCACTGGTGACTCCCTGCACTCACCCTCCTCATCCTCGGAAGCCTTGCCTAGGCAGAGCCTGGCCAGTTATACCTGTGGTTTCCTTTAATGCCTTACATTCTTGTCACATTTCAGCTACTATTTTCATTTATTCACAGCTAGCAAGGTCTGGGAATCTTGTTAAGCACATAGCTGGTTGTCTGACTCCCACACACAAATTTTTCACCCAACACTTCCTACATGCAGTGATTAAGCTCAAAACTGACTGGAAGATTCAGCCCTTGTCATAGAGGACAAGCAATGAAGGCTCCCAGACTTCAGTGTTTTTTACCCTAAAAGAAAATATTTCAATTAATTTCCAGTCTGGGTGCACTGATTTGTCCCCCCTTGCTGGATGCTCTCATCAGGAATTGCACAGTGCAAGAAGTCTTGTCAACAAGAAGAACCCGGGAGCCCTGATCCCACCCTTCCTGCTGGCGATGTCACCACAACTGCACAGTGCAGAACAGCCTCCCACAAGCCACTTGATGCTTTTTAATTGGAGTATTTCACTTGGACATATGTTTTTTCATGTTACATCGCTTGGTGTGAGTACAAAGAGGCCAGCAGATGCTAATACATAAGACACACAGGTACACACACACACAGAGTCCCAGTCCTGCCCAAAATTATGGGGTGCAAGGGATGCCAACAGAGCTGTAAGTAGAGGGATGAGGGTGGTGGCAGGGAAAAGAGGACCCAGGACACCTCTGGAAAACACTGCTGTGCTGCATTGTCTGCTGAGTGTGCAATGGGTGGCAGGGATGACTGGAGACTCAGAAAAAGCAGTGATGGTGTGGTGATGATAGGCATGTGTCTAAGGACAGGTGAGATTCCTGGGACAGCTGGATCATGGCAGCTGGGGAAGGGAGAGAAATGTCAGAGATGGATGGTGAGAAGGCAGCTGGGCTCCCAATGTAGCCTTGGTTGGTGTAACCCATCACCATCTGGTGATGCTCCTGTCACCAGAGTGCTTTGGGTAGGGGATGATGGAGGAAGGGGATCTCCTAGCAGCCCTGTCTGGCTGGTGGATGTCTCTGTTCAGCATCTCATTTGCTTTGATGGAGCAACCAAAGTCGTAAGTCACTGCTGCATCCCACTTGAATGTCACAGTCCTTGAGGTCTGGTAGGCAGCGCTGCCAATTCTGGCACACCATGGTGGTGGAGACCTGAGTCCAGCTGAGCTTAACAGCACCCCACAATATAGACTTCTACAAAAGCAGTCAAACCCAGCCCAATGCACAGGACCAAGAGAGGCCTCAACATCTACTGAGATCCACTCAGTGTTGATTAGACCAACACGAGATCTTGGTGGACAATTGTCCCCTCTCTTGATACCCCACATCCAGCCATGTGTTCCTTTGAAGCCTGGATTTTGGAAAGGCACCCCCCAGGCTTGTCTCCCTGCATCCTCCCAGACACAATATGGTTTCAGCCTCCTCTCTGCCAGCAGGTCCCATCTCTGCTCCAAAGTAGGCGAGTCTGCACTGTGTGGCATTGGGTGGCAGATGAGACAAACAGCCAGCAGATGAGTACAGCCAATCAAAGATGGAGAAAAGCCCACCAAAATCAAGGGTCTGCCCTTGCTGTGAGTGGTTCAGGTCCAGCTAGGACTTCAGCTGCTTTACACAGAAACACACACACAAAGCACAATAAAATCATCAGCTGGTACAAACCCGATGGCCAAGTTCATGTTTGAATTACAGCCCAACACAGGCTCAGCTTCAGTCTTCCAGTCATGAGGTGTTCAAAACCCCTACATCCATATTGAAGTTTGCAGTAGAAGTCCTCCAAAGGTTAATTTTTCTGGACACGGGGAGCAAAAAGAGATAATTCATTTTCCAAGCTTCGCTTTCAGCTGAACCCTTAGGTTGAGAAAGATGTGTCTTACTCAGCCTCTGGCAGGCATGGCTTGGGGAATCTCTGGGCAAGGGATTGTTCTGCAGGTTGCCCTCAGCCCTAAGTCAGCATCCATATACCGGCACGGAATACAGTTTTTTTTTTTCCTTTTTAATATTTTAAAAAATAAATAGAAGAAGAAACAAAACTTTAAAATTGGTTCTTTAAATATTTCCAGCATTGCATGGATAGCACTTTAGTACTCTAGCCTGTTCAATCAGTAGTTTGTTTATTCTGATTCCTAGTTAGAATGTGCTCCTCCCAGCCTGCTTTTTCTTTCTGTACATCTTAAGAACACAGTGTATTCTTTTGTAATGACAAAAAAACAAGCCCTGCAGTGCTCACTGGACATCTTTCCAGCATGGGTCAGGGCTCTCTTATTCCTCTTCAAACCTGAAATTCCCAGAACTTCACCAAAAACCTGTTAGCATCCTAACAGCTCTCATATTTAAGAAAAAAAAAAAACAACAAATGAAAACAAAGNTATTCCTCTTCAAACCTGAAATTCCCAGAACTTCACCAAAAACCTGTTAGAACCCTAACAGCTCTCATATTTAAGAAAAAAAAAAAAACAACAAATGAAAACAAAGCAAGCCACACACACACACACACACACAAATCCTCTTCCAAGAGCCTTTGTGATGCAAACCAATGGGTTCAGGCAAACCTCCTGCTGGAGTGTCTTTGCCTTGGTCACTCTCTGAGAGCAGTGGTGTCCCCTGGAAATCGCTGAGGTGTAGGATTGAGTTGGGATGCAGGGTGAGGAAGGCAAGTAGGAGGTCAGAGATAGTCATCCTCGCTGGAAGGGGAGGTGGGATTGGAGCCCTCAAGGTCAGAGTCCAGTGAACTCCCTGATGGTGTTCGGCTCATCTTCCACATCTGGGAGGCAAAGGTTCTTGCCCAGCTGCACGGGTATCCCACAGCCCTCAGCTGGTGAATTAGCCCCATGACCACGTGCCAGTGGCTTCTTGCAGTTCACTTGCTACCCTTTGCACTCCTCTGTTTGCTCATGGCTGTTAGCATCTGGCTGATGTACGAGGTCAAAAGATCATCCATCTTGTACCCCTGAGGAGGACAGGGAAGATGTTACCAGCCTCTAGAGGACAGCTTACAGTCTCTGGCTTGTGCCTCCTGAACACACTGGCTACCAGTTCTGGACTTTCAAATTTTCAGGTACATTTTGACCTATTCCACCATTCTCCTTGGGTGAAATGTCACTACCACAAGGAACACTGTCCAAACATAATTTGCAACACTGAGATGGAGGAGCTCCCTGTCCCAGGATGCTGCTGAGGCTAAGGACATAGGGAGCTTTGGACAGGACATAAATTTTCAAATGGCCAACAAAATACTGAATGCCTCAGATTAGTAACAATTAATCCAGAAGTAATATTTATCCTTTGTGCTTTGGGTTTAAGACAGTCTAGGAGAAGGTTTATTGCTGTGATTGTTACTAGGGACAAGCTGGGTAAATTATATTGGTTAAAGGGCTCAAGAGTATCCCTTGAGCCTGTATCAGCTTTAATGTGTTTTTCAGTCCAGTGATAGGGAGCAGCCCCCATGCTCCTGACACGGCAACATCCCAAGCACCTTAGGCTTGCTTGTTCGTTGCATGATGGACCAAGTGAGAGCCCTGATTCATTGAGCAGAGCCATAGGAAATTCAGAAGAAAAAAACTGTATCAGCGTCTCTTCTGAGAGACCATTTTCAGCCCACAGAATCCCTGAGACACAATTTGCTGCCAAAGTCAGGATTTGGTCTAATCTTTAATGCTTCTTACCAGGGAGGTCTCACAGAGCAGCTTGCTTCCTCTCACCAAGTTGCCAATGGTTATGTGGAAATACGTGTTGCCACTGCTCCAGTTGGAGATCTTGGTGAAGGGGTGAGTGATGAGAATATCCTGGTGGGAACACAAAACTGACACTCAACATGCAAGAGAGCCTCAACTTCCATGAGGGGCTGTGGACACTTCTCATTTTCCCTGTTCACTTTCCATCACAGCAGGCCAAGGATGTCTACTGTGATGAGACTCATGGGAATGGCAGTGAGATCAAGACTCCAGATCTTCCAGAGCCTGTGAAGGACTGCTACACTAGAATGACCATGCAAGTGATGGAAGTAACTAGGAGGATGTAATTTACTCCAACTCCTGTCCTATTGGCTGTGAAAGGATTAAGGAAGGAGTGTGTGCATCCTCCAGGTACAGGGCCCTAATAGTTGATAATCCCAATTCATATTTTGTTGAAAAAGTCTGGGCTGACTCTGTGCAACAGTGAATTTCTGCCTCCAGAAAATGTTCTTTCTATCCAGCCTTTCTAACCTGGCTTAAAGAGAACTCACTAAGTACTGAACAACACACTCTTTGAGATGTCTTCCATGAGGGCTTGGGGACTGGGCTCAGGAGCATGTGCTGAATACCCAAGTTTTGCTTACCTTGGTTTTAGGATCAATGAGGCTGACTCCATGCTTATTGATGGCAATTAGAAGGATTTCTGGATAATTTGGCTCTGTAGTTTGCTGTTGGAAATGAGATGAACTGGTTAGGGGATGTGTCAAACAAAATCACACCCCTTCCTATTTCCTCTCTCCCTGTCTTCTCCTGACAGCACAGGCTTCTACTATCCTTGTCTAGAGCCATGGCGGATGGGCTGAATTTGGTTTGTGGTGGGTAGAGACACATCCCTTGGAAAACCACAGGTTCCCCTTTGCCTTGGCAAAACAGACAAGAGCTCTTGTGTGTTCAGCAGCACAGCTGTGGGAACAGCCCCAATGACTGAGATATGCTGAAGCTCTACAATGCTTCTGTCTGTGTAAAGAGGCAGGGCAGCAATGAACGAGTGCATTTGCCCTTTACTGATTAAGAGTATTAAATTTTTCCCTGTTTCATCAGGATTGTCCCAGTCTGGTTCAGATCTGGAACCCCTCTGTGGTACAGGGCTCCTGATCTTGGCTAAAAGCTGCCAGAGAACCCCCAGGGCAAGTACCTTTACTTCAAAGAATGCTGATCCAAATGTAGGCCACTTGAAGACAATCTTTAGAAAGGCAAGCTTGGCTTCTTCTCTTGTTTTGCCTGCGTGTTTGTTGTAGTATGCCACGATGGACTGCAACAGAGAACACAACAGAGATGGAGGGTTTGCAGTACCTGGCACCAGGGATGCTTGCAGGCAAGGAGCATCAGTTCCACAATGATAGACTCATAGAAGAGTTTGGGTTGGAAGGGAGGTTCTGGCCTCTGTTCAAATAACACTTCACCAGAGCAGGGCCTGGAACCAAGGCAGGTCCTTTTTAGATAAGATGAGCTGGTGACTCCATTAAAGAGATTATAAATTGTGATTATCCAATTTATGCAGCAGAGGAGACTGACAGACCTTCAACACAGAGATGCTGATATCAGATAGGAAACAGAAAGGACTTATCAGACTATTTCTTGACAGTGAGACACCTCTAATATTTTAAGGTTAGACCTGTTTGCACCTGTGCCACAGCTCTCCCTGTGTAATGCAGGAAGAATTACCCCTTTACTCAGTAGTCTGCATTAAATGACAAACCACCTCTTCATGAGACCATCTCTTAGCACGTTTCCATCTGGCTTTGCACTCACCAGTACAGCCACAATCTTAGGACAAAGAAAACCCAGGGCAAGGCATATGTATGTGAACATGCATGTACAATTTCTCCTCTTAATGGTGCCAGGGAAGCTGAAGCTCTGGTAAGCCTCAAGAAAGACCAGGTGTCACTGATTCTGGCAGTCCAACTTCAACACTGAATGTCAGACAAGTCACCTGAGAGACTGGACTTCTCCCAGCCAGGCCTAGTGTTTGAATCAAGCTGCTGGTTTACCCTTTTCCAGTCATCTGGAGAGAGCTGCCGGATGAGGTCCTGAGGCACCAATTCCTTCAGGAGTTTGGGGATGCTGGGGAAATAGGACTTGTCATCCTCAAACTTGACCCGGTAGATGAGAGCCGCCAGCTGCAGGACCTCTTCCCGTGAGCACTTGTGGTAGCCACGCAGGTACTTTGGTAACTCCTGCATGGAGGAAAGAACAACAAAAGATAGAGAGGATGTCCGTGGACTTTCACCCGCAGATGTTAAATGGGGTTTGTGGAGGTATCCAGCCCCTGAATGAGAGGCTGTTCCCTGGGAACATCTGCAGATGGACAAGTCTTAGCAACCAACTCCTAATCCCTCCCAAGTCTCCACTGCTATTGCAGAGTCCTGGCGCACCTGGTAATAGTGGAAGATTGAGTCTGCCATCGAGTCTTTCCCCGGCGTTGTGTTGGTCCACAGTTTTTTCATGAAGAACACTTGGTAGGTGAGGGAAGGCACTATACCTGTGCAAGTGAAGCAAACATAAGAGCGATGGTGTGAGTATCAGCTGGCAATTGGTGTCTGCATCCAGCAGTACCCATGTGCCATCACAACCTGCAGGGACAGGGGCATTTATAAGGCCAAATGGGCTCTGATTTTGCAGAACAAACCACATCACTGCCATGCAAAGCTTTAATAAAGTGGAAAAAGTGTCTGGGTTCACTTGCACAACTGTACTTCCATAATAGTATCCATGCCTAACACAGGACAAAGGAGTTGTACCCTGGAGGCACCTGTGCCTTGCAGCCACTGGCAAATTCAGCAGAGCTGCAGCCAGTTCCACTTTGGATGTAGTCAGTGAGGTGAGATGAATCCCACCACTGAAACCTTCCTGCAGGCACTTCCTGGAGAGATGCTCCCAGCAGGTGCTTCTCATAGGGGCCAGGACTAGCCTTGGAACAGAGGTTTTGCTACTCCTGGATGGACCACCTCTCCCAGGTGACATCCCCAGGGATGGTGCAGAGAGTACCACCCCCATGAGTATGGCCCAACAGATCACAGAATCACTGAGATTGGAAAAGACCTGTAAGATTGATTCCAACCATTAACCTAACACTGCCAGGAACACCACTAAACCATGTCCCTAAGCACCACATCTATATTTTTTTGAACACTAGAGGACAGTGATTCCACCACTTCCATGAACAGCCTGTTTGAATGCTTGTGGCAGACTGTGGTCAGTCTTATTTGAAAGGGCTGGAGGGTTGTAGGAAGGCTGTGTGTGACCATACTGGGAAAAAGTCATCATTACCATCTTTTGCTGGTCTTGCTTTCTTTATCCAGTCTGTCAGGTGTCTCACAAAGTCAAAGAAGAAATCTCCCTCTGGAACACTGATGACCTGGGGGACACAGCACATAGTCATGAAGGCTGAGCAAGCGAGTCATACAATAGGATCACAGAATATCCTGAGTTGCAAGGGACCCAGAAAGATCATCAAAGTCCATCTTCTCGCCCTGCATAGGATATCTTTAAGAATCATACCATGTGCCTGACAGCATTGTACAAATACTCCTTGAACTCTGTCAGGCTTGGTGCCATGACCACCTTCCTGGGGAGCTTGGTCCAGTACCAAACCACCCTTTGTGTGACGAACCTTTTCCTAGTATCCAACCTAAATGTCCCCCAACACAGCTTCATGCCATTCCCTTGAGTCCCATCACTGGTCACCCCAGAGAAGAGATCAGTCTCTTCCCCTTCTCTTCCCCTCACGAGGAAGTTGCAGACTGCAATGAGGTCTCCTCTCAGTGTCCTCCAGGCTGAACAGACCACGTGACCTCCCTGTCCTCACATGGCTTCCCCTCAAGGATTGTCACCATTGTCACAGAGCTCTCTAACAGCTTTATTTCCTTCTTAGTTGTGGTGCCCCAAACAAGTGGCAAGACTCCACAGGCAGGGTTGGCCACTGCCCAGCCCATCTCCTGTAGCTGTTGCTCACTGCTCTGTACTCCTTACACTGATGTGTTATAAACTGCTGATGTGAGAAAGCCAATGCCAGCACCTTGCTTCAGGCTCTGTCTCTAATTTCACCCATTACTCCTTATTGCAACTTGTTTCACCACAACACTTCCTTTCCCTTCCTGATGACTATCTCCATAGATCTCTCCCAGTTGCCAGAGGCAGCTCTAAGCTGCACATTTTTCTTACTTAGTCCTTTCTTATAAACCCAACTCAGCAACAGGCTGGGAGAGCTTTGCCTGTTTCTGCTTTAAGTCCTTTGGGGTGACTGCTGTAAGTCAGGGCTGTGGGGCTGCAATACCAGGTCAGGTCTGACTTAGAAATGCCACACAGCTTGTAGAGAAATGCTTCTCACCACACGGCTCTGGCTCCACCAGTGTGCACCCACTGGCAAGCGGGCTGCCCTGGGTACCTCAGGGCTACCTCAGCCTCTGGGTGGGTCACTCACCTTGTCGGAGATTTTGACGAAGAGGCTGAAGCCCTCAGAGGACTTCAGGAGCAGCCTGTTGGAGATGTTCTGGCAGAAGTCCTTGGCTTTTGTACTGGATTCCACCTCAAATGCCTAAAAAGAGAGGAAGATCACCACTGCTATCTAAGGGTTAATTTCCACTTTTTGCTCTCTTTGAGGAGCTCCAGGTGCACATGCACAGAGGGTTTTAGATGCCCACCACCAGTGAAATCAGTGACATTGTGGACTGGGGCTCTGGGCATTGGAAAGGATGTCTGCAGAAGCTCTGTCATGCTACTGCTGTACCACTGTGCTGATGCTGTATCTGTATCCTGTGCTGGCTTATCCAGAGCTCTCCAGGCAATGCAAGAGATTTTTCTGATCTAGCAGTGAAGTGTCAGAACTATTTGTTTCAGGGTAGAGGGGTGGGAAAGACCGAGTAAGAGACCTACAGGCTGATTTGTCCCAACTGTCTCTCCAGTGATGACGAAGAAGTCAGATGCCTGGTTTCTAGGTAGCTGAATAGAGTGAAAAGGATTTCTGTTTTATGGATATCTAAAGGATGGGATGTTTAAAGGTCTGTCCCATTTGTATGCACATTCCAATTCTGGTTTTGAGCTGTGCTCAGCATTTACACTGCCTCAGTTTTGCTCTGCCCACTTAATGAGATTCAGCAGTTTAAGGAACTTAAGCTTCTGACCACCAGATGCACACCTGAACCACCAAATTACCAGGACCCACGTTCCACATCCCATAAGAGCCTCATTCTGGGGTTCAGTGCTGTTAATGCTCAGCAGCACTTCAGTGCAATGCATGCTGTACTGGAATGATGCTACTCTGCCAGTCCTGGTGACTTCCACGGCCAAACAGATCACAGCAAACCTATCCAAGTGTAGAACTCCCCACTGCCTCCTTCTACTGGCTCTCACACAGATGCATGTGTATGAAGTAGTGTCATGCTCATTGCTGGTCATGTAGGAAAAAATAGGAAAAAATACTCAAAGTGATGAGAAACCCCAAGAGTTCTCTCAACTCTCCATTACAGATAAACAAGGGCACTCCCAGCTCCTGCAGAGGAATCATCCTTTTCCTTCCATGGGTGCGGACTGTTTTTCAAATAAACCCACTTGGAAATACAGAAATTTAGTTGTACCCAAGGGTATGAGGGAAGAGAGAGATGTGAGCTTCATAGGAAGACTAATCAGCAGGTGAGACAGCAGTATCTGCAAGGACATTCCTATCTGCTCTGGCATCAATATCACTAGCTGCCTTACCAGCATGTAAGATGCTTAGTGAGAGCTTCCTAAGTGCAGGTATGATTTCTGTGTCACCTCAGGTCAGAAGGGGTAATGTCAGTCACCTACTTGCCAGTGCTGCAATAGTCTGTCCCTTTCCCAGGGGTGGTCATCATGGTACCCCTTTGGGTATCATTGGGTGGACAATATCTTTTGGTTTAGGCTCCAAATATCTGAGAGCCAAGGCCTGTGAGCTATTGTGAGTAAATGGATGAACCCATCCAGTTTCCTTCTTTCTGCAGTCATATTCTAAAGCCTCCAGTGAACACCAGCAAAGCACCCATATCTTGAAAAATGCAACTTGCAGCAAATCCGAGTAGACAAGGATGGATTTTCCTTGTTATGCTTTGGCCCAGAGGCTTCTAGAAAGGCTGAGCTTTTCTGCATCAGAACCAATATTAGCCTCTTATGAGATTTTAATAAGAAAATTGACAGCCGTCCTGACAGAAAAGAATTTCCTTCTCCCCCATTTACCTCATCGGTGTCATCAGGGAAGTAAACCTTGTGGAAAATTTGGGTTGTTTTGTGTTGAATGGCTTCCACTTCTACCAGATGGGGTGGGTATTTTCTGGATCCATTCCTGCAAAACAGGAGGTGACAAGTGTCATCAAGGTGACAGCATCATCATAGCAAGAACCCTTTCTTTAAATCTTCCCTTTGTAATGCATATTCTTTTTGAGTAACTTCAGCTACTTTCTTAATATTAAGATATTTTTCCTTCAAAGAAGAAGAAAGTGACTTAAATGGACCTGAAGTTGATTAATTTCTATTTTTCTGCACTGCTTATCAGCAACCCAATGTCCCTTTCAATCAGTTTGGTGGAACAGAGAGAGAGGCTGTGAGCTTTCACTGTGCCCCCAGACAACAAAATATCTCCCAGGTGTATTTTTTCACACATATTTGGATGTTGTGGTACTGTGAGGACTAGGAGGTCTTTCAGTGCCATACCTCAAGGCTTTCTGTAGTCGCTGGATGCAGTCTGCTGCCAAGGGGTGATGTTTCCGGGATTGCAGGAACCTCTGGACGTGGGGCAGGAGGATGTTACTCGGAGGAAAAAGGCCTGTACACAACCACAACAGCTCCCAGCCTTTCTCTTCACTGTATCTGCACAAGAAGAGACCCAGGAGGAAAAAAATCACTCGTGGCATGGACAGTTCAGATCTGCTTTGCCCAACACCGTCTAGTGCATTTGGGCCAAGAGGAATGAATGACTCTTACTTGATGTGGTTGTCTGTGAGCTGCTTGAGGGTCTGGCAGTAGATTTCATCCTTTAGGGGTTCGGCTTTCAAGGCACCTTCAAATATTTGGTCTGTCAGCTCGTTGACTGAGCGGGTCCTTTTGGATGGGTAGTCACCCATATATTTCAGCACAGGTGGGAGGTAGGAGTCAAGGATTAGCTAACTGGGATATTTGGTGAAGCCCCTCTGTTGATGATGTTGTTAAAGACATCCTACACATGACTACAGAAGCGGCTGCAAAGGGATATTCAGGCATCAAACTCTGTCCCCAAGGCCATGTGGACTGGTCTGCATCCACACTGATGAGGGCTGTGGCCATCCACAGCAGGTGCACTTGGCAGAGAGTCAGCTGAACCAAGACAGTACAGCGCTAGTGAGTGTGGACCAGCAGGACTCAATAACTGGTCCCCGAATCCTCATTGATTAAGAAGTAGACACACAGATTTCACGGATGCTTAAGTACAGATTTGTGGCACAGACCCGTCTCCAAGCCTGTGACTTGGTCCCACAGCCCTTAACAGGGACCACAAACCTTTCTTTGGGGTCCTAGAGAGCCTGTCAGACCTGCTGCCCAAGGGGTCTCCCAAGCAGAGGAAGGATATCAATAAAGGCCATACAGGCTTCCTGGGACAGCTCCTCACTGCCCAGAATCTTTTTCAGCAGTGGCTGTTTGATGGGCTCACGGGTGTAACACCACAGCTTGTCCTTTCTACGGCTCTTGGTGATCATGACCCGGCTGAGGGTGTGCTTTGGAGGTGGTCTGGTGGCAAATGCAAAGCAAGAGGTGGAGAGATTATAGGGACAATAGGAACAGCTTATGGCCAATGTTTCACCTAGGATGGTTGCTCACAGCGCCTGGCTAATGAACTCTTACACCAAATGGGACATCACAATTTAGCAAGTATCCAGCTCCAGTTCTGCTCAAAGAGAACCACTTGTACTTTCCTATGGCTCAGAAGAGTCTCTCATAGACCCTACCCCAGTAATTACACCACAATCACCTACCCTATCCCAAAAAGCTTCTAACCACAGGAAGGATGATGGCAATGAATGGTTGGGGCAGCCACACTGAAAGAATATCACGTAGCAGTATAAGCCTGACAAGGGGAAGACATTTCAGAGGATCTGATCTGCTTGTTTGGATTGCCAGCCCATCCAAACAGAAGTGGGAGCTTTGGTCAGCTGCATTCAGCAGTGGTGCACATTTAAATTTTTGGAGCTGAGATGAAAACGCCTATATAACCTAAGCATATCCTCCCACATAATATTAAATTTCAAATTGCTACACCTCTGCTGAGAAGAAATCCTTTAGAAAACCTTGTCTGTGGAAAACCTGCAGTTCAAATGCCATGACTTAAACCAGAGGCTGCAGTTGTACAAAGTCACACAATGGGGTATTCAGAGTCTTTTCCAGTAGCAAAATTTTCCTGATTCCCAAGCTACCTGCAGATGGATTCCTATAATTTTTGAGAATGGTTTAAAAAAATTACCTAAAATAATCGTAGGAAAATTCCTCCAAGGTGTATGGTTTTACTCTTTCTTCACTGTCTGAAACTGCCATCTGAGAGGTTCTGATAACATCTTGTCGTTGGTCAGGGGTCATTGTGACCAGAGCCTGTGGGATGAAAACCTCTCTGTTACCTGGTATATTTGAAATAAAATATATCTGATGTATTCAAAGAGAGGAAGCAGATACAAAACAAGAACAGTGAAAATGAGAATAATCAATCAATTCCCATTAACAGTCAGTTAGAACTGTGCAGTTGTCATTTCTCTGTGCCATTCTCAGTCACTAACGCAAGGAATAACAAATATTTCCATAGTGTGGATCATTTCCTAAAAAAGATAATGTGCTCTGGAAACTACAGCTCCATATGTAAATGTAGCAGTTCCCTCCAACCACAAATACACATTTAAGCAATCAGGACAGCTGGAAGGATTTAGCACAATACATGGATATTCCAAGTCACAAGTTTGTGGTGTCCTGAGTGCCAGGAGAAAGGCAAAGATCACTTTTGCCTTGGACAACTTGTCACCTCTCTCATCCACTTTGGTTTCTGCCTTACATTCAGGGAGACTCTGGCCAGACCTAAGCACTTCACAAAGGCTTTGACCTCCCTGGATATTGTACCAAGTTGTGTAATTCTGTAAGACTGCTTACCACGATCTCCAACGGAGGCATGGTGACGGTAGGCAAGACATAGACGGAATCAGTAGGGAAATCCCCTCTCTGCTTGGTCCGTTCATTGAACCCATTAGCCCACCCCGAGTTCATCACTTGTTCTCCCGTGTCCTGGTCCAGAACTATCAGGTCTCCTTTAAGGAAGCTGAGGAACCCAGATTCTTCTCCAACTGCAAAAAAACCAACCATTGGTTTGAATTGTTTTTTTTTCCAAATTCCTCAGGAATATTAAATCTATCTATATGTTGACCACTGAGCTGAGCTATTTACTTGCCTGGATTTGGGTTGTCTTGGAGAGTGACCACATACTTGGATCGTTTTCTTAGTCCTTCCAGGAAGGTCACCACCAGGTCCCGGATATCCTCTGCATTGTTGGAGGTGAAAGTGTATTCATCACCTTTAATGGTGGCCAGGGTAAAACTCTGCCCTTGCAGCTTTCCTCCTCTGGGATATATTTTTATAGGAGACATAAACATGAAACATAATGAAATCCAGAGGCAAAGCCTGGAAAAAGACTGACCTATAGTGAGATTAACAGCCAAGTCTATTCTTCCTTACCTGCTGCTTGACACAGCTGTGATCTCTGGGAAAGAGAGTTCTAAGAGAACCTGCTCCTGTTCATCCACAAAGTACACCCCTGTCCAGTTGACAGCTACAATCACATCATTTTTAGGCAGGCTCGGCCCTGGGTTGAAGACAAGACATTCAATCAGCTCATGAAGGGTCTTAGGATACAGAAAATGTTTCAAAGGAGGATGCAGTGATCAGAAAGCTCCGTGTTTTTTTAAGGCAGAGAAATAGTGGCAGACCCATAGCCTGAGCCATTGCTAATCAGGATGCAACAAAAAATAATGCATCCAAAAGAGACCAGCTAGAAGGTCCCCTTCTTGTCTGTGGAATCCCCATCTCTCCTTCCTTTTACTTTAGAGCATCTTGTGCTCTGGGGATGTGCTCTGCTGACTCACCTGAGAATTTGAAGGCTTCATAGAACCGAGAAAACAGCAAAGGCCACTTGAAACGTGCAAAATCCACTACTTCTTCCTTGACCTTTTTTGGGTCTGCCCTCTTCTGGGTATAAATTCCCTACAGAAAAAGCAAACCACAAGCAACATGAAGCAAAACTCAGTTATATCCAGGAAGAGAGCAAGGAAAATCAATCTGTATAACCTGAAGATCTTGGAACAAATATTAATGGAGGTCTCAGTGTGGCTAAGGGCCAAACTACTACAGGAACAAGTGACAGTTTGCACAAAGTCCTGGCCTTCAGCTCCCACTTCATGGAATAATTTCACTTGGAGAAGGCTGGGCAAGCAGCTGGAGTGAGCAGTCTCAGTGAGGTTCATCTCAGCTGACTGTGGGTTTCCCCAAAGTAAGTGTTTACTTTTCAGCTTGACATTCCTTTAGCTGGAAGAAGACACTCATCAGCCCTTAAGACCCTTATTTAGGGCATCCTTAGACACCTGACACTTCTGTACAAAGCTGACAGGCTAATGGGGGATGTGCAAGATCCAAGTGAATCCCTGTGTCTCTACTGACAGCTAAGTTGAGGTGAGACTCCTAATGCACATGGAGATGTTTACATAGTAGGGATCCTAATCTGAAGCTGGCTCCTGATGTGAAATGAATGCCCATCCTCATGCCAGGAACATCACCCCTCATGAGTAGTCATGAGTACTGGGTAGTGAGTTATGGAAAGTGTTGCCTTGTGAGAGTGTCACAAATGTTCTAATTGAAGCCAGGGAGGTTTTATACAATGCTTGGCACAATGAAGTCCTGACATTACCCAGAGACATGAACCACCTCTGTAATACAACCGGTAACACCACAATCTCGTGTAACAGGAATGCCACCCCAGAGATAGTGTTTTGCATCTCACAGTAAATCTTTGCAGGATATCTTCTGTCAGATCTTGCATAAAAACCAGTGGTAAAGCTGAATATGGTTAGTACAAGCCCTGCCCTCGTTGTTTTAGCTTCAGGCCAGGCTAAGAGCTGAGCTATGATGTCTGACATATGTTTAAAAGGCACATGAAGCTATTGAAGCATGATGTGGTCCTTGACAGGTGATCTATTGTCCCCACCTTTTTATGTGCAGCTATAATAAGTTGAGCCCATTTTTCCACTGTTTTTGAAGCTGTGATCTCTCTGTCTGGAATGTAGGATGGAATTAGATTTAGCAGCCTTTCCAGTACCATCTCTGACCCATAGTCCACGTAGTACTGCTGGGAAGCCAGTTCTGCCAGATCTTCTTCCTGTGGGAGCCAAACAAACCAAGTTAATGCTGTCGCCAAGTCATCACAACATCCATCCTCCACCACTCAAGGAGTCTGTTGTGGAGCCTGGGTGTACTACAGAATTGTGTGGGGACGCTTCTTTTTGGCAGAACTTTACCTTTTGCAGCTTTTTGCACATCTAAAATTCAGGACATTGACAACCAAAAGCTATGATTAAGCCTTAACATGTTCATTGTTAAGAGTGCTCATGCAGCACATGGAAGCATCCAAGCCCAGTCAAGAGGATCTGATTGCTGTAGCTCCTGTTTTCCATGTAAATACCATAATGCCCAAGCTAATGGGTGTCCAGGGAGTAATATTTATCATCCCCTTTGTTGTAACCTATTTCACCATCTCAAAGATACTTGCTGGACCAGACTGGGAGCTGCTGAGGTCACATACCTTGTCACACCGGTACTCCCCAAACTTCACCCCTCGCACAATCTGTTGGTAGATGAGATTGGTGGCCACGTTGTCCTCACTGGGGCTGTGCCAGGGAGTGAAGATCTCCTTCCTGAAGAAGAGCCGCCAGGGCGCGTTGCGCTCCTGCGCTCCCTGCTCCTTGGCGTACTGCTCGCACTGGGACACAGCATCCATCACGTGGTCATTGCCACTCCCCAGCGAGGACACCTAGGCAGGGCAGAGAGAAATGTGGCATTCACCTGACCAAATGCAGACCTTTTTAGGTAGAGAGATCTATTTTTGAGTCACTCAGACTACCTTTATAAACAAAATAATCAAAATAAGCAAAATGATCAGTAGTTCTATGTCATCTAGCCAGCCAAGTTCTGCAGCATGGCTGGGTGAGCCATTCCATTTTGAGCTCCAGTTTCCCATTCAGACTGAAAGGAGAGCATCAACAGGAAACAGCAAAGCCAATGGTCCCATTTTAAACTATTGTTGATTCATACTGTGCTTTGAAATGTACCATTTCAAAGTCATGGGCTTGGATCCAACCTAGCTAAGCATCAGAAAAACCCAGAATAAAAAAGCCTGTCCTGTTACAGAAATTTACCTGCCTTCTCACTGGGGTCTGCCATGAAGCCCCCAAAACACTATATCTCCTCAGACTTAGCATCCCTTGCTGAATGTCTCCTCGAAAAAGATGAAGAATACAGAGAAAAAACCATTTTCTTTTCCACCTAGAGGCAGAGGTGGCCACATCTGTAGGTGAGATGAGCTGCTTATACAGTAGATGTATATGAGCAATGTGCCTCTTATATAGCAGCTCTTGGAATACTTGAGTTTCATTGACTTGCAGCTGTTGTCTCACTTGTTGAAGCTTTACCCCTCTCATTTATGCTCACCTTTATTTTAACAGAATTTCTGAGAAATATATGTTTTTAGGTTAAATAAAGCAGGTTAAATGCCAATGCAGGCATGGCAGTTTGGATTTTAACTCATTTCGGAAGCTTAATTTCAACTGTTAGCTTTCCCATTAAATTTAATTGTCTCCCTTGCATAAAAATCCAGGTAGGATGTTTTACTGGAAATGCATCTCTAATAAGCTTAACTGAGAATAAGAGAATAGCATCACATAAGTATGTAGGAGGAAAGGAATTTCTGAAGGTCTCTGGTCCACCTCACTGGTCAGAACAGGTGAATCTTCGAATGCGTTTCTCTGCATTTTCCTGTTAAATTCTAAATATCTCCAAGGAGAGAGATTTTCCTACAACCCAGCTGCGGAGTTTGACTATTCTTTTTGTGAAAATCATGCTGACACTTGCACTGTAGAAATAATCCCTCTGCCTTCTGGAAGTTATGTGACAGCAAGAACCTCCCCCTTCTTTGCCAGAAGGAAAAGAACAGAACTTAAGACATACCTTGTCAAAAAGTGCAATGTAGAGCGAAAAGCCAAATCGGTCCTTCAGGCTGATTTTGTCGGCCAAAGAATTACAGAGCTCTTTAGCAGTTGTTGCAGAGTCTGTCAACAGTGTCTTTGTTGTCCCATCCATAAATGTGACAGGCAGCATGATTGGTTTCTTGGACTTGGTCGCCTAAAGGATTAAAGTCAAACTTTATAATGTTATGTGTATTTCAATACTATTTACCTGCAAACTCTTCCACCCCACTCTGGTAACCACTTACTAAATCCTGATCCCACTGACTGGCTGCTTTTCAGTGCTACCACACCATGTTTATAAACAGGATAATGTACAGTCAGCCACTGGAAGCACCTGGAAGTCACGGATATTTTATTTAATACATTCAGTCATCAAGGTGCCTAATCCAGTAAATAAAAGCTCATGGGAATGCTCATGGGCACTGGAGCACAGCTGTATAGGCTCACAAACTAGTTTAGAAAATGAGCAATTTTTGTACAAACTGCCTGTTCCAGCTATAATTATCCCCAAACAAGTCCCAGGGACCACTCACAGGAGGCAGTTTGCCTGCAGCCACCTTCATCTGGAAGGTAGTTTCTTTGAACACACAGGGGCTTGCTTGTGCCAGCTGGCCTCAATGCCAACGGCGCACATTTAATTTACAACTACTGATGCAGCCAAAAGGATTGATCTTCAACACGCTCTGGAGCAAATCCAGGATGTACGGGGAATGCAATATGTTGGAATTACGTGAAAATTGCTGACAGGAATTGGCATTTGTTGTCCCACATTCTGTCCTGACAGAGATGTGGTTCTTGTGACAGTGAAAGGCTTAAACCTTAAGCCCCAGTTCCCTAGGGAGGACATGGAGGGGCTCATACCTGCAGCTCCAGCCAGCTGGGTGGCTGTGTCCTTGTCCCATTGGCAAACGTCCGCCTCAGCCTCTCTTCACAATAGGGAGCATAACCTGGGGGGCCTCCGTTGATAAAGTTCCTTAAATACTGTCGGCAGCAGGGAACACGTTGTTTAGATCTTTGGCTTAAGAGGCCGAGCATTTGCAAAAAGTAATGTTTTATTAGAGAAAAGCCCTCTGTGACTAATGACAGTGATACCACTCAGGCTCGGACGTTCCTACATCACATCACTGTAAGCTGAGAGACAGTAGGACAGTCTGCACCCCTGCCTTGTTCTTCTGCTGTGCATTTCTGGCCTCAGAGGAGATAAGATACCAGACTAGATAGACCTTTGATTGAAGCCAGAGCAGCAGCTTTTCCGTTCCTGCTATTGCTGCTAGTGATTTCTATCTTTGTATTTTAAAGATGCGTTATAAAATGTTTTTGAGTGTTGGCCAAAAAGATGGGAGTGAATGAAAAAGATGTGTAAGTAATGATTCAGGGGAATTCTAAGTGAATGCCACTCAGAACATTTAACTGACAGCACAAGAGATATTTCACAGTGACATTAAAGAGATATTTCCTTAGTCAGATTTTAAATTGCACTTTGGCCTAAACCAGAATTTGAAGCACTTCAGTGCATGTTAAAAATACAACCATATTATTGTAGAGGAAATTAAATCCAGTGATTTCCACAATATGAAAGATGACACACTTAAAAATATTACACAAACATCTTGGCCAAAGTGTTAGCTAAGAATAATAAATCTGTAAATCAAATTTTTCTGAGAGACTTTGTAGAAAGATAAGGAGTTCTCTGAATGCTCACACACAGCTATTCCTTCAGAAACACAGACTGCTTTATAACACTGTCAGCCATAAATAACATGGCTAGAGAGACTGATATCTCTGTCAATCATAACTTACAGAGACACTATGAAGTACCTACGTAACAAAGCCAGATTATAGGGATGAGGTCTGCTGCAAATGATCATAAGTGGTTGATGCAATGTAAAAGTGTAGTTTTAATTATGCTATTGCTAATAATGAACTATGCAATTACATATTTTTTTCACATTCCTACTTCCTTGTGACTGAACCTTCCCACCTAGGCCCACTGCTGGTTGAAAGAAAGGTGCAAAGAACAGGAGTGCTAATGTGTCTTGGACCATGTTTAACACATGATGCGATAAAGGTATCTAATGGGATCCAAAGCATAACTTGAATATTTGGGAGCTGGAATACATATTGAAGACCTGCCTCATTATCAGTGAAATCCTTCTCAAAATGTCCAGTTCTAATTGATACTTTTGAATGACAGAATCATAGAAAGAAATGAATGCCATCCAGAGGGACTTGGACATGCCTAAGAGTTGGGCCGGTGTAAACCACATGAAGTTTAACAAGAACAAGAGCAATTTCCTGCACCTGGGCTGGGACAATCCCAAACACAAACGCAGGCTGGGCAGAGAATGGATTGAGACTAATCCTGGGGAGAGGGACTTGAGGGTATTCATGGACAAGAAGCTCAACATGACCCATCAGTGTGCACTCACATCTCAGAAAGCCAGACGTGTCCCAGGCTGGATCACCAGCAGCGTGGGCAGCAGGGCGAGGGAGGAGGTTCTGCCCCCTGCTCTGCCCTAACCAGATCCCACCTGGAGTGCTGCATCCAGCTCTGGGGCCCCCAACACAAGAAAGATGTTGAGCTGTTGGAGCAAGTCCAGAAGAGGCCGCTAAGATGCTCAGAGAGTTGGATCATCTCTGCTATAGAGATAGGTTGAAAGAGTTGGGGTTGCTCAGCCTGGAGAAGAGAAGGCTCTAGGGAGACTTTAGAGCACCTTCCAGAACTTAGAGAGGCTACAAGAGAGCTGGAGAGGGACTTTTGATAAGGGCATGGAATGACAGTGGCTTTAAACCAAAAGATGGCAGGTTTGGATTGTGTATAAGGAAGAAATTCTTTCCTGTGAGGGTGGGATAAGGCACTGGAACAGCTTGCCCAGAAAAACTGTGTCTGCTTCATCCCTGGAAATTTAAGGTCAGGCTGAACAATCTGGTCTAGTGAAAGGAACACCCTCCTGGCAGCAGGGTTGAACAGGATGACTTGTAAAGATCTCTTCCAACCCAAACCATTCTATGCCTCTGTGATTCTATGATTCTATGTCTGAGTCTCCAGAACTACTCATAAATTACTTCTGACAAGTGCTTCACTATTCTAAAGTAATCTTTTGTTATTAAAGATTTAAACCAACACAACTTCCCGTGCCATACTTCTCAGATCTCATTTCCACACATAATTTAATTTTCTGTGACTTTGCCAGTGATTTATCTTCTTTATTAGATTTCACACTGACAAGGCCTGGAGATGAAGGAGGCATTTCTGTTCGTGGCTTCAGCTCTTTCAGTGCTGAACACCCAGTAGCTAATCTGATATCTATGGAAATTAATGGAACATCTTTATTTCCAGTCAGGCACTGGAACAAATTGTCCAGGGAAATGGTGGAATCACCATCCCTAGAAAGGTTAAAAAAACCTGCAGATATGGCACCTGTGGACATGCTTTAGTGGTAGGCTTGGCAGTGGCTGGACTTGATCTTAGACGTCTTTTCCAACACAAACCATTTCATGACTCTATAACTCATTTGGAAAGCAGGCTGTTCAAATCTAGGCAACAGACCTTTGCGCAGAAAAGAGAAAATCCTTAAGAACAACCTGGTTTTCAAAAGTGTCAGCCACTTGGCATCTCCCACTGGCTTCAGTCCTGCTGATCCATAGTGCTGCTGAAGATGGATTACATGCCATCTCACGTGGCTGTTTGGAATTGGATGTTTTCAATATGACACAAGATTGGGAACATAGCATCATTTAGAGAACACCTCTGCAAATGTACTTCCACATAAAATAAATCCTTCCCTTTCTATGTGCAATTTTTTAGTATAAATTTATATTTATAACTGGCTGTTCCTTGCCAGTTTTGGTAGAGTAGATGCCTGAGGTCATACTGTCAAAGCCAGTAGATGCTGAATGCACAGATCTTTGCATATAAGAAACAGAGGAGAAATGTGGGCTATTCTGGTTGTATAAATTCCACTTGCAGCCTCCCACAAACAAATTTCCTACCAGAAGTCACTTAATCACATCTTCACACATCTACATGAAGGAGACAATCTAATTTGGTTGTCCACATTACCTTTAGAGTCACAGGAAAGAGACAGTCACTTCTCAGAAGTGACTCATCTGATTGACATTAGACATTGAACTTGGGATCATGAACAATTTCCTTAGGAACTTTGTCATCTTCATTTCTGGCAAAGACTGGAATTCCCTCTACTGTGAAACCCAAGAGAAAAGCTGGTCCCATGAGTGGATAAGAAAATGTATTGGTAGACAATTCTTTAGACAAATCTCATCTACAATTTACCTTCACAAACTTCTCAGAAGGAGCAAAACATCCCACACAAAGGGACATCAGGATCCAACCCCTAGCATGGCTGCTTTTGGATGGGTTCTGAGTCAGCTGCTTGCAGATTTGACAGTAGATTTCATCCCTACAATAGGATTAAAAAATAATTAAAAGTTAAACAATAAAAAAAGAGGAATTATTTAACATTAATTTCTATTAATAAACATAAACACAAATTGGCTAAACCAATTTATGGTTGTGCAAGTGGCCTTCATTTGACACTTTCCAATTTTTGAATGCTTCATTTAGCAGCTGAAATGAGTTTGAGTTTTTCATTAGCAGACCATTAAAAATATTCACACAAACAAAAGAGATACAATAGTCAAACGGAAAACAGAGTGGCGAGGAACAAGAGTGGGCATATTTAAAAGAACAATCCAGTGTCATTAGGACTTTCAGAAATGTTTGAATCTCTGTGCATGGTCTTTCCACTGCGCCTGATATAGACAGCAAGGAACATGCTCCAGCCCAGCCTGCATTATACAACATAACCATAAAAATTACAAAACGAGAGCTTCGTAAAGCCGCAGATAATATCAAACTTGTTCGAATTGCTCAAGAAAAGCTCAAGGAAGAAGGAATGGAAAGAATGGCATGTTCATGCCTTTGTTTTGATTTCTAACCTTAAGGCTGGCCTGAGGATGCCATTACCAATAATGAAATGGAGCTTCTCCAGGTTGGAAGTGGGTCGGTCTTCGAGCATGCTATTACCCTGCAGCGTAGACTCACCATCATGAAGTCTCTTTGTCACCTGCCAACCAGACATATTGGTCTCTTTCAGGACAGCCAGTTGCTGTGTCCCCCACCACCCCCATCCCAACTGTCTGGTGCTCCCACAGGAGGACTCCTCCACCAGCCAGGAGGGCTCTTAGAAGTTCTTCGATATAGGGTTTTAAGAGCAATGGGAGGGTTTGGCTCTGTTGGCTTTAATCATGTATGGGTGAAATTAAAAATGGTCCTGTCTAGTCACACTTCCACCTGCTTGGTCCTTTCCCAGGGTTTCTACAATGGCACCCCCCTGCATCCCAGCTCTGAGCTGGTCCTGCAGCTGGGAGATGGCCACCAAGGGTCTTTGGCATAAACCACCTAATTGTGAAGGAGGACCTGTCCCTTTAACCTAATTATATTAAAATAATCATCAGTGTTTTCACTGGCAAAATGGACCCTCTCCTCATGCTAATGATGCAGCTAAAAATGCATAAGCATGGTGCTGTTTGTGAAAACAAGGATGGCATTTGTCTGCCTAGCAGCTCACTGTCTAGCCAACTCCATCTCCACTTAGAGAGATGGACATTCCTAGAACGTCTTCAGAGCCAATTAGGGTGAGCTGGATTGGGCCCTGTTTCTCACCACTGACCCCTAAGGGAATATCTCACAGAGCAATATTCATGCTCTCAAGCAGCTATAGCCAGGTAAGATGGTGCCTGCTCTGGAAATGGGCAGTCTATCAATTGTTTCCATCACCCCCACCTGAAAGATTTATCATTCCTCACTCTTTTGAGATGGCATTTCTCAAAAACTCTCAGCTTGGGGTAACTGCTTCCATGGGGAGTTTTGTCCCTGGCACTGGAGTGGAGCAGAGGATGGGTGAGTGCCCTTGGAGACCCCACCTCTGCTGTCTATGGTAGAGGGCAGGAAACTAAAAGCAGGGATAACAATCAGACCATCACAGAGTGGTGAGAGGTATCGGCAGCTGGATGGAGGGCTGTGAAAGAGGGGAGGGAAGGTGCTGGATGGATGGAGAACAGGAGCCGAGGGGAGGCCGGCGCGAGGTGCAGAATGACTCAAGGAGACACGGGAAGCCAACCTTTCCCCTTAAACACTCCTTAAATCTTTCAGGCAGAGAGACAGGTAGCGCCAAACCCAGAGGAGGGCTGGTTCTATGTTGTCTAGGGAAAAGCAGAAGAGAGTCAGAGAGGGCTGCAGACAATCCAACGGCACTTGTGCTGCCAGGCGGCCAAGCGTCTCCCCTCACCTCCTCCGTCAGTTTGGATTTCTTCTTGAGAGTTAAGGAGACCAGTTTGTGCCGCACACTGTTCTTCTTGTGCCCATCAATGTGAGTACTCTGCAAAGCAAGAGGGGTGGATGCAAAGTGGTGAGATGCAAGTGCTGAACAAGTGCTCTCTGTGCCTCCCCTGGGCTCCTGCAAAAGACTATTAGTCCTGACCAGACAGTGAGATGTTTCAGAGGCTGGTGGGAACCAGAAGTCTGGACCCATATTCCTGTGCCTTTTGATAACCCAGAGCTGGCTCTGAATTCTGTAGATACTGTCTAATCAGTAAGTGTCCCTCAGATCAAAATTATATATTGGGAACATATGAAGAAACTTATGTTGAATACATGGCTGATTTGTGCTTAACCCACATCAACCCAGTTCTGCTGTATGACAGTGGAAATGAGATGATCAAGACCACTCTCTGAGACAAGCCATTTGCACAGCAGGTTTTTAGCTGGAAGTCATCTAGCTAGGGATTCATGGACAGGTAGTTACCCACTGTGCNCACATGGACACATGGACACATGGATTCAAACCCACTGTGGTTTCATGACTTTTAACCAGCCCTGTGCTCTATCAGTTTTCCCAGGACACCTTTGCTGTGGGACAGCTCCAGGCACTGACTACATATCATTAAATTACTTGCTGGCTTTCTACTTTTATAGCAAACTTTTGGACCCAGTTAACCTCTACCCAAAGTTACAGCTTTGAAAAGACCATGATTTCACACCCCATCGACACTTTGAGTCCTTTGGCTGTGATGGTTTATATCCATTATAAACATAAGATGGTGCTGTAAACCTGGATTTGCATATCATTTCACTCAGGCATCTTTTTGTACTGTGAAGAGATGATGTAAGCACAGAGAAAAAGGACAGTTTAAATTTCCTTCTCTTCTGTACTACCTGATATCTCAGTTGGCCAAAATACGCCCTTTTGTAATAAACAAGCAAGAAATTATGCGTAGAAGGAATGAATGATGATTCTTGGTGCGTTTTTTTTACAGAATTATGATCCTGAGGCTATTTTCATCAGGTAATTCACTAGAAGTAGTGAATGGTATCGTCATTTCTAAGAACAGGGAGATTGGCTAATTTACATTTGCAAATACTGCACAGATTTGTCAAGAAAACTTCTTGAAAATTAAACAGTGGCATCCAGAAGATGCCAACAGCAGATTATATCTTGTCCTATTGAATAAAGCAATTGCCAATGAAGCAAATGTATCAGCATCGCAGACATTGATTTATTCAGAATAATGTTTTGTCTGGGAGGATTCTAAGATGAAGTTGTCCAGTGACATCCAGAAGGCACTCACGGTGCAATAGGGATTTGGTTTTTTTAAATTTTTATTTCCACAGCTTAATCTCCTGGTAACTAATTACTTCCTGCTCCAAGATTAAGGGCACATTTTTAATTTAGTCTCTTCTGACTCAGGGCAGATCAAAAGGAAATCCCCAAATAAGAAACATGGGACATTGCATTCCCCCCCNCCCCCCCACTGTACTTTAGCCCTGCAGGGTGGAGGAGAGAGATCAAAGTCCTATGAGAGATATCAGGGCACTTGCTTCACTGGGGAACATTCAGCTGGCGGACATTCAGTTCTCCCTGTGAGGAAGGGACAGGATCACAGGCAATTCTCCCTTCGTAGCATAAACACAAATAAAATCTACAAACTGATTGCCTGCAGCAAACCCTGCAAGTTGTTTCTGTTCAGCACGTTTCAATATCCAACACCTAACAATAACATCTCTTTTACAGCCACAGCAGTTACCTCTCCTTCTCCCTGCAGAGCCTGCAGCTCTTTCTTATAGGTCTTCTTCCCAAGAGTCTCATAGATTTTTGTCATTACTGGTATCTTCTCACCACCATCACTCATGGCTGTGTGATATTTCGGCTCAGGGAGGTCTCCCATGAAACGCAGGATAGTGATCCATACAGCAAGTGCCGCCTATTTGAAAGGGAAGTTACAGCCTGTTAGCTCACACCAGGGCAGTGGAGGAGGGGGTCAAGCTGTGCTGAATCCATCAGGATCCCCACTGTGGTCTCTGTACATCTGCGGGAGATAAAATACTTCCCTGAGCCCCATGTAACAGATTTGCCTGCAGCCTTCAGAGAGCACATCCTCTCTGAATGCTGGGCAGGCTGCTGGCTGGGACCACACATTCAGGCTCTGTGTTCGTGCCACCATGAATGTGTTTGCGAACCCTACAAAGGGTTTGCCCCTTGACAGGAGATGCCAACCTTATCAAGGGGCAGGGACTGGCAGCTCCTAACCCACTGCAGAGGGGAAGAACCACCAGAGTGAAGGCAACTTCATGGATAATGTAATATGCAATATAGACATGCAGGTTCAATCCATTTCTGCTCTTGTACTGCTGGCTACGGGACAAGCAGTTCTTCTCTTCTAGCTCTGCACCGGTGTCTATGACAAGGTAAGAAGCAACTTTTCCAGCTCCCTAGAAACTTTACAAGTGGTACTGAAGCAACAATTCCCATTGCCCATGCCCTGAGCCCAGAGCACCTCATCATCTTAACACAAATACCAAGGTACAAAGAGGGACCCTACTCTCTAATGCTCCCTCCTCTCTAATATTCACTGTCTTACCAGCACTCAAAGCATACTGGTGGGACAGTGGCCATGGACACATGTGCAGCAGATGAGTGTATCCCAAAAGGGAAACTCCTGGTGCCCTTTGGCTGGAGGGTTACCCAGGCTTGCTCCAACCCACCCAGCCCTGCTCAAGGTTTTTCATCCCCTGCCTCACCAACTGGTCTCCTTCATCTTCATGGTACAAGAGAGGCTGCTTGAGGGGCCGGCGGATGTATGTGTGTGTTGTTGTGCCCTGGAAATACGTGGCAGCAAACTTGGCAAATTTGTACTCTGAGAGGTCTTCTTCCTCTTCCTCAGGGAGAGGCAATGCTGCATCCAGGTCCTCTTCCTCCAGCTCCTTCTGGACTTGCTCAAGATCCTGTTGTGGAAGGACATGTCAGACACTCAGCATGACTTTGGATATCAAACTACCATTTCCCTTTGGGGCTGACTTTTCTGCCGGTCTGATTTCCATCCCCAAAGGAAAAGTCAGCTGGAGGAAAAACATGGAATATAGCTCTAGAGCCCATGCAAAG
The DNA here is from genome assembly GCA_013398275.1 of Promerops cafer. Lineage (NCBI taxonomy): Eukaryota > Metazoa > Chordata > Aves > Passeriformes > Nectariniidae > Promerops > Promerops cafer. The sequence goes on along the minus strand of VZSE01002462.1, from coordinate 198,979 downwards.
CCCAAGCTCCAAAGGACATGCCTGTGCCTAGGAATGTCCCCAGAGCAGTAGAAGAAGCAACAAGCATGGCACCACTCATAGCATGGGGAAAGGATGTCTAAGAGCTAAATGCCATGAGCTGTGATGAACCTAAAAGGAAAGATCTCAAAGGCCACAAGTCCTTGATGACCTTATAATGATACTGCTCTGCTCCGCTAGGTAGTCCCAGGGAAAGCTGCCAGGCTGCCTGCCCATCTCTAGTGACAGCACAGTAACCCTCTGGGGCCACACAGGAGAGTCTGGCCTTGAAGGAAGCCTTTTTTATTGAAGACCCACTTTTTTATTACTGTACTCTTTCTTGATCTATTAATGTTTTGCTAATGCCTGTCAGGTGATAGCCAGGTTCCTGTACATCTCCAGTACCTCGAAGCCATTGGGTGCCTGTCCCTCCTGGCCAGGAAGGGAGGAGGTTGTCCCCAGGAATCCGAACATTTTGTCCACCATTTCTGAGTCATTCACTGGCTCATTGCGAGCTCTCTCCATTTTTTCTAAGAGCTCCTTCTTCCGGCGTGCTTCCTCTTTCTCCTTTACTTCTCTCTCTGCATCTTCCCGTGCCAGCTGGGCCAGGCGTACCTGCAAAAGGAGAAGCACAGTGACTGAACTGCTCCTTCCAAAGACCTGGCAGTAAATTCTGCAGGGCCTGGCTTTAGGAAGGCAGACTGCCTGCTGCTTAGGGCACTACACCCATATCATAACTTGGAGCAAGTCAGTGACATGTCCATGTCTCAGTTTCCCAACTGCAGAAGGACAAAGCAATGCATTTTCCCCATTCCTTAGAGCCTTTAGGGGTGTTGGTCCATGCACAGAACCTCTCACTGACCTAATTTTTTTCTTTTATACAACAGCCCTGCATGTCCACACAGACAGAGTGTCCCAGTTCCCCCTTTATACAATAGCAATAACTATAACTATAATCTCTGGCATTCCTGTGCAGCAAATCAGAAATTCTGGAGCAGATTCAAACTAATAGAGCACAGAGTACTTCATAGAATTAAATACAAACCACTCAAGCAGGGCAGAAATTCCTTAGATATTTTTGTCATTGCCCCTCAAAGGAGTAAATCTAGCTCCTGGAGAACAGACAGAACCCCAGAAAAAGATCAGTCCCCATGTACTTGGTGTTTCTTTTCTGCTTCTTCTTTGGCTTTCTTGGCACTCATCTCCTTTCGAAGTCGTTCCTCTTCTGCCAGCCGAAGTTTCTCTGCTTCCAGGCGTCGATAATACTGTGGGAATAAACAGAAGGGCCTTTCTGAATAGGCATCTAATTATTTTTGGATTTTTTTTCCCTTTCAAAATGGATCCCAAGAGCACATCATGCAGAACCATGTACTTCTCCCCTCTCCTCATCTCTGTTTCTCCTCCACGGTACTTACTTCCCCTCGGAGGCGCTTATAGAGCCTTCGGGCGATCATGCCCCGGGCGTAGGCCTGGACGGTGAGGACAGCCCAGAGGCGGTGGCGGAAAGCCCTACGGACCAGGTAGCCCCGGCATCGTGCCTGAAACTCGATGATCCGCCGGCGAGCCATGTGGTACTGCTTGTGAAGCTTGCGGGATCGGTACAGGGCCTGCAGCCTCAGGAAGCCAATCCGCATCTGCAAGAGGGAGCAGGATGAAACCACCCCGCCAGCCAGAGGCTCACCCACTGTAAGTAGATTTCCACTGCTAATCTCCTGCTTGCACGGCTGTAAATAAGAGCCACTGAAATCAGTCCCCATGACAGCAAACCTTCTGGAGGGAGGTTCTCCAAGAGGGTAGAGAAATGAAGCCCTTTGGCTGCTGCATTGGTTCAAAGTCCAGGAAGGACAAACAGGGTTTCTTCCCCACTGAGCCTTTGAGAGGCCTCAGGATGTCTGGTTGGCCATCCCAAGGTAGCCACAAGCCATGAGGGTTGCTCCTGTGGAGGTCCAACATCTGCAAAACTCCTGCCTGACAGTCAAGGTGCTGTTTGATGGCAGGAGGCAGCATCCTGGCCAGCTTGGAAGTGGCTATTTCTATCAAGTTGCAGTCTTGAAAGCTAATAAAGATTATATTGAGATATTTTAGACCTTAACACACTTTCCAAAAGACCCTGTTGTTGGGTCAAAATCAGTTGGAACGTGGAGAGAACAGGACTATGGACCGGGACGGCAAGAAAACCAAATATGGTCCCACATGGAGATGGAGTCCATTTTTTAGAGGAAGCTGCTCTTGAGTTTTCAGTCATCTGGAAACTAGGGGAAGACTTAAAAAACCCCAAATGACCAGTTGTTGCAATGGACATATAGGTCACAGGGGAAAGAACAGCTAGGAGGTGGTCTCTTCAATGAGACGACAAAGCAAAAGAGCAAACTTCCATTCATCGCTCCAACTGATGAAAACCAACCTCACCACTTCCGACATTCAATGGGATATTTTGAACCAGGAAACCCTTATGTATGTCCCAGGTTAGAGAGGCAGGAAGGCAGAGGTGTGAGGAAGCACCCCCGTACTTACAGCACCATAGTTCTTCCTGCAGTTATGTCCACGCCAGTATCTCTGAATCATCAGCACTGAATTTCTCACTTTTAGGAAATTGGACCTGCAAAAGCATTTCAATCATTTGCCTCTGTGTTTTGGCCATAAGTTATCATCCTCTCCTGGGCCTCATTTCTTGGAGATTTGAACCTGAGTGTCCAGGTAGAATAAACACTGCATTTTTGGCTTGAAAATGTCTCCTTCCCCAGCTCTCCTTGCTTTCATAAAAACATCTGTAGGCACTCTCTCTGAGAGGTCTCTGCAGGAAGATTATGCCACATTATGGGAATGTGAAGAACAGGAGATGCTAGGAATGGTTCCCTCTTTCCCCCAGCCCTGCATCCTCTTCTCACACCTAAAATCTCTTCCCTATGTGTCCTTCCCATTTTGTTCTAGCACGTGAAAATGGATTGAATCCCACCCAATCGAGAGCAAACCTCACCAACACCATGCTGCTATCCCTATCTGCTCCTCCAGTCCTTATCAGCCTGATCTGATTCTACCTGCAGACAACAGGGAGACAACTGTGTTGGGAGGCCTTGGGGGCTCTCGCTACCATCAGTGTGTGAAAGATTGATGAGTTATTTAGCATGTGACCTTTCTGCAAAGCACAACCTGAGTCGCAGCCGTGGCTAGGACAATTGAAGAGCATAAAACTCCAAGAACTGTCCCTCTTCTGTAGGTGAAGCTTGTCCTTGGCTGTGGACCCCCCTCTTCATCCACAACAGTGCTATGAGCTACCTGTCCTCTTCCCACGTCTGGAAACTGGGTTGCAAAGGGAAGAGGTCTGAACCACTTGGGCCTTGGGGAGAGCAACTTTAGCAGCAGTAGCATTCCCTCTGCAGTCTTGTGGGGATCTCCATAGATTGGAGTGTCAGCGTTGCCTTCAGCTGGCTCAGAGTCCACTGCTGCACAGTCATAGCAAATGCCACATCCCCTGAAGACGGCACTGAATAGGGACAGAAAGTCCTATTCTGTCCAGGCTTGAGCCAGATAACACAATTATCCTTTTGTTTCCTCTACTGTTTTCCTCCAGCACTTGCTGCACCTGAGTGCCAACACATCAGGGGTCCCCTCTGGTCATCTGGGCACCAAAGAAGTGACGCAGGCTCCAGGAGCTTGCTGGATGAAGCATCCCACATAGCCCACCTCCCATTTGGCCGTGGGGTTCATAACCTACCTGTCTTTATAGCCACGGACCACCTTCTGGATGAGGATAACTTTGTCTGTGATGGCCTTGTCTCTCTCAATCTCCAGCAGCATGTCATGGTGGTCCTGTGGGAGGAAGCAACACAGCACCAATGTCTCAAGCTCTCCCTCTGCCTGGTATGTGGCCAGAGTGGGTGGTACAAGACCCTTCCCCAGGACAGTTGTTCAAAATAAACTCTGGGGTCATTTTATATCCCAGGTATTACCCCACCTGCTCACTGGGGAAGACCTAACATAAATCCTAGTGATTTATAGTCTTCATTTCCAAATGAACCAGGTCATCCAGAAGCTGCAAATGCAATACTTCACAGTCTGAAAACAACTGAATTACACTGCCCTCTCCTGCAGAGCTCCCTCCTAGTGCTCTCAGCCATCGGAACAGCTCCTAGGAGGACTGGAGAGCTTTGCAAACAAACTCCAGGCTGCCTGGGTCCCATCACTTCTTCCAGCCAAGACTGCAATGCCTCCCTAACCTAAGGAAAATAAAAACTCCTCAAAACACTGAATTTCTTTTGCCCTGAGGCTTTCAGATGCACCAATCCAAGCTTTATTCTCATTCCTCCCATGTTGTGTGTGATTCAGCTTTCTTTCCCAGTCATGGCAAGCTGAGCCATGCCACACTGCGTGCAGCAGAGGCAGTTCCACATGTTTCCTGCTTTGCTCGACCTCCCACGGCCCCTCGGGGCCTCCCAATTTCTCTGTTTCCTGTCCTGACAGCTGTGAAATCTTGATAACAGGCTCTGGTAAGAGGAACTAGTGAGAACAAGTTCCGGGGAAGAGATGGGGGCGTTTGTGCTGGCACTAGGATTTGGGGGTGAATTTAGGTGTAAGCAGTCAGGGTTTATCATTGTGATTTTTGCTCAAGACAAGCCTCACCTTCCCAGAACATCACAGGGTTTGTAAGGAAAGATGAGTGTGTTTGAAGCTGCAGGGGACCTGCAGTGTTGGACTGCTCTGTGTCAGCTGGACTGATGCAGAAAAGGAGACTGTAGGCACATTTTGGATTGCACAAGGACGTGCAGAAAGTAAAATGAGCCTGTTGTGCTCATATCCCTCTCTCTGCAGGGCTCTGCATGGGCATCCCTCCTGCTGCTGTACGTTTTGGGTGAAGGTGGGAGAGGAAGCTGAACCACTCAGCCCAGGAGGGAAAAGGCCGTGCACTGGATGTGACCACTTTTGTGTCGGTTTGGATTTGTGAATGCATCAGTGCTGGCACCGTGTCAGGACTTCCTCCTGCCTGTTGCTCCTAAACTGGCTCCAAATGTTCTGCCTTAAGCCAGGTTCTACCCGCTGACATGACAGCCCAGAGACCATGGAAAAGGGTCATGTCTTGTGATGGAAAGGAAATGGTAGGAGACGCCTCCAGAGGCAAGGATCCAAGATGGCAGGGGGAATGTGGAGAACCACCCACCTTTAGAAATATCTTTGTCTTGCCAATCTGCCAGTCATCATCCTTCCCCAGCACTGCTTCAGCAATGCGCTGGCATGTCCCACGCAGGTCACCCTGACAGAAAAGGAGTTGGGATTCACCAGGACCAGACTCACCCATCTCTCCTCCCAAGCCCAGTGTGAACCTTTTCTGGTCCCAAATCCTGCAGTTTTCTGCTAATGAAGTTCTTACGGTTCTACTGTCGCTTTGTTTAAGATGAGTGAGACAGACAGGCTGAATATGGCTACCTGTCCCTGCCAGGCCTGTAACCATTTTTCTTCACTTGGAAAGCCCAGAGGACCACCGTGACACCTGGGGATCAAATGTTGCCTAATTGTTTTTGGAGAGGAGGCACACCCCATAAATATCTCCGGAGATTGCCCAGCAGACAGCACTTGTTACCTGCGGAAGACGATTCTCACCTGCTTGTACGCTGGCTTCACCCCAGGCATGAGCACCCGGTACCGGTCCACGAACTCCACAAAGGTGTAGCGGATGGGGTATCCAGCCCGGCGGATGCGGATGGTCTCCATCATCCCCGAGTACCTCAGCTGACGGACGCACAGCTCCCGATCAAACAGCTGGGGAGGTTACAGGACATGGGGGTTTGATTGAAAACCTTTTAGGGCTAGTTCATTGTACTTATGGGCAACTATGAGCTCCTCCACACGGGCCTGATGAGGCACAGACTGCTGGAGACAGTTCTGATTTTCTTTGCTTGGTTTTGTTATCTAATTTATCCCACGCCTTTCTCTTGGACTAACCAGAACAATACTCAGAAGCAGCAGCATGGGATGATGTGCAGACCCAGAGAACTCCAGCCAGCATCCTGATACAAACAATTTTTTTCCCCTCTAAAGCACATTTCAGAAGGAAGTAAAAGTTTTAGAATAACATAAAGTAACAAACAGTCAGGACTTTCCACTGACCTTTCACTTCCGCTATCCCATTTCCTATCACTATCAGTACGTTTTCCTTCAAAGGCAGGGACAGAAAATGATCTCTCAGACAATGTTCTCTTTTGCAGTCACCCTGCAAAGCTCCGTGTGCCTTTATCTGGGATTTCTTTTCCTTTGGATTATTAAACCAAGGCCAAAATTAAATTTAGCAAGAAATCACATTTCCTATCACACTGCAGTCTCTGATTCAGTGTTAGCTCGGCCACTCATTTATTTAATGGGGAGATTAATTTCTCTTTGTCTAATTCTTTCAAACTTGAAACTGTTTTCCTGTCCCACTGAAAGTTTTGTAGACACATAGGTTGAACAGAGACTTCTGGCTTAGTACTTGCAAGACCTGATGAAATACAGACTTCCTATGCAGGACACAAAATACCAGACTGAATTCCAGACATCCAGGTGTAAAAACAGCTCAGAGTCAGGGCATTTAGAATAATTTGCTAACATGAGTTCAGGATGTACACCTATTTCTCAACATCACCCATGTTCAAAAAGAAGGTCTTGTTCTAATCCCTGCTCAGATGATAATCACAGATCAGACATATTGTTAAATATTTACCCAAAAAATTCCATTAACAGGCTAATAGGTGCCTTTTTACTCTCACCAAAATGAGGATAAGAACACAGTAGAATGATCTGAGAGACCCACCAAATCTTTTGCTCTGCATCATATTAGGTTCACTGAACAGCAAAAATAAGTTTCAAACAAACACTGCTTGTACATAACAGCTCTGAAATTCAGTATCTTATGCTTTTTTGCACTCAGCTCAGCTTTGCTAACAGACACTGACTTCAAATAAAACTCCAGCCCTGGCTAGATTATTTATTAAATAAATCTCTTCCTTTCCAAGCAGTACCACTATTAAGTGTGGTGAGCAGGAAACAGTGATTGCAATCAGCATCAGTGCCTGATCCTGCAAGGTGTGGGGACTAGGATCAGGGCGTGCAGCACCCACCTTATCACCTGCCTTCTGCTGCAAAACTCGGAGTCCCTTCCATGAGCAGTTTGTGGTCAGGGGAATTGAGAGCCCTCTCCTTCCTTTTCATTTGCTCCCAAAAGTTTGCCCCCATAGTGTTCATTGCTTTTGAAGCAAATCACTGTGAATTAGAGCAAGATAACTCCTCTCACATTTCCTCTGTGCTATTTTGCCTCTTTTTTCCTTTGCTTTTAGAACCATGCTTTTGTAATTGGTGAAGAAAATAAAAAGGCAGTGGAAAGGATCAAACAGGATTTAAAATGAGGAAGATCCATTGGGAGCAAAGATTTTCAGAAAAACACTCACGGGAAGATGACTTTTAGAAAGCACTGAACTCTGCCACAGAACTAAACCCATGGCTCAGCTGAAGTCTCTGGCAGGAAGGAGCCTACCCCCTATGGAAACGGAGAGGCATTTCCTATAGGATAAAGGGCTGAAGGGTGAATTCCTTGAGATAGTCCTTGGGAAGAAAGGCAGGGTCAGGAGCTGCCCCCTGCAAAAAGTTTTGGGGTGCTGTTGGACTGCAAAGCAAGTGCCCGATTTTGCCAACCCTTCCATGAGTCTGTTACTCGCACAACAGGCTGTGGGCTGTTTTTCCAAGCACGCAGGGTCAATCCTGACTCCACTGATGCCCAAAGAAGTTTTGTTGGTATCTCCAGGGCAGAATGACCCCACGGGCAGTCCCATTCAAAAAGCAACCAGGAGAGAAAAGCAGGACTTACCATGGGCTTCTTGTACTCATTGGGCTTGATGCAGCGGACAAAAAAGGGCTGGCACACGCTGAGAGTCCTCATCAACAACTCCAGGGAGCGCTTGAACTGGCTGCTGAGCGTCGGCGAGCGCTTCCTCGTCTCTGCTCCCTGCAAAATCGCAGCGCAGTGCACTCAGGAAATGAAAGGATAACACTGACTTTCCCCTCTGGCCACGTCCCCAGGAACCTCCTGCAACAGCCGGGGCTGGAGTGGGGAGTGGGGCCGGAGGTAGCTGAAAGTTGTCGCAGGAGAGGGGAAGGGCAGAGCCTGTGAATTTGCAATGGCCGGGCTCCGGCAGCCTACTCCATATGGCTCTATGCAGGCAGGAAAAGTGCCATGATTTAATTTCTCCTGTTTGAACCTCCCTGTGTGACTGGAAAACACATCTTCCCTATGCAGAGCCATGAGGAAGATCTGCCCATAAGAGCAAACAGCCTTTTTTGGGCCATCAGAATTCTCTGTATTACATCCTGGGGCAATGCACCTGCCCAAGGATGCTCTCAGGAGCAGTGTGGGCTTCCCTCTCCCCATGCACCGCAGCATGGGCATGCCAAACCCTCTGTCATGGTTCCTCATGTCAGGCAGGGCTCCTCCTGCTCCCTGGAACAAGAACCAGAGACTCATTTAGCGTAAAAAATAATCCAGGAGAATGCTTTCTGCAGGGTGACTCTGCAATAGTTCCAGAAACTTCTGCTGAGATTCCTCTGCCTGTACTACCATGGTATCGAGTTGTTTTTGGAAGCTAATATTAACTAGACTAAATGAGGTGAGTATTTAGGGGGAATCAGGATGATTTGGAGTTTTTTTCTTGGTTTAGCTCCCCATGTCAAATTAATAACCCAATCTCTATTTTGGGGCAAGTGTTTCTAAATGAGAATGTGTATGCTACCCTTAATAGGCCCTTCTCCTTGCTCTGGGAAAACCTTGCTAAACCACCTCCAAATGAAGTCCCTAGCTCATTTCATGTGCCAGTCACAATTACCTGAGCTCATTACACATCAGTCACAGTGGTGCTGTATGTCTAGTGGGGTCTGGTATTCAGGGAGCCTTTGTGGGGCAGCAGGTAATGCTGGAGGGTCAGAGTAAGAGTTGGGCACCAGAAGGCAGCTCCCTCTTAATTCAAAACAGGGTGAGCATGTAACATGACCTGTGACATGACCTGATGGCCAAAGAATTCCCAAAGAGAGAATTCCAGCAGGATTTTAGTGCATTTTTCCTTCAAATATCCTCTTATTTGCAGGTGGTCAAGCCATGTGTGGAGTCACAAAATCCTCATCTGCACTGGCCTTGCTGCCATGTTTTGCAGTGTTTATTTGCACATTTTTGTTGTCGTGTTTATTTCTACTTTTTGCTAAAGTCTTTACACGTGCTTCATCACATATCACTAAAAACCTTTGACATTCCCACCCCTCAAAACTGAGGAATTCCATAGAATCACAGAATAGGAAGGGATTACAAATTCCCTCTACTCCAACCCCTTTGCCACGAATGGGAGTTTACGCAGCTCAGGTTGGATGTGATGTTGAGACAAACCCAGTCAAGACAAACACAAAGTCATCATGGAATTCCAACAAGAGAAAACCACCATGCAAACACCACAAAAACCTGGCCTGCTTGTCAAGAAGAGCATGGGGGGCTACCAGCGATCTCTCCCAGCAAAATCCTCCCCAGAAGGACAAACTGCTAACAAATCTACAGTAATTAATGGATACAGCTGCTACCTGCAGAGCACTGTAGAGTCTCATGCTCATATTTTGTCACAGATTTTATGAGGCAAAGGCTGTTTCAGCAAGAATCCTAGTTTGAAAGGCTTTGATGAATGTTTCCTTATCACATTGCTAATTATGCACATGAAGTCACCTCTGTGAAATGTGGAAGGATAGCCACAGGGGTTAGAAGCAGCAACAGATGCAGGAGCAGGGCTTGCAGTCAGAAACAATTGCATGTTAGCCAAATTTTAGTCAGTTTGGGCTTGGCTGGGAGAGATCATTTTTAAGCCATGGTGTTAGGAAGGGAGCAAAAGTTTGTACAAGGGTTTACAAGGGAATGTGCAAGTGGTTTGCTCCCAGACAGCAAGAAATGCCTCTCCAGCTTGCTGGTGCCTTGCATTTCTTTCCTGCATGCATCCAGATCTGGCAAAAAGCAGTGGTGCCATCTCCATCCTTACATCTGAGGGCTTTTTGCTGGGAGGGGTTGGAAGGAAAGGACAGTGACCAGAGAACAGCTTGTCTTCCTGTCCAAACAGTCAGAGCGGTCTGGGCTCGCCCTGTCAAGACCACATAATGTCATTCAGGGATGACATTTCAGGGCCTGACATTTGTGCACAGACCCCTCTCAGGGGTGGTGGGCACCACCCCTATGGGCACTTTTTTGGGCTCTCAGACACACAATAAATACTTTGGCAAGTGTTTTGCATCAGCTTCACCCTTCAGGGATTGGTGACACCACTCAAGTAATTGTGGTTCCTTCTGCCTCACCTCAACACCAGCTTGGAGAGAATCACAACTCTTCCCTTACTTCAACAAAACGACCCCAAAAAAGGAGTGGAGCAGCCTCTTAACACAGCCTAGCAAGGCACTGAAAATACAGGATTTACTGCAGAGGAGAAGCATTTTTAAAGCTAAAACCAGACCCAGTCCCCATAGCCTGATGGAGAAAGGGCTGATACATTCTGCTTTTCCCTGGCCAGACACTTCCTAGCTTTCATATTTTGAGACTGTAACATCTTTGGGACTCAGACTATCTCTCCATTTGTGTCCATAAAAAGCCCAGTAGAAGGGAGGATGAGACCTGTGTTAACATGGGGAAGGATGAGGAGAACTCACAGGTGCTGTACCCCAGACTACAGTGTGAGCACTCAGCCTGTACTCAACATCAAAGGAGGAAAAGATTCAAAAACAGAAGAGAAAAACAAGAAAAAGAAGAGAATTATATGATTTACAGAGAAAGAACATGCAGAACAGAGTTTAGAATCACGTGCAGACCAGCATGTCATCCGGACACGCTTCAATTTTCCTTCTTTCTGCCATCTCAAGCCAGTCTGAACTTTGGAAGGGCAAACACATACATGACTGTTTGCAGTAACACTAAGGCAAAAGGCAAGGAGAACGGCAACTACAAGGAGAAATGTCACTGAGCCAGAAATGGTAGAGGTTATTCCTTCTGTCCCTCTGCACCTTCTCCTCCTTGAAGGACAAGGCTGCTGGTGCACCAGAAACACCATCAGGAGACAGCAGCCTGCTTCAGTGGAAATGCAGAAAGATTAAATACTTGAGGACAGCTAGGGAAGGAGGGCGAAGCATGTGCCACCAGCAATACTTTGGGGAAAGGTTCTGGACAAAGGACCATCCTCCCATCTCTTTAGGGCTATAAGGTCACTAAATCGAGCCATGTCAATGTGACATGCAGTTTCTGGGCAAAATGATGCTTTTTCTTTATTATATTTTTTATATGAAGTGTAACTGGGGTGGCCTTCAGATGACCACTGAAAGCTGAGGCCACCTTATTCTGCAGTGTCATATAGTGAAGAGAGTCTTTCTCCTAAAGGCTGTGCAGTCTGGAAAGTGCCTTCCAACAGAAAGTTGACATGGACTACATAACAGTGCTAAGTATCACTATTTTGAACTACAAGCTTATTGATGTGCTTATATATATGAAAATCTTTCTATCTTGGCTGTTCCACCTTTACCTCAGTGTCTATCAAATATGAACAATTATTATTCATTAGAAAACCTATAAAATACAAAGTTTAGTTGTGAGATCAACTATGACAACAACAAAACTCTCATTTCTGTGTATCACCTGTTGACATCTTCAGAGGAAAAAAACTGGTCTAAAATTTCTGACAGATCTTGCATGTTTGTCCCTTGGATTTAATCCCACCATAGCATCACAGAATTATTAGTGGTCTGGGTTGGAAGGGATCTTAAAGTTCATTTAGCTCCAACCCTGGTGCCATGGGCAGGGACACCTTCCATTAGACCAGGTTGCTCAAAGCCCCATCCAACCTGGCCTTGAACACTTCCAGGGATGGGGCATCCACAGCTTCCCTGGGCAACCTGTACCAGTGCCTTACCACCTTCACAGGAAAAGATTTCTTCCTAATACTTCAACTAAACATTTTCTCTTTCAGTTTAAAGCCATTCCCCTTGCCCTATCACTGAAGGCCCTCTCCAGCTCTCTCGTATCCTAACTCAGGAAAGACTATTATTTTTGCTACAACTCTAGAGCAAGGCCCATTGATATGTTCCAATTGAAACAGTTTTAACCATGATACATAGGGGAAGGAGTCCACCTCTGGAATTAATGGCTTTCAGTCATTTTGGGTCAAATCCTCCTCATTGGAACTCCAAATCCAAACATCCAAGATACTGCAGAAGTAAAAAGGGATGAAATTCAGCCCCATGCAAAGAGCTGAATTTTGAAAAGCAGGCTAATCCTCTGTTTATCAAGGGGTTGTGGAAATGTGAGCAGAGCCACAAAGCTTATTGTGTGCTTTAGCACACAATATGCCACTTTATGGCCAAATAACTAGCAAGCAAGGTTTGGGATGTTATCAGAACCAGTCAGCAGATGAGATGCAACAGAAAAGACCTAAAAAAGGTGCCAAAAGCCTGGTCTGATGATCATGACAAAATTTCGTATTATCTTGTCTTTGAAGGCTTGGATCTGAGGTCCCCCCTGAACAAAAACTAACCCTCCACCTCCAAAAATGATAGCATTTCCAAACAACCCAGAAATGCAATCCAGGGATCTCTGCATGTGAGCTGTCTTGCCTCAAAAAGTGCAAAACAGGGTCAGATTTGCAGTTGTTTGGAGGAATAATGTCCCACTGATGCCAATGGTGGGACCATGGTAAACAACAGCCAAATCCCAGATGATTCATCTGAAGTTATTTAAAATTATTCAAATATCAGGAAAAAATCCTCAAAATTTTGGCTGAGCCTGGTTCTGATTTTATCCAAACCAAATTCCCATCATCACAAAGTTCTTCTGAGTTGAGTCCTAGAATTAAGTGACACAGTCATACACCTGTACCTATTCAACAAGCTGTAAAAATGCTCTCCAACACATTGGTCACTTGAAATGGATCCTCTATAGATAGTGCAGGAAGAAGAATAAACCAACAGGAGTAAAGCACAATCCTTGCCAAGGAGAGGTGAATATATAAAAGAGGAACTCATGTATTCAGTTTACCTTTGGTGTGGGTGTGGGCGACTGGCCAAATGTGCTGGATGCATAGCCACAGAGAAACTACACGAAGCACAGGTAAAAAAAACAAAAACAAAACAAAACACAAAACAGAGACAGAGAAGAGCAAATAGTGAAAAGAAGGAATAACTGAAATGGAAGCCTGACATTTTTAGTCTTGGAAGTCCAGCTGTTATATATCTCATGAACTAAATGCATTAATTCTTAGATTTCTGTCTAACCCTCTCCTGGCTTTTCTCCTTTGTCTTGATGTTCACTTCTCTGAATCTGAGGGAACTGCCAGTGTTCAGCTCTTTCTTCTTGGAAACAAACTCTGTACATTTTTTAACCTCACTCTTTATCCACCCAATTTCAGCCAGTCCCACTCTTCTTCCTCACATATCTCTGCTCTCAATATACAGTGGTTGGGAAGGTGCCAGGAACAAAACACAAAAATTCTAAAAATATCCCTCCCTTCCTCCCTAATTTTAATCCCAAAAATCAGGTATTTTTGATAGAATTTAAACTTCTGCCAAGGGGAAAGCCCCCCGTCCCCCCAGTTTCCCATTTGTTTTTCACTTTACAGGGTTTCATCCTCCACTGCTCCTTCTACCTGTTCCTTGAGCAAGCAGTGCTGCCAGACCATACCAGCTGATTCCTCAGAGGAACAGTGTACAGCTCCCACTCAATCCATAATTTCACCTGGCACCACTCAAAGCAATGTTCCTGTTCAGCAAACACATGCAGATAAACCTTCTCTGTGATGACCATGAATAAATGAGCCTTTACAGTCCCATGCGCTCCAGAAATACCCAGTTCACCATGCAGGTTTCATTGTGTACAAATGTTAGGTCTTTCAGGGGCCAAACAGTTACTATAATGTCCAAATATACAATCCCAACCAGTTTTCAAATTTCTCTGATCTGTGGCTTTCTCAAGTTTCTGGAATATAAGGACCCCGTTTGAAAGACTGAATGTTAGGCAGATGTGGACTTACTTGTAACTGACTCACAAAATCCTACAAAATCATCAATAGGCTCCTGGGGACCAAAGTTTAGAAGGTGTTGAGCAAAATGCCTCATGATTTAATTTAGCCCTTAGCAGAGCAGTCACTTGTCTCTTTTTAAGAGAAGATGTTAATATTTGATTGGCCAAGCCTGAGTGTCTCTGGAAAGTTCCTCCACAGACCGCCTCACTGAAGCTCGGGGAAGGCATGCACAGTTCCAAGACATTCCAAGGACACTTCATCACAGATCTTTGCTACATGCAGTCAATTTCTGTGACTCAGGCTCACTTGCTCCTTCTTTTGGGGCACATGTCCTAAGAAAGGGGCTGCAAACATTACTGAAGGTTGGTGGAAAGCAATGGCAAAAACATCTCAGCCCCATGTTGGATCCTCCTTGTCTGAGAATTTTTGTGTGGTGGTGTTCAGGGAATTAGTGCTCTCCAGGTTCACAGTGATACTGTGCATGACTAGGGGAGCTGGTACACAATGTTGGCTCTTCTTCCAGTTCCATGACATCAGGCTAAAAAATCTCTCATTCCAAAAAGAAAACCAGACATCATTAAAGTATCAAAGCACAGAGACCACCACTTGGGATGGATTCTGAAGATGTCTAGTGGAACTATAAAAAAATGATCTATGTTTAGAAAAAAAAAAGGTTCTGATGCTTTCAAAGGTTTCATTTCTCACATCCTAGACAACATCCAGGCAGACATCTCAACTTTGCTATTATATACTTCCAGCATCTTTTAAAGATGGTTTGGTAAGGATCCCTGTGAGAAAGCTTGTGTGACTGTGTAAACCCTTTTATTGATGCCCCAGAGTGCAGCTCTGCTCTGCCCAAAGAAGAAAGAAATCACTTCCAAGGTCAACTGCAAAGCTTACACCAAAAATAAAAAGCAGTGAGGAATAAGCAATAAAAAGCAAAGTAAGCAGCAGCACTGATGCTAAGGGAGTTAGTGTCTACTTCAACAGGAGTATCCACTTCTGAGGATGGCTCGGAACCCAACAGGAGTGTCATGCCAATTGGTAGCTTAATTAGTAATTAATAAATGTTCTCTTATTCCGAAAGAAATCAAAAGGATAATGCTCATTAATTTCAGCAGGAGCAAAACTGAATGGCTAACTGAATGGCTAGGTTATGAACAAGGCTTGCAAAACAGCATGTAGCATATTCAAAGAAATGTCTTGGGAACGTAAATATTTCTTTTCCTTGGCAAGTAAAGGAATTCAGCACTTACAACTTTGCACTCCTGAAAGCCCCTAAGTCCCTTGGTCCATCAGTGGCATTGGCTGGCATTTGGAAATGGGACTCCGACTGCCAAGAAATTTGTTTGCTTTGAAAAATGTTATCCCCGCACCCTCTGCAGACCAATGGCTTTTGCCCTGGGAAAGACTGGGGGATTTGGCCACAGTGACTGATCTGTATACACTTTCAGATTCTGCAAGACTGATATTTTAAAACACTTTCTACTTTAATTTTGGGAGCAGGGATGAGTAGAGAGATTTAGATGTTCAACTTCCTGAAGAAAATATCATACCTTTGTGTTACTAAAGGTGAAATGGTCACTAATATCAGCATTTAAGCTGGTATCCCAGTAATAAATGCTCAAAAGGGGTGGAAAGGGTTAAAGCAATAACTCTGCCTTTCTCTGAAACTTCAAGGCACACAGTCTTCTCTCACACTGAGCATGGAGTAACATAACCTCCTGGAGGACTGGGATGTGGAAAGAGGAGCTTTGAAGTTCAGCTTTCATAACTGGTGCTCCCTCTCTCTGCTGTTGTAACAGTGAAACACAACTGTTCCCTCCAAGTCCTGTTGCACTGCTTAAGGACCAGCAAGATTGTCCTTTTGTTCTATTCTGCTCGACAAGTATTTGGCTTTTACTTGGACTCACAGAAAGGTTTGGGTTTGAAGGGACCTTCAAGATCACGTAGTTCCAACCCTCCTGCCATAGGCAGGGACACCTTCCAGTAGACCAGATTGCTTGAACACTTGAACACTTCCAGGGATGGGGCATCCACAGCTTCTCTGGGCAACCTATGCCAGTGTCTCACCACCCTCACAGGTAAGAACTTCTTCCTAACACCTAATCTAAACCTGCCCTCTGTTAGTTTACTTCTCATTCTATTATAGACACATCTGGATGACCTAACTGGAAGGCACAGTTATTTTTCTCTCAGATTTCTACAACCAAAAACCTGATTGTTCCAATCCCTACACAATTCAGAGGGGCAATCACAGCAAAAAAATAATATTTGATGAACCAAACACAGTGAACTGGGGGCACGGGTGTGGATGCACCCGTGACACTGCATTAACACTTCCTGAAGGTTGACTCTCACTAACAGGTTTGAAACACCCCGAGGAGCATCAGAGCAGTATGACCCTGCAAATCTTCCACCCCTTCCAGGAACACCCCTCCTCGTGAATAAAAATCTTCTCCCGCCTGCATTACCATTGCCACATCTGCTTGGAAGATCTGCTTGATGAATTTGTTTTTTGAGGAATGCACCAGCTGAATGATGTCTCCATGCAGCGTGTCCCTGTTTTTCTCCAAGAAACCTAGAGAAATAATGGGACAACACATAGATGACACAGTGCAACATGGTCAGCATGTGAGCTGCAAGCAGCTTCTGGGTTGTTGGATTACTGGATGTTCTTGATGAGGTAATGGGAGTAATGAGTGGGCAGAGAGAGAGAGAGACCATGAGAAGGAAGACAGCGGTGCATCTTCAGACTGGATTGAAGATGCAGTGGTGCAAAGCACTGCCATTCTGTCACAGGCACACACGAATGAAACAGCACCAAAGTGCAGCTCATGGGCACAGCTGGAGGGTCAAGTCATTGCAGCCTGAAAAGGAATACATTGACACTACTGCGGACTACCACCCTGCCCTGCTCCAACACAGCAGCAGCTTGTCTGCCCATGAACATCCCCTCACCCCCTGCAATGCCCTAGGAGCTGCCCCATACCTTTTGTTTCGTAGTAAACAATTCCAGCAAAATGGTTAATGCCAAACTGGGTTTCGTAGTTATTCTTCGGAGGAATATAGTTGGTGTTAAGCTTGTGCTGGGAGTTCAGCTTGTGCAACATGGTGGCATCTGTACCCTGTACATGCATGAAAAGATCTGACATTTAGCCAAGGCTATTCCCATTGAAATAATTTTCCTGTCAATAGCACATTTCTTTCATGTCTTGGTGATGATGTTCATTTATGTTGAGAAGTAATATGTTGGAGAAGATATGTCAAGTGCAGAAATTACAGAAATTGGATAAATATCACTGGTATGTAGTGCTGTATTCAAATTAATGCTCCAAAAGGAGTATATTTAACATTATTTTCTCTTAAACTTTGCCAATCTATGTTTTTGAGCCTCTTGCAGGCATATTTTCCCATAAGAAACACTTGTTTTAGCATGGCTGTGACACTGACAGAAGAAAATTTAAGAGCAATAAAAACTATAAATAGGCAGGCCACTGGTGAATGTGTGTTTGTGGCTGAGCAGATCTCTCACAGGGTGCCAGCATGCAAGTGCAAAGGGGATAAAATCAAGAGAGTCACTGGCAGCAAGGCTGAGCCCAAAACACAAAAACACACCTTGGGGAACTTGCTCTCCTCGTCAATGAGGGAGATGATGTTCATAGGCTTTATGGCAATCATGTCCAAGGCATCCTGGTTATCAGTGAACTCGATGTGCTGCCAGTTGATGTTCTCCAGGTTGTACTCCTCCTGCTCTAGTTTGAAGACGTGGCGCACAAAGAACTGTTGCAGATTTTCATTCGCAAAGTTAATGCAAAGCTGCTCAAAACTGTGGAGAGAAGGTCAAGAAAAGGCCACTTTAGATATATCCTCGTTAATTTTTCTACATCTCTCTCCACACTTGAAGCAATACTCTCAGACCTTGTCAATCACTCAGTAAGGCTGCTGTTGGCTTAGAATTTCCTTACTGGCTCAGACAATCAGTTTTTCTCCCAAAACAATGTTACGTGTGTGGTCTAAATCAGTTTAGAAACTGATTGATTAGCTCTGATAATTTCTCATATAGAAAAAGGCTTGGTCCAACCAGTCCAGTTCACTTCAGGAGAGGTGAAAGGACTGCAAGACCTTGAGCTTGGGCTTGTGAAGGAAGATTAAGACCTGGTTCTCCTCTTGCTGGCTCCATACCTGTTCACAGTGAAGTTCTCAAAGCCAAAGATGTCAAGAAGGCCAATGGATCTCCTGATACTTTTGAGTTCCTGGGAAGGAGGTCTGTAAATTGCAGCATTGATCTTCTCCACGATCCACACAAAAAGTCGCCCATAAATTCCCTGCAACATCCCAAAGATGGAGCTCACTGAGACAGTTCAGCAGTTTGCCCTATTAGTCTGTGTCACCACTTCACCTTGATGGCACAGGTTCTCCTAAAGCATGGCCAAGAACCAGACAGTCCCTGAGGATGTGGTCACTGACATTTGTGCCAGACTCTTGGCATGCTTTAAAGCTTCAAGAACCATCATGTAGATCAAGGAAAACAAACCTGAAAGCCTAGCTAAAAGACAACTGAGAGCCAAACCCCAAATTTGGATAGTGCTAAATTTTGGATCTATGGGCTTGCTGTGAAGGCAGACAGTCCTTTCCTTGGTTTCCACACATTTCTCTCTACAGATCAGCAGAGCAGAGCCATGTTACACTGCAAGACCATCTTGCTCACCTGAACGAGGTGCTCACTGAAACATTGCAGCACTGGCTGAACAGTCTGATGATCTAATGACACAGATATTGCTGCTTCAGTAATTCCAGAACTTCATGTTCTAAACTGTCATTTATTTTTATTTTATAAGCTACAGCTGTGCAACCAAGAGGGGAGCCCAACTCAAAGGCCCGTCAGCACTAGACAAGACACTGCCAGGATTTGCAGACTAGTTAGCTATCAAACCAGTTTGATCTACCAATTCCCCACACATAAAATGAGGACCAAAGTTGGCCAAAGCATGTCAATAATGCTTGTCTCGCAATTTTACACGGGGCTGCAAACAGCACAGCAGTGATGCACACCCACCCCATCAACCTTCATCCTCCAAAGCCTCAAGATGTTCTAAGTGCTCTGATGGCTTCTGGACTGCTCTATCCCTGGCCTGGTGTTGTTCAGCTGTATTTACTGCTGCTTATGTTCCCAAATCCTGAAATCCAGGTGTGGGTGCTAGAGGTATTGGTAGAGTTGCTCTGATTTACAGCAGCTGAGGATCTTTCCTGAAGCTGAGGTAAAGTAATTTCAGAATGCTGGATCCTTCTGCAGGTTCCCTTTGAGTACAGACAATCTCCAGGCCAGATTGTAAATCCCTTGAAGAGCAGGTTACCTAGACCCCTTCCATCTCAACTCTTTGTACATTCCAATTAGAACATAGTTTCAAGGGCATTTGCTGATCTGAGCTCACACAGGCACCAAGTGAGACCCTTTTCCTGTGCAGTGGATGCTCCAAGTCTCAGAAGGGGCAGATTTCTTCAGTTTATCAACAGAAGGCATAAGGAAATGCCCTAGGACTTACCTTTACAAAAGCGTCCCTCACATCCAGCGCTTGTTCCATGCTGAGAGGGGTGGAGACAGTTTCGCCCCTCGTGATTATAGTCCGGCTGGTAAGGCAGTTCATCACGTCCTGAGGCTCAACCTGACAGAGACAACACCAAACACAGCTGCTGTACAGGGGAGGTACCTCAAATGAAGACACAGGCATTTTCAGAGAGAAAAATTTACATTTTTATACTGTATTTCAATCTGGAAGGTGTTCTTGTGACTTAGCATGAGATGTTAATGAGGTGTGGGAAGCCAGGATGAGAAAGCAAAGCAAAGCCTGCAAAGCTGTATGCTACCAGCATGGGTTAAAGCTTTGCATCACCTTGACCCCTTTTTATACTTCTTCAGGGAAATATCCACTCCCTAAGTGGACAGAGAGCTGTGGATCACACTCTGGGACCAGCAGTGCCTACAGAGATGAGATGATGTCCCTGAGGGATCCCTGTTAGCTCTTGAGAAGGCCACTGAAGAATGCTCCAGTCACTGCATGGATGGTTTCAGTGAGAGTCATCTCACCTCACTTCAGGTACACAGAGTATATATGACATCTGTCCCAAGTACCGTTATGAACTTTCTTTATATCAGTGAGGGAAACACCCTACTTTAGGGACTGAGGTATTTTGGATGCCCTTTCTAGGACAATGTGCCACCAGAGGGTCTGTTTCTATCTGCTGGTATGAAGGGGAGCTCAGATAATTGGATCATAGAATCATAGGGTAGTTTGGGTTGGAAGGGACCTTTAAAGATCATCTAGTTCTAACCTCCCAATAGGAACAGTTTCTGCTAGACCAGGTTGCTCAAAGTCCCATCACACCTGGCCTTGAACAATACTACAAGTGGAGTGGCCACAAAATCCCTAGGCAACCTGTTCCAGTGCCTCACCACCCTCAGTGAAGAATTTCTTAGTATCTAATTTAAACCTGTCTTCTTTCAGTTTGAAGCCATTCCCCCTCATCCTATCATTCCATGCCTTTGTCAAAAGTCCCTCCTCTAGCTCTGCTGTAGCCCCTCTAAGTACTGGAAGGGGTCTAAGATGTCCCCAGAGCCTTCTCTTCTCCAGGCTGAAACACTCCAAATCTCTCAGCCTGTCTCCACAGAAGAGGAGCTCCAGCCCTCTGAGTATCTTTGTAGCCTCCTCTGGCTACTCAGCCCAGATGCAGACATTCACCTTCATGTTGCCACTGCAGGACACAATATGACTTATCCAGGCCTCTTCAGCCTCCTTCAGCAGGTGGTGCAAGGAGAGGCTGGCTCAGACAAAGCTTAGCCAAAATACTAAAAACCTGGGATTGAATCAGAAAGGGAACAGCAGCACTGCAGGGCCACTGACCTCTAGCAACGTTGCCGCAGTGATGAGCGATGCTGACTGAACAACCTCACAGGCATCCAAGTTGTCATAGGTCCGAGCTGGGAAAAGAAAGGCAGAGGGAAAGCCATTAGCAAGGGACATGTCTCTGCAGAAAGCGGATGGGATGAGGGAAAGGGTCTTTCTCCACTGCCTCTGGGTGATGTCCTGGAAAAATCTGGCCATCAGAAGGCAGAGAAAAGTTCATGCATCTGCTGGAGTCCTGCTGCTGGCTGCAAAGGACCTGTACTCTGCTCTGCCAGACCAGATATAAAGAATGTAGAAATGTTTCTAGCATCTAAGTGCTTTAGGCTTCTGTCCTCCGAAGGGGCTTTTTAAATCATGTGTCATTTCTGACAGCAGAACTGTTTGGTACATTTACAAAGGCATATCCAATCACACAGGCACCTGTCAAACACTCCATTAGTCTCTCTTTAAAAAACCTGAGTCTACTGAACGGCCCGTGTCCATATTCAACCTCACAACATTCAGAAACGTGGATGTCACTGAGCACACTGCAGTCTGGCAGCCCTGCTGTGGGCAGGTGGAATTATTCCTTATTCCTTGTCCTTACAATGCCACAACAAACACCCGAGTCCCTGGCATGACACCATGGCAGGTGTTCTGGACACAGCCCTCCATCCCTAAGCTTGTCTCCCTGTCAGCATGCAGAATAAAGAGCAGCAGTGCACTGGACCATGTCCCTGTATTTTGTCCTTTTACCTTCATACTGCAGGTTGCCCATGTGCAGGATGGCAGCCAGGAGCTTGGAGATCTCCCAGTTCTCGGTATCGGTGAACATGAGGACCTTCATAGCGGAGCGGATATTGGCGTACTCCTTGCTATCATCTCTGCCATCACAGGTGGTGCAGTTACCCTGGGGGGGCAAACAGGGCACACACTGCATGGGGCAAAGCCAGGGAGCACTGGGGTGTAACCCTAAGCTACCAGGGCTTCCCCCAGAACCAGCAATGTTTTGTTTAAGGGATGGTGCTGAACTTGTGGATCTGGCTCTGCCCTTTGTCATATTCTATGATTCAGTGCTCAGCCTTGTGACCTACACTTACCCTGTCGTCCCCAGGTACCCTGTGTCTGACTGCCATCAGCAGAAGAGAAAAAGCTCTCTGAGACGGGGATAGAGAGCTGTAGGCTCCCACTGATCCAGTTAGAAAGCTGGGTCCCAGCCTTGCTGATGATGCCTTAATTACACCTGCTTCTATCAGCTCCTCTGGATATCAACACTGGTATATAGGGAGTGGCTTGGTCAGACACTTGGAGCACACACAGCTCAGCCCCATATTCTACTGAGAATGTGCCATCCAGACAAACACTCCTCTACACCCATCACTGCCTCAAGAGCAGCAGGTCTTATCTAACACCGTGGTTACTTCCAAACACGTGGCATGGGCACCATACACCATCCCATCCAGGCTTGTGTCCTACTTCATGGAAAGTGTGGAAATAGCCTGGTCTAGACACAGGGATTAAGGATTTCCACTAAGACTATGAGCCTTGTGGTGGTGAGACAAAGAGATCTGTCAAACCCTGTGGCTAAGGCTCAGGAAGGTCATAACCAGCAAAGCAGCTCTTGGCTGCAGAAGCACCTCTCTTTTCCTTCTCTCTTGCTAAGAACCTTTCACCACATCACCCCACCAAACTTCTGTTTCACTGCTCTCTCACCATCGCAAGGTAATTGTAGTCCGTGGCTTTCCCAAGACCCAGCTTCTTCTTCTGCTCCACGGTCATTCCTCTCAGCATGCAGTAGAACACGTGGTAATTCCTCTCGTCCTGGGCCTGCAGAAGAGCAAGTGTCAGCTCTGAGGAGAACAGCACGGCAAAGGTCGGCTACCCGCGCCTTGCAGGTGTATCACCTTACCTGCCTGCACACCCGGGACTTCTCCAGCAGGTACTGCTCAATCTTTGCCCCCTCAATGGCTCCCCTTTTGTTGAAGTGGATGTCGATGTACTTCCCAAATCGGCTGGAATTGTCATTACGGATGGTCTTTGCGTTCCCGAAAGCTGCAAGAATTATGGGGAGTTAGAGAGGATCTGATGCACGGAGGATGACGGATCTGGTCTCGTGGCGGTGGAAAAAGTCAAAAGAGTGAGGCTGAGAGGGTTAAAAGCAGGCCCAAAGCCTCCCCTTAAGTTTGCCTGGATCAATTTCATCTCAATGCGAGGAACCAAGATGTATATCAGATGACTGTCCTTAGAAATACAGAGAGGAACAGAGGAGGAAGCTTTGGAATGGGGTAACCTTATCCAGGAAGAAGGGCTAGGACAGCAGGATTTTGGCGGTAGCTGATGAAATAGAAGAGAGTTGAGCAAGAGTGACTGCAGTGTGAAAGGTGACACTGTGCAGAAAATGACAGAGATGCTGGTGAGTGATTTGATGACTGAGAGGGAAAGAAAAGGGAAAATATGTCCAAAAGGGAAATACAGACAACTAAGCCAACCTCCAGTGGGAGACTTCTCCCTGCAAACAGACTGTGCAGAGAAAGGTATCCGTGTCCATCCTCTGTTGGGTGCGGAGTGCCCTAAGGCAGTACACCCTGCAATTTCTGCTCCAGGGTTTTACAGAGCCTCTCTTCCCTGAATCTCAGCAATGACTAAGCACACATTCAATAGTGCCCTGTGTGCTTGCCACATTTCTGTTGGTTCCTAGAGGGTTATTTACCAAGCAGAGGAGGTAAAAATCATAGAATGGTTTGGGTTGTAAGGGACCTTCAAGATCATCTAGTTCCAACCCCTCTGCCAAGGGCAGGGACATTTCCCACTAGACTAGGCTGACCAAACCTCTATCCTTAGAGAACAAACCCAGTGTTATTCTTTAAGGAAAATGTGATTTTTCTGCATAAGCATAAAACATACATCTGGCATCATGTTGGGTCAAGAGGGTTAGATAACCTATTTAATTTACAGATATCCAATTAAAATAGTGGGGTTGATCACAGTAACAGCTTGCCAATGAACCTATTAAGGCCACAAGCTGATTCTCATTATCTAGTTCTTTCTTGGACTCGTCTATTTCTTTTTCTGCATTCTGCTTCCATTCACTGATCTTGGAAGGAAAAGGTGGAGTTTGCTATTGTATTCAGCCAGCACAAGGTGCTGTGAAGCTCAGGTCCTACTAAACTGATGTTTTATGGAACCATCAAAAAATAGGAAAAGGATTTTTGAAACTATGGCCAAAAAAAGCAAATAATTAGCTGAATGCAGCACTGATGGGATATTGATGCTCTGCGTGCAGTCCAGCACTGGAAGAGGTGGTGAGATTTTTCAAAAGAGCTTTGATTAAACATCAGATACTCAAAAAACTATTGATCAGCACTTTTACATACTACACAGAGAATTAGGTAAAATTTAGGGGTTTGTATGGATTTTCTGGGGGGAAAGAAGTACTGTTTTAAGTGGAAAACCACTTTGTTTTTCATTTTTTCTAGTAACAAAACAGTTGAAAACACAATTCAGGTCAGCTGAAATGCTTTGCTTTCAACAACAGTTGTCAAAATATTAAAGGAAACATTGAGAGCTCAAATCAGAGAATATTAGTCTTGTGAAAAGTAAATTCAGATGGAAAGAATCTGAATGTGTTGTTCAGCAAAAGTGTACTTCAAAAAAAAGTTTTGTCACGTTTTTGGAAACTCAAAGTGTGATGTAAGTGATTTACATTTGGTTATATTTTATAGTTCCTGAATCTGTTTAATACTTTTTCCAGCAAAAGAATTCTTTATTATCTGAGGCCTCACCTTCCAAGATGGGATTTGCCTCCAGGACCTGCTGCTCAATCCAGGAGTGCTGACCACTGATTGCTGCCAGGAACTGCAGGATCAGTTTTGTGCTTTCTGTCTTCCCTGCTCCGGATTCTCCACTGCAAAGGCAACAGGAGCAGAGGTCAGTGAAAGCCATGCTGCATCCCTGCCAATGTCCCTTGCTCTGTCTCCAAAGGGACTTCTGTCTCTGTGTCTCTTCTGTTAGTGTGGCAGGATGAGACCACTAAGGATGAGACCGAAACAGACATTCCTGACGTTAAGTATCCAGCCCTGGCCTCATGGGCAAATTGTTTCACTTTTCAGGCCACTGGCACACTGCATTGACTCTCCTATGGGCCCCACATGATGCTTTTTTAGACCAGCAAAATAAGCCTTACTGAATGGCCTTTTCAGACTCATGTATTGGAAATACTGCACATGGGATGTTCCAGAGTTAAGGTCTTTTATTCAATGAAACTTAGCGCAGGCATGCCTTGGGTAAAAGGGTGCCTCAAATGAAAAAGACTGTGGGTTCAGAATTTATAGGATCGTTTTGGAGGGCTGAGGACATAAAATCTGGCTCATACCACCATTTGAGACAGATACTGGAGGGAACTATACCTATAACTGTGACCAGGCACTTGGTGTATAGAGTTGATTGGTCCAGAGCAGAGCCATGCATGGAGACACCGTTCAGGAGTGTGAATGACCACAGGTCATTCCCTGACCCTTCCTTGTGCAGAAAGTATCGATATTTGCATTCTTTATGTCTGTAGGAGTATTATGCTTAAATTTAAAAGTGGAGGTTAAAAATGAATATGAGATCTATTGGGTTGTAAGGGTAAATACCAGAGTATTGATAAAGCACCTTTACTAGGAACAGAGACCACCTCTGCACTGGGAATGTGTGGATGGAAGATCTAATCAGTCATTCAATGTCTGATCCTACCTGATAAGCTGTTCCAAATCAAGCATGTTGCATCTGCTCAGCATCTGCTTTCAGGATATGGCCCATTTGGGAAGTCAGCAACTCACCTTATGATACAACACTGGTCCTTGTTGTTGCGCTGCATGTTGAAGTAGCAGTTGTCAGCAATTGCAAAGATGTGTGGTGGCATCTCACCAATCTTTTTGTTGGTGTAGAGGCGTATCTGCTCAGGCGAGTAGATGGGCAGGAGCTGGTAGGGGTTTACTGCGACCAGTATCGAACCAGTGTACGTCTGGGGGAGAAGCACATGAAGGTTTATGGGGACAGTGAGGTGTAGCTGAGAGACTATAGCAGCATGGATGGGATGTGGATGGAGGCCAGAAAAATCAAGGCTTTTTAAAAGCTGGATGAAAGATGATGCTCAAGTCCAAGATGCTTGCAGGGGGAGCCAGGAGCAAAATGGGAACAAAAGTCCCAAAATACCTAAATCAGTTCATATTCAGCCTTGCTCATGCACAGCACGGTTTCAAGCCTTAATTCATATTTTGTATGCTCTCAGTTAAGATTCAGAGTCTTAAGAGAAGCTCATATTTGCAAAAATATCACCAGAGCCAGCATATATCCATACCTATCTACTGCATTGCAAATACGATGAGAAACCACAGATGAAAGAAACCTGACAACCATTCCCATATCTCAAGGCAGGATCAGTGGGATCCAAACCATTCTGACAGACGACTATCTAGCCTGTTTTTATCAATCCACAGCAGCTGCTAAACTTCCCTCTGCAATGCATTCTTTTCTACCATCTCTGCCTAATCAAATCTCTCCATATTTCATTTTAAACCTTGTCCTGTGCAGATGGATATTGCCCACAAAGTCCTGACATATCCCTTCTCATCTATTTCTGAAATTTTGTAAATGGCCTTTGGTCCAGCTGTCCTGGGCCTTGGGTAGCAAACTCCTCTGCAGTACCTTGCTCTTTCATTTCTACCCTTCCAGATGCTATTTCTCTCAAGCCTCTCATCAAAGGACTCATGAGCTTTGTTATCTTGCTCAGATGCAGTGCTGAGGTTAGGCGCTCAAGGCAGAGAATAAGGATCTCTTTCCCCTGTTTCATCTGTCTAGAAGTCAGTGTCTAGAGCAGGTGAGTCAGTGGGCCTCCACCTTGGGTTAGCCAAGGGGCATGAGATGAAGGGCTACTTTCACTCTGTGACTTCAAAGAATTCAAGTCACTTTCTCTAGGTAAATTTTTAGCAATTAAAGTTACAAGATTAATCTCACCTTTCTTTCCTGCTGGAACCAGTCCCCACTACTGCATATATTTTTTCAGGAAACAAAATAAGTAATTTTAACATTCATATAATCCTTATGGGTTTTCATCTGCATGGCCTAAACCCAGTAAGGCTTTGGCACAAAGCAGCAAAGTGGCACAACCAAGGATGTCAGTGAGACAGAAGAAATAATTTGCCACCATCTGCCCAAAACTTGCCACCAGTTCAGGCTTCCTGAAGGCAGCCAGTAGGTGGCAACTGTGTCCCATAGCAGGGAGGATGAAAGCCATTAGGGGTGCCTCACCTTCTACTGTCATGGCCAACACAAGAGAGCTAACTTTCAGTTCAGTCCCATATGAGGCTTGACTTTACAGTGTTAACTGAGAAAGGACACAATACTCTTCTCTGTAATAGGGGATTATGTGCCAGTAAGGGAAAAAAGCTCTTTGAGCTCCAGAACAATGTTGTCACAACTCCAAAGGGTAGAAATTGGCTGTGAAATCATGTAGACTGGATTTTAGAAGAAGGCATTGACAAAAGGGAGCAGAGACATCCCAAAGAAGCCTTCAAAGGGGACAGAATAGGTAACTTCAGTGCTCAGAGGAGGAGGGAGCTCAATTTCTGAATGGGATTATGACACCAAGATCCCTAATGAAGACTCCTTTGAGTCCTAGCTGAGATATTTGAAAAACTCTTCTCCTCTTTACAATTTATCACCAGGTTAATTTTAGGGATATTTTTCATCTTCCTTGAGCCTCTTTAAAAAAAAAAAAATCTAACTCCTTGCAAAGGTCTCTGAAATCCCTGCATTTCAGTCACACTGGGCTGCCCTGCCACAAAAGTAAACAGAGAGGCTTTTAAAGGTGTTAACCATTAGGAATTCTTTCTGGATGCTCTCACTGACCCTTCCCTTGTGATCCACAAAACACTTTGTCAGCATGAACTCTTGTACTATTGCTTGTTTTCGTAGGTCATTCCTAGTTGATAAATAATCACAATTTGCCCAATTCTCACAGCTGACAGAAGGCAAAACTTTGTTCACTCTGCTGATGAGGGGCCAAAGGGCACTTCCAAGGAAATAGTAGCTCATTGGTTTCTATTGCTGGGTGATGTTAAAGCCCTTTTCTATTGGAAAAATAAAGCTTTACTGAGAGCAGGGACTCTGCCGTAGCTGACCACAGGAACCGCATCTCACAGCAAATTCATTACTGCCTGCATGACCTACATTTTAATTAGCCCCAAACAAATCCTTTCTGAGCCTGCTTCCCTCGCTACCCAGAACACCATGGCTGACTTCATCTGGATTGTTATGGGGTTAAAGCTCTACCAAACATTACTGCATTTTGGCAGCCCTTCCTTAGAGAGCAGCAGCAGGCACTGGTTTCATCTCCAGGTAGAGATTTAACCTTACGAGTCCAAACTCCCCACCAGACTCTCTTGCTATTCAGCATAGTTTCTCTTGCTGTGTGCAAGCCAAACTAAGGGCAAGAAGCCCTTGCTGAAGTTTTTCATATTTTGCTGCAGACATTTCTTCCCTTCAAGTTAAGGTCATTACTGAGAAGCACTTAAAGCTTTAACCACATTCACAGGTTGGGGACTTTTCAGCTCTGGGAACATGTCACAACTTCACCATGTGGGTCAAGTTCTGCACCAAAGCAGATGGATGCTCTCAGTGCATTTATGAAGCAGCAGCAATGGTGGTGCAAAGTAAATGAGAAGGCCACAACGGTGAACAGAAAAAGGCGATCCCGTGGAAGGCATGACAGCAATTGCAAATGACATTGCCAAGAGTCATACTTACCCTCCCGCCGCAGTTTGTCTTATGAGTAAAATGTGAGGGAGAAGAAAAAGGGAAATTATATTTTATTAGAGCAGAACTACATCCTCCACAAAGCTAAGGACATGAGGAAACAAGAGGAACTGAAGTCGCATTGGAAAAGCAATCACTTACTCATCAGGCTCAGTCAAATCCTTTCAAGCAGTGAAACTTCACTGTCTTTAAGACAGTGCTAATTATACCACAGGAAAAAAAACACCTCAGCAGACTGGGTGTCCCCTGCATACATGGCATCCATATGGTACCTTGGCTTTGCAAAACTGTCATCAATATTTACCACATCCGACACAAATCTGCTCCTCCTAGTGCCATCACTCTTAACAGCTGAGATCTAAGGTTGGGCTCCTGAGCCTCCAACTACACACCTATAGACAGAAGTGGTTTGCATACCTCTCTACCAAGCTATGCACTCTCTGTCATTTTCAGAGTGTCATTCTGATTTTGAGATTGCACTAATTGCTGTGCTGTGCCCAGTTCCTGGGCTGGCATTCTAAAGCCATTAGTGGTGGGGAGCAAGACAGAGTAACCTGGAACCTCTGTGATGCAAATGTCTTTGTGGGATGTGGCCATCCCCTAGGCAGGAACTCTGTAGGACACACTGCACTGTCACCATCGGACCAGAAGAACTTGTAGAGAAACTGATGTGGTTATTGTGTCACTTCAGCCCAAATCACCACCCACACTCACCTCCAGGCTAAAAGCTGCCCTTTGCATCAGCCCTTGTTAGGATGATGTTGCCAAACGACACTTTGCACAGCGCTTGCTTGTGTTCCTAATCTTCCTGGATGCCTGTGAATAGCCTGGCAAGTGAGCTCAGAGACAGAGCTTTTTCGAGCTTGCTGTATTCACAGGCAATCTGATGATACTGTACACACAGAATTGCATCTGAGGGCCTCTGGTCACTTGGAGAGGCAACAGGCACTTGCTGGATAACACGGACACCCCAAAAGAGACACATGGACACCACTGAAAAAATACCCAACATGATCCAAACTTTCTCAGAGACAGTGGCAGGAATCCACTTAGCACCACTGCAGGGTGCCCATAAGCAGGAGGAAAAGGGGCAATGCTCAATGGGTAAATTCAAGCTCCTTGAATAGCCAATCAGCTACAAATTACTGGCCATCTTTACTTCTCCAGTGGCATTCAGGTTGCTTGAATTCAGTTATCCACATGAGTGCTGCACCTAACCTTGAAGATGAATGTGCTCTGAGCTGGGGGAGGTTGGACTGTAGACCTCCAGCCTAAAATTTTCTTCCAACATAAACTCCTCTATGATGCCCCAGCTCCAGTCAGCTCTAAAGCATCTGAGAGGCATTCTGTCTGCATAGCTGAAAGGCAATCTTGTCTCTGCTGGCTCTGTTGAGACCTCTGGTGACTGCCATGGATGCCCATAGAGACACCACCTCAAGTAAGAATTTGGGCTGTTAACTTGCTAGTTGATCATTATAAATAGCAAGAAATTTTGATTATAAAGGGAGAA
Organism: Promerops cafer; assembly: GCA_013398275.1. Lineage (NCBI taxonomy): Eukaryota > Metazoa > Chordata > Aves > Passeriformes > Nectariniidae > Promerops > Promerops cafer. Next base: position 168,752 of record VZSE01002462.1, on the reverse strand, counting down.
ACCCATTTCATCTAATGTGGGAATGATTTTCTGATTATACTCTTTTTGTCTAAACTGACAATATAGGGGACTTAGGCATCATGCACAACAAATAAAGTGTCTGAGTGAGAGATGCATTTGGAGGTCTCTATTCTCCTCCAAGCTTTGGGGACTTATGGGTGCCTTTTCAGCACCCATGTCCCCTTCCTCCAGGATTGGACTCCATCTCTGAAAGAAGAGATGGATATCTCCCAGAGAGGGGCAAGGAGCTGTCAATCATATTAACAGCCTGTGCAGCAGAGTGGTGTCTTCTCCATCACTGCCCAGCCCTAATCCAAAATCACCCTATCAAAACACACTGGACATCAAGCAGTGATGACCAAACAGACTTGATAGATAAAATCCCACCCATACTCTGTTAGCTTCTTTTATCTGTGAAGTCTGACTGTCTTGCAGTTCCCTCCAGCCTGAAAATCTAGTAGTCTCTAGAGCCTTTTAAAAATTAGATGACCTGGAGGCTTTGAAAAGGCCTTCAAAGGCACTTACCTGAACATCTGAAAACTGTAGGATTTAAGAGTAATACCGAATTTTCCTTATCTGCAGAGGCTGTTTGAGTACATTATCTAGCAGCAAACACATGTGCGTTCTGAATTTCTGTCTGAAGAATGTGCAGAAGACTACACAGCACAGAGAACACTGATAAAACCCGCACAGAAACTTGAATGCTGACTCCTGTCCTGCTGGGGAGGTGGCCTTCACGATGCTGTCACAGAAAAGAGATGCAGCTCTGACTGGCTCCCTGTAAGCCCCTCAATCTGTGAATGTCTGTTTGGATTGGCAAGGCTGCACTGGGTCCACTGGGCATAACATGACTGAGCTGACCTAAGGAAGGACACTGCTGTCCTCAGAGATCAACTGCCAGGATCCTAGGCAGCCCAGGGCTAATAAGCCATGAACACAGACTGGGAAGGTTTTTTAGAGGTTTTCTGGGAGTTGATCACTTCTTTGTTCCCAGTTGTTTCATGCATGCCCCTCTTCATCCTTTCTCCACCCCTTCCACCTCCAGTGATGGCTGTCTTCACCCCCTTGGGTTAAATAAATTAATAGTTCAGGGGGAGAGGGCAGAAGGGTCACATTCAGCATGTAGTTTACCCCTCTACAGAAGTTTTTGCTTTAGGATGACTACAACATGCTCATGGCCTGGGTTGAACTGGTTACTCTGTGTGCAGAAAGCTAATGCACATGCCCAAAACTTGTACAGGGGTGGGACAGCAAGGTGGTGTGGACTTTGCCCATCACCTAACTCATGGGGTCTTTCACTGGGGCATCTAGAAGCTCTGCAATGTCCTCCAATGTCCTTCACCACCTGGGACAAGGTGAAGGTAGAAACCTGGATGCTCAGTTCAATCAGGATTCCCCCAACATGGGTTCCCCAGAGCTAAGGAGAGCAGGGGGTGGAGTGCAGAGCCAGAGGTGGAGACGAGGTGGACACTCACATAGATGAGGTGCTCCCGATAGCGAATCAGCAGGTTCCTGAGAATCCCCGCCTCGTTCAGGTCCCCCAGGCGGATCATGTCCTCCACTCCATGGATGGAGGTGGGGTGCATGGGTTTGATGTGGCTGGCATTCTGTGGGGAAATCCAGTGCTCCTAGGAAAAGAGCAAGGCCACAGAGAGGTAAGTCAAGTGAGAGACCACTTGGATGAAAGACACAAACAGCCCACACCAAAGAGAGGGACCAGACAGAAGAACATACACAAGAGATCATCAGCACATGTGCCACAGCTTCTATTCCTGGGGCAAGGCAGTGATGAATTTGTAACAGAAGAAGGAAAACATATTTTTATTGCAGTTTTATTGGAGCAACAAGAGACAGGAGACACAAGCCATCCTGGCAGGAGCCTTCTCCAGGGCAACATGGTCATCCAGCACATCAGGGGAGTTTATAACAAACAGCAGATTTGTCTTCCCCTTCACAACTGCATTTTTCATCACTGGTTAACCCTCTGCCACAAAATACTATTGAGCAGAGAGAAGATGATTTAGAAAAGAAGAAAGGGATGGACAGGGGTGGGAAATTCATACTTTTATTGGCAGTGTTATTTAGACCCACCACTTCTAAGGGCTTCAAAAGCCACTACAAATTGCCCACAAGGACTTTGCCAAACCAAATCTCTATTACCCTTGAAGGGAGTGAGATTATTTACAATTACCTCAGCAAGAAAAAAAAAAAGAAGCACAGAGAACCACCTCAATACAGACCTTACTCTAGCCACCACTGCACAAAAATAGAGGTGGGAAACTGAAGTAGAACCAGTGTTTGGGCACATCAGGTATTGGTAGGAGGTCAGGAAGAACTAGATAACAACAGAGGAACCTCATGTTGAGGTGGGTTTACTCAAATAACTACCTAAATGTATTTTGGAAGCTTCTGCTATCATTGTTCTCAAGAAGGTTCTCAATTTTGCACTCCCAGTACAGCCACAAAAACAGGGACACAACATTGTCTTGTCTTTACAAATAGAAAATGATGGCAGAGTTGATTCCCAAGGACATATGGGAAGTCTATAACAAAGTTGATTATCATGGCCCTGGGACCCCTGGCCTAGAAAGGCCATAGAGCTGAAGAAGTGACATCACAAGTCTTTGTACATACATTGCCTTCATCGTCCACGACCTGGATCTGTCCAGAGTCACACAGTTTAACCACTGCTCCAATGGGGACGTCGAATTCCCGTCCGGTTTTGAGGTCCATCCACACATAATCCCCCTGGAACCAAAGACAGCATAGTTATACTCAGCACTGCAGGGAGTTCAGCATCCCTTGGGATACAAGTTGTTGATGTCTTGCACCCAAGTCATTAGCACAAGTCAAATGACTTCCCTCGCAAACCACAAACCACCCCTTTTCCAGAGGCTGAGGAAAGCAGATACTTTGCATGTGGCACTTGGGGATGTGGTTTAGTGGAGAACACGCTGGTGCTGGGTTAATGATTGGACTCGAAGATCTTAGAAGTCTTCTCCAACCTTAATGATTCCACGAATCTGTGAAATCCCCTGCAAGGTGCCAGCAGCAGAGCATGGTCCACACAGCGTATGAACCTAACTCTCCTGTCCCACTGCCCTATCTCTCTGCTTCTCAAGCTCATGAGTGGTTGTTGGGTCACAGAGTGGTTACAGAACAGTGATACAGGCATAAAAACCCACCCAGGTAGAGGTTTTCCTCTGTGTCACATACAAACCTAGGAAGCCACATTTAGGAGATGGTTCTGAGCTCTGCTAAGCCTTATCTGGAGGTTTGTGACACCTATCTTCCTTGCAGAGAACCACTATCAAATATTCCTTAGAGACTGCTGAAAAGGGAATTACTAAAGATGGGTTAAGAACATAAACAGAGAGGTAGATATATGTTCTTCTTCAGGAGTTCTTCCAGCTACAGCAATGCGTAGGTGGGCTGTTTGTATTTAATACTTCTCAGTGGATTTTATCTGCTGCGAGCACTTTCACTTGAGTCCTGAAGCTGTGCAAAGTTTTAGCATCCATAATCCCAAAAGGCTGTGTTCTTTTACATTTTTCAAATGTTTTACCTCTTTCATTTCAGAGCTCTGTGTTTTCATTTTGAAAGAGACAGCAAGCAGTTGACCCCTATCCACTCACTTCCTGTCACTAATGATCCTACACAGGTCTGTCAGTCCTGCTGGGCAGGGGCTATCTGCTCATCAGCTCTGTGTATATTAAATTACTCAAATGCAAAAAAGCTTTTAAAGAAGCTGTTTTCCTCAATACAAAAGCAAACTCTAAAATAACCCCAGACTAAAGCCCCAAGCAGAACTCATGCTGGAACAAAGCAGAATTATTTCCCACCCCTATTCTCAAGGTTAAAGGGTATTAAAATAGGGAGCAACCTACTTGTCAGGTGTGTTTTCATTCATGCACCTGAGGTTAATGCTGTGGACTTGTAGCTCCACCTAACACCACATTCTTGGGGACCAGCTCCCCTTGTACCTATTAAGCGTGATGCAAATGAGGTATCTACCTTTTGAAGTCCTGAAAAACTGCTGGGAGAGGGAGAAGGGAAAATCAGGATGCATCACTTTGCATGTGCTCTGATACAACCTTTCCTAAATATCCACTAGCAACCATTTCTGTGGACAGAGCATATTTATAGATTTGGTTTGGCCCAAGAGCTGCTAAACAATGTTCATTCCTGCACTGGGCAGTGGCAACTGGAGACATCACCATCCAAGTCATCATTCATTAAGACTTCCAAGAGACACAAACCTGTGAGTACCACCAAGATATAAGGTTACACTCAGGGATCCACACATGGAGAAACTACACACCAGGAATTCCCAACCAATTTGTGGCAGACTCTACCCTCGGCAGCTGCTTGCTAGGCTTCCACCAGGATATCAACAGTCATCCTGCTTTCATGGAGCTCAGGATCCAGTCCTTAGTTTGTGTTTTCATTTCCTCAGAGGGCTGTGCTACACCTCTAAGTATCTTTATCCAGTTCATAAAAATATAATATTAATATATTTTTCTCATTTTCTGTCTTATCCTCACATCTCATAACTTAGTTAAAAAGGCAAAAAAAAAATCACAACTAATGAAGGCAGTGTCAGGAGCAGATACATTATAAATCCATTTATATTAATATTTATTTTTTAGCTTCTTTGATCCAAGACTCTCAAAGCATTTCAGAATGTTCAGCACTGTTATCCTCTCTGCATCACTGGGCAAATTGATGCACACAGTGGGTAACCTGATCAAGGTGTCAGCAAGAGATGAGCTGCGTTGCTCAGTTCCTGCTCAGCAGAAAACCTTTCCAACACCTTAGTAGCTCTGTAAAAATTGCTCTTGATCAAAAATGCAAGAATTGTAATGCTGTTTTTTAAAAAAAACCCTCTACTATTGAATAGCTGTAAAAGCAGCCTACTTCATATAGTGTATTTACTGCACAGCTGAGATAAAAGGCAGTCTGCCCTCCCCAAGGTAAATTGATACTCTGCTACCACTAAGACAACTCCTGTGCTTTGTCTGCCTAATGCACAGAGTGCTCATCCCCTCAAACTGCTCTTTTTAAACCCATTAAAGTGCAGTTCTTAATACTGGTGAAAAAAGTCTTATGGGATGGGCTAAGCTGGTAAGCTTAGGAAGGTCGGCAGGGTTATAAAATACCATCACTTATTAAGAGTGCCAACCCATTTCCTTTTCTGACTTCAATCGATTTCATATAAACCCCATGGAAGTCAGTTACATTCCTTCTGCTGAAGCAATCACCCTTGGATAAGCCCCAAACCCAGCAGATATACTGTGGATTTCAGGGCAAATCAGGGTGATTCATGCATTTACCAGCTGTGGCTTGTAAATTGCATAACCTGCCTCATGCCTACACTGGTGTCATTTATTTCCCAAAATACATGACAGAGTACTGGAGAAGTGAGAATACCACCAGACCCTTTACAGTATCAACATGGTCCGCCTCTTCCTCTTCAATGCACCCAGAGAGTTTTAGTACCTTCCAAATGAGAAAAATCTTCCAAATTGCTCTGGGGCAGACCCTCAGGACCTCACAAACTGGGGGCAGTGACAACCAAACAGTGGTGCAAGAGGAGGAAACACCACACACGGATCCACACAATTCACAGAGAGAATCTTTAGGAGGAGCTCACAAATGTGAAGATCAAGAAGGTTGCACTGCAGGGGAGCTACAGTGCTTGTGGGGGGACAAAGGAGGAAGGTGAGAGAAGCTGGTGTAAGAAGTACAAGGATCCCATCAACAGCAAGACAGATTTCAAAGCAGCCTGAAAGCTTCCAGCCATGCTCAGGGCTTGGGACCCCCTATCTTACCGCTAACATGGTCGTGGGCTTCAGGACCTGGTTGACATTGCGAAGTAGTGTCCATCTGCCCTGGTCTCTCTCCTGATCTTCCACCACCTCAGGGCATGGCTGCACGAAAACGACTTTCTTCTTCTTCAACATCTCCAACACTCTGCGGTGGTATTTGTCCCTCTCTCTGCTTTCTATGTGTGGTCCACCATGAATGCCCAAATACGGTGGCCAGTTTGCTCTAGACCTGCGGCGTGACCATGCCTGCTGCTCACAGGACACCCTCTGACCTGATTCACAATATGGCTCTTGGTAAAGATCTTCTAGCAGGAAAATTTCCACGCACCAGCCATGGTCCTCCCCTGGCCAGCTGACACGCTCCCTGTATGTGACCAGCCCTGCAGGAATCTCAGAGCAAACTGCACAACTCTGCTTCTCTTCACTTAAATTCTTCCAGTCTCTCCAGCAAGGGCTGATACTTGGTCAAGAACCTGAAGGACACTGCAACTACCCGTTCTGGAAAAACAACCACAGGATTAACAGGAAACCTCTTCATTTCCCCAGGACTTCTCTCTGTTACCTTCCTTTCTTAGTGAAATAACCGTCTGCCAGCTTGAAGACTTTCAGCACAGAACACTCTGGGATACTTATTAATCCACAAATGCAGTCAGTCCCCATGCAACACATGGCATTTAATTAACCTAATACCTTTACATACCAAATTAACCAAAGCACAGCGGGAACTCAAAACCAGAGGCCATCTGCATTTTCTTTAAACTGATCGCCTTGAGTAGATCCATAGCAACTGGATTTTAAATAATTGAGTGGAAGGTGTTCAGCTCCGCACAGCCTCCGTGCCTATAGGTGAGAGGAGAGCCTGTGCTGTGGATGAAAATGGGCTCAATACAAGGACCATGGAGATAATGAGGTGGCACTGACTCTACACCTGCCAGCTCCACAGACCCATTTCTGCAATCACTCCTTCTCTGTAGGGAGGACTGTTCTAGTAAGGACTAATCAGGACCACTGGCCAAACCAGAAGAGCACAAGGCATTATACAGCCACCTCAGATTTACTTTGTTCTTGTCCTATATTAGATACATTTGAAATTTCTCATTTTCATCTAAAAAGGCTTTTCTGGTCATTTGGAGAATTTCAGACCACTATAGCTCAGCCCCAATTTCTTCCATTAAAATTTTGAATCTAAACCAATGCCGTTTTTAGAGACCAGAGCAATGCATGACTAGATAAAACAGTGCAGCTGCTAAGACATTCTCATTTATCACTGTTTTAATGCAAAGCTCTACTGATGCCTTGATTCCATGGGGTTTTGAATCCATTTGTCTATGAAAAACAGGGCATAGGGACATGGTTTACTGATAGGCCTGGCAGCATTAGGTTAATGGTTGGATTCGATGATCTTCTAGAGGTCTTTTCCAACCTTAATGATTCTGTGATTTTGTATGCTTGAAGGTAAGCTTTCTAGACAAAGGAAGGCTTCATAGGTACCCTTCATGGGACACAGTCTCCAAGGACAACAGCAGATGATGGGTACAATTAACTCAGAATGAGCTAGTTCTGCTCATCCATGAGCAGCAGTGACAACAGCAAGGCAACCCTTGCCCAAAGGGCAGGAAACATTGTAGGTTTAAGCTGTATTACAAGACCCCAGAACAATAAGGTGTATAATTCTTGTAGCTGTGCAGGGAAAGTAAGGAAGACATCATGTCTCAGAGATAAGAAGCCAGGTGAAGATTAATTAGATGGATGTCCACCAAAGAAGCAAGTAAAAATGTACATGAGGCATGATAGTAATGCAGGGAGAAGGGGACAGTGTCAATGTAGCAATCCCAGGGGAGACGTCTACTTCCAGCATGACCTGAACACACAGTGCTGTGAATGACTGCAGTTTTGCTCCCCTAGAAAGTAGAAGATAGATGTCAAATCAAAGCTAAAAAACAATGAGAGGATCCATGTGGAAGGAAAGATTGATTAAATATATATAAAGGGACCCATAGGATAGGTTCTCTGGATTTAAGTGGGGTCCTACACCAGAACATCTCTCCTCACTGCTGTGCCACAGAAACTGGAGCAGTGTGGGAGCAGCAGATCCAAGAGATCAGCTGGAGTATTCATCTCACCTTGCTCTGGAGCAGACAATACCATCATTGCTCAGCCATACCCTGTACCATATTTCTGAGGCTGTGTATCCCAGTGTGCTGCCAAAGAGTAAGCTAAGGAGCAGAGGACTGCAATAATTTGCCCCAGGTTATCTTTGGAATAAGATCCAAAGGATAGATGGGACCCTAGAGTCCTGCCTCTGCAGTCCTATTATATGAGTGTGCTTACTTTTCTCCTGGCACTGGGCCTGCTGAAGATCTGCAATTTCACACATTACCACTATATTTTTTGCACTGCTCCTCTGCTAGCAGCAGATTTTCTGGGGCAGAGTCACACGTGTCAGCCAGGGACACCCGGCATTTGCAGTGAGGTCTGCCTGAATGACCCGAGCGTGCTGCCTCCTGGAAATAGGAAACCCCATTCCTCGGAAGGGATGACCTGGCTTGGAAACCAGCCTCCCTTCTCTATGCATCAAGAGGCAGAGCAATAGCACTAAGCCTCCTATCAGCCTGCTTGTTCTGAGGGAATGTGCTAGGCCTTATGTGGGACACAAATAAACACACTTAGTACAATAAGGGGAGGGCCACTGTGGAGGAAAATAAACCTTTAGCTGGCTGGCAGCCTGTCAGCAATGCCATCCGGTTTAGATTACAGCTCTCTGGGGTAACATTAGACCCTTCCCTGCAGAGACAGAAGTATGAGCCAGAAGAACCATGCTGGACCCTGCTCTGATGATTTACTACACCTCTGCAGCAGCAGGCACAGCTGAGATCAAGGTCCTGCTGTGACACGCTTTGTGCATATTCAAAGTAAGGGGTAAATGTTTATCCTAAAGAATTGATGTGACAAGGCAATAAGTTTACACTGCAGCTGAGGCCTGAGCTCTAATTAAGTGCTATTGCAGTGGCATGGACCTTATTGCTGGAGAAAGAAGGGAAATTTCCCCCTGCAGGAAGCACCCTCACAGCAGGTAAAACACCTAATTTAATGAAAGCTTGGGTTTCTTTGTCCCAGACTGTTTTTCAGTCCCAAAGAAAATGCATCAGACACTAAGAGGGCAGAAGAAGTGTTCTTGAATCAATTATTTTGCAGCTAGCACTGAAAAGCTAAGTTATTCAGTGACAAAAGGTCAGGTACAACTCAAGTAATCCAGTGTTCACCTCTCAGCAAGACATCCAGACCTTTGCTAGATGATCCTCCCTTTCAAATGAAATATCCTAGCCTAGCCTAGCCTATTCTACTTTGAAGGGGGAAAAAAAGAGGCACTTCCATGGTCACCAAAGCAGGTAAATAAACTAGGTCAGATGATGCTAACCTAAGGGAGTGTGTGAAGAGGAGAGTTTGGAGCTACAAAACTACAGTACATGTGTCCAAGGCTAGCTAAGATGGCTCCTATCCATTGCATGGATACTGAAAATCCCTAAGGGTTGATACTCAAGAAAATTGCTGAAGGATATGGAAAAAACAGTGGTTAGCAGAGGCTGTCTATGGACTCAGGCCAGCAGTTACTCCCTGCAGCTCTAAAACTTGGTTTTCTAAAAGAACAAAGATGATACCCTGCAGAATGACTGTTGATGCACTGTGCAGGCCAAATGTTATCTGGGGCCATACCTCTGACAACTGACGTAAACCAACCTGTTTGTGCATTTGTGCAGTTGTTTCTTGTTTGTTTTTTTTTTGTTGTTGTTTCTTTTTTTATGGAAACAGACACAATCACATATCCAGGTTTCCAGAGCTGAGTCCTTTACTCCCTTCCTGCTCATCTTTGAAGAAAGAAAATCCTTAGTGCACATGACACCAGTACAAACTTAGGGTATTCCCCCAGCTCCAAATTTCAGTGTGATTTAGAGAGCAGACTGAAATCCAGATGTATTGGTACACTGCAGCTGGTTACGCCAGTTAGGACCTGCAGCAGCTACCTGAATCCTTCAGGCAGTAGAATGTCTGCTCCACTAAAAACACTTATCATCACCTCTAGATATCACCTGTCTGATTCAGTTCAGCTCTCAATTACACAGGTGTACCCTGCTCAGTTTAATGGAGCTCCTCCTGGATTCACAGCTGTGCAACCCAAGGGAGACTGCTCATCTTTGCTATTCTTTGCACTCTTCTTCAGTTGTGCATTAGCCACTATCATCAGGGAGAGGCAGAAAAGGAAGGAAAAGCTTGCATTTCTGCTTCATAACAAATGATACTGTAGAGGAGAAGCGCACATGCTGGTAGCTGATAACACTAATAATTTTCCTGTTTCAAAGAAGATTCCATTCACAATTTCTTGTAGCATACCAGGCACCAGCTGTCAACCCAGGTAACGAGCTACACACAAAGGCTTCCTGAAGCAAGGGGAGAGCTACAAGAGGAGTTGTTAAATAATTCAATAATTGATGCACAGCTTACTCACCCTGTAACTCCGATATCGACAGGAGTGAAAAAAACCTCCCACAAATGTGGCACTCATCCCAACATTTTCCCATTTGGTGCTGAGGGATAGTCAAAGGCTCTGGGAGCAAAAATGATGGATTTAGTCGGATTTACCAGGGTGCAACCTAGTGCAGTGTAATGAGGCTCAGCTCCCAGTGATGCTTGACCTCTTCCCTGGCTTTTGGCAAGGAGCTTGTTGTTGACTGTTTGGGACCTCTTGGCTCAGGAGAGGAGTTTAAGCATGCAGACAAACATGGAGATAGAAGATTTAATCCGTGACTCTTACGGCATTACTGCCACGGGTGGAGAATCCGGCAATCCGTTGATGCTACAAGCAGATTAGGCTGTCCTCGGGTGTCACCCACCCAAAAGCCGTGCCAGAGCCCTGCCTATCAGATCTCATACAAAAAGCTGATGGATGCTGCTTGGGATGTGATTGAAAAATCTGTTAAGATGCAGAAGTGGAACAGGAAATGAAGACTGAGCCTTTTAGCCGCATGGCCGGGTCCTGTCCTAAATGCAAATGGAAGAAATCCAAATGAAGACAACAGAGCAATCATAAGAAGTACAAATCTGGAAAACTGGATTGAGGGAAAACAAAAACAGGAGGAATCAGAAGGGGGGCACTTTAGGCTGGGAGCACAGAATTCAGTACTGTTTGACCAAGACATATTCCTCCAGGTCCTAGGAGTAAGAGGTTGCTGGGTACCACTCTGGGAACCTTCAGATCCACTCTAAATCTGCCAGAAACAGTCAACCCCATACTCCCAGCGAACCAAGGGTACAGCTAAATCTTCCTTAGTTTGCAATAGCAGGCACGATGGAAACTCCTTGCCCTTACCCATCCACAATTAAATACTTTGGATATTTTTCTATAAATGAATGTTGTTCTGTATGTCAAGTTTTAGGAAGATGGTAATAAGGGAATGCCATCTCCTTCTCTAAGCATAGTTTGGGAGGGATTCCAACAAGTCCCTAAGGTTGGACAATACCACTCGGCTATCTGTTCCCATCCCTTTGATGGTGCCAAGCTCTGTAGTGCAGCAGATACACCTTAAGGATGAGATGCTACCAGAGGGTAGCACCAGCACTCCAGCTCGAGGAGTGCACCCATGGGAACTCCATGAGGTTCAACAAGGCCAAGTTCAAGGTCCTGCACCTGGGTCAGAGTAACCCCCAGTGCCCATATAGGCCGGGGGATAAAGGGATTGAGAGCAACACTGAGAAGGACAGGATGGATGAGAAACTGGACATGACCCAACAATGTGCACTGGCAGCCCAGAATTCCAACTGCATCCTGGGCTGCATCCCTGGCAGTGTGGCCAGCAGGCCAAGGGAGGGAGTTCTTTCCCCTCACCTCCATTCTGGTAAGACCTCACCTGCTCTGGGGCCCTCAACATAAGAAGGACATGGACCTGTTGGAGTGAGACCAGAGGAGGCCATGACAATGCTCAGAAGGCTGGAGAACCTCTGCTGTGGAGACAAACTGAGACAGTTGGGGTGCTCAGTCTGGAGAAGAGAAGGTTCCAGGAAGACCTTAGAGCCTCTACAGTACCTAAAGAAGATCCAAGAGAAAGCTGGAAAGGGACTTTTGACAAGGGCATGTNCAGATACACCTTAAGGATGAGATGCTACCAGAGGGTAGCACCAGCACTCCAGCTCGAGGAGTGCACCCATGGGAACTCCATGAGGTTCAACAAGGCCAAGTTCAAGGTCCTGCACCTGGGTCAGAGTAACCCCCAGTGCCCATATAGGCCGGGGGATAAAGGGATTGAGAGCAACACTGAGAAGGACAGGATGGATGAGAAACTGGACATGACCCAACAATGTGCACTGGCAGCCCAGAATTCCAACTGCATCCTGGGCTGCATCCCTGGCAGTGTGGCCAGCAGGCCAAGGGAGGGAGTTCTTTCCCCTCACCTCCATTCTGGTAAGACCTCACCTGCTCTGGGGCCCTCAACATAAGAAGGACATGGACCTGTTGGAGTGAGACCAGAGGAGGCCATGACAATGCTCAGAAGGCTGGAGAACCTCTGCTGTGGAGACAAACTGAGACAGTTGGGGTGCTCAGTCTGGAGAAGAGAAGGTTCCAGGAAGACCTTAGAGCCTCTACAGTACCTAAAGAAGATCCAAGAGAAAGCTGGAAAGGGACTTTTGACAAGGGCATGTAGTGATATGACAAGGAGGAATGGCTTCAAGTTGAAGTAGGGTTGATTTAGGCTACAAGAAAGCTGGGGACAAACTTTTTAGCAGGAAAAGGGGGGAATGATTTTAAAGTAAAAGAAGAGAGATTTAGATTAGATGTTTGGAAGAAGTTAATTTACAATGAGGGTGGTGAAACACTGGTACAGATTGCCCAGAAAGGTGGTGGATGCTCCACCCCTGGAAGCTTTCAAGATCAGGTTGGACAGGGCTTTGTGCAACTTGATCCAGTTGAAGATGTCTGTGCTTGTTGAAGGGGCTCTGGACTAGATCACCCTTAAAGAATCTGTGATTTTTTTCTTTGATTTGATCCCCGGTGATCCAGCTCAGGGCATTAACCCAGCAGCAACATTTCTACATGTTTCTGCAAAGTGTTTTGCTGGTTTAGTCCCTGAACTAACTCCCCAGGCAAAAAGCAAAGCCCCAGTGCGGGAGCAGGGAGAGCAGCAAGAACACAGAGCTGGCAGCATGGCCGGGGGAATGGGGCTGCTGCCTGTGAGGTACCTGCTGTGGCATCACTGAGCGGAGCTGACGGATGCTCTGCCACACTCACGGATGAGCTTTATTCCCTGGATGAAGGCAGAGAAATTTTTGATTTGATTCATGAAAGCAGAATCCCAGCTGATGAGCATGAGAGCTACAGAACTATGTAACAGATGGAGGTAAATAGGTATGTCTACACAACATTTTTCTGCCTCTGAGGCATACAGCCTTTTCAAGATCACAATGATTCACAGAAAGGACAGTTTGAATTACATTGTTCAGTACTGTTAAGGGGAAAAATAATAAAAAAAGATGATACACAGAAATGTAAATTGGAAGGGATGTTTCTAATCCTGGCTCATGCAGACTGTTCAAAGAAGCCTAAAAACAACCACATGAATGTAACTGTTTTGGCTGATTTTATTCCTTTGGAAACAAAGAATATTTTTCCACCATCTGCAATAAAAATGTCTTTTACTTTTCACATGCAAGCTGTCAAATTGTCTTTCAGAGTTTTAGCTTTATCTTCCATGCTCTGGGAAGACGCTTTCTGTTTAATTTATTTACTTCAGGCTCTCCTTTGCTCCTCCCTGCCTTTTCACCACGTCACTGAGACCAAGTCTGCAATTAGTTCCTGTGTACCAAATAGATGTGGGAGTATTGTAATTTGCACAGCAATCCCTGCATAAACAAAGACATAGACTTAGTACAAAGAAGTGCTTAATTGTACTGCAAATATATTATTTTCCTATATAGTAGTAGTCTGTACTTGTGTAAATGCAATTTCCCCAGGAGAAATGTGTCTGTTCTAAGGGTCTGCATTAGCCAAAGTCCCACTGATCTGTCTAGACAAACCCTACTACTGAAATAGAATATCTCATCTTTGGAAATATTGAATGAAAGGGGAGTAATGCTGCTTTTCCTTCATTGCCACACCGGATCTGAGCAGATCTGTCCTTTATGCACACCATCCATGCTTACCCACTGAGGGTTATGAAGATTACTGAGGAGAGTGAGGGGTTCTGGAAGGAGGTTAATCTGCACCTCAGAGAGTTGCATCCTGAGGGAATTTGTGATATGACTGCTGAAGGCAGAAGCTGACTATTCCAGAGGTGTGTTTGAAAAGCCAGCCCCTGAGAGGAATGGATGGCAGGAGAAAGCATAAGTGAAAACAAACAAACCATGCTGGCAATGCTTGTGATGCAATTCAAAACATCTCAATACTGGTCTTTGTTCCTTAGGTGCCAGCAACAAAGGTGCAGAGATGCTGCAATACAAGTAGCATCCTTCCAAAACAAGAAAAAACACTCCAAGATGTAAAAAACCTGGGTTTAGATTAGGTACCAGGAAAAAATTCTGTACAGTGAGGGTGGTGAGGCACTGGAAGAGGTTGCCCAGTGAAGGTGTGGCAGTCCCAAACCCAGGAGTGTTGAAGGCCAGGTTGGGTGAGGCTTTGAGCAACCTGATCCAGTGGAAGGTGTCCCTGTCCATTGCAGTGGATTGTAATGAGATGATCTTTGGGCTCCCCTCCAGGACAAACCATTCTATGATACTATGATTCTATGAAAAAAAGTCTTGAGAATGTGAAGCACATGGTTCTTTTTTTTCCCTAATGAAATAGAAAACAAAAGAATCCTGCAAGTACTTATCAAAACCCAGAGAAATAATCAGTATTTCATTGCTTGCTTTGTGTTTTTGAAGACTCCTGAGTTCCGTCCGTACAAGATCACCCTGAGAAGGAAACTCAGAGCAGGTTGCTAATTGTAACCATTTGCCTGCATTCTTCAAACCCTCTGCCTACAGTATTGGAAAAACTTACCAAAGTGCTGGTGGTGGGTCCCTCTGAAGGAGGAGGTGGACCAGCCGCAGAGCTGCACAGCACAATACCAGCCCCATCTGCTGTAACTCTCTGGAATTACCAAATGCATCACGAGACTTGTTTCTGATGATTTCTCCATGGGTTTTAATTAAACTTTGATGCTAATAGTATTTGAAATTCCAGAAGGCTCTGGAATAACGTAGAGACCATAGAGGCCAACCTGGCTTATTAACGGTCTGAAGGGACCAGTTGGCAAGTTCAGCTAGACAAAACCTAGAGGCTGCAAACAGAGGTGGAGTTTTTAGGCTGGCACAAGATGATAGAGACTGGGACAACGGTCACTGTTCAAATCACACCTGTAGTTGCCAGACCCAGCCAAGACAGTCGACTTGCTGGATCAGGACACACACAGATGTGCACCGTGGATGCCTTCAAACTGTGAGCTTGGGACAGCTTCACAGCTAATGGTTTAGAGATTGTGGGGCACACACTGAAGAGACCTGACCTTCAGAAAGTGACCGTGAACCAGACATCAGTCCTTTTTACACACATGAACCCAGAAACCTGTTTCAAAATCCAAGTCCCACCAAACAATCCCCAGCCACTATAAACAAAACAATAGTCCCAGCTTGGAAAAGGAAGTTGGACCTATTTCTTACATGAAATTTTTAAGGAATGGTGGCTGGTAAGATTGCCAGTGGGATAAGACTTTCATATGGGCATCCTGAACTCTAGTAGCTAGAAGAATGAAACCATAAAAGAAATAAGCTCAGCATTTTGGCACAGCAAATAATTCCTGTAGTTTTGGTACTTCTTATGTTCCTCATGGATATTTTATTACGTGGGCAGTCCATTCTGCATATGCTGCACAAGGGGGATATGGCCTCTAAAACCCATTTTGAGAAGGCTTGCATTACAAATAAGTTTTGTTAAATGTTACGCCTGGAACCAAAATTTTGGTTTGGTTGGGGGGTTTTCAGGGAGCCTAGCATGGCAGAGAGGCTTGTTCAGAAACTGGCAGCTAATGGGTACTCATGTGCAAACCCAAATCATGTGAAGGTAAATTAATTCATATGAATAATACTCATCAATTTTATGCTTGCTTTGAGAAACTCAGTAATTGCCATACAGCTTTAATTTTGAGACTGCCAAGAGTATTATTATACAGATATATTAATTAAGCCTATGTTTCAGGAATTAGCTGACAGTATCAGCATGGAAATATGGTTAATGCCCTCAGTGCATTTTGCTGGATGCAAATGTTGTTTCATTTCCAGCATCTATGTAATTGGAAAGACTGCCTGTCTCACACTGAATCTACCAATTTTATGGGGTAAAGGGGCAGTAAAATGCCCTCACAAAGTGATTTGTAGATCATGAAAATGTGGTGTGTGACCTTAAGAGTCATTTGCCAGCAATGGTGCTGGCAATAAAACGCCTGGTTGGGTGGTAGGGGATGCACATAAATTGCTCACATTGCATTCACACGGGCTGCACAAACGGTTTCTGAGTCACGGTGGGCAAATCACTGCCCCACACAGGTGTTTTTCCTAACCTTAAAACCAAGCATCATTTGGTTCTTTCTTCAGCACACAGGGTAAGCCAACCTCTTCTTCCCCTGGGTTCTGCTAAAGTGGCTCTGAGGAAAGGATGAAGGACATCTGCTTCTTGGTAGAAGAGTTGGGAGGGAGCAGTACTATCAGGATGCAAGTGGCACTGCCTCAGGCAGGACACTCAAATGGGTGTGCAAGGTCAAGGCACACCAAAGGACCATCTATGGTAGGTAGCATCTTGCTTTCTCCAGCAGCCCATGAGGTTGCCTAGGGCAGACTGGGACAGGTCGGATGAGA
Source organism: Promerops cafer (assembly GCA_013398275.1). Classification (NCBI taxonomy): domain Eukaryota; kingdom Metazoa; phylum Chordata; class Aves; order Passeriformes; family Nectariniidae; genus Promerops; species Promerops cafer. The sequence continues at coordinate 152,046 of VZSE01002462.1, read as the reverse complement.
CACTTCTTTAAAACACTCCTCTGGTCCGAAATTAAGGGGATATCAAACTCAGTGGTGGGTAGGTTCAGAAAATAGCCATGGAGGTGGATGAGAAGTAAGGAAATTGTACAAGTGCTTGGAAGGGAGATGCATTAGGGACTGCTAACTAAATAAGTCACAATCAGGCTTGGGAAATAACCAAGCTGAAAAGTCAGAGGTGAAGGCCAGGAAATTAGCTGAAGGATAGGAAAATATTTTGGGGAAATAACAGTGTATGCTTACTAGTCCCTTGGATTTCAGCAACAGTCATTTTGGATACAGAATGCCAAGTGGAACAGACCTGTGTCTGAACAAATCTGAACATTTGATATACATTCCCAAATTCAGTCCACTGTAACTCTCTTAAGAATTTTATAATAGTTTCTGCTCAGGACTAGAAGTCCTTATAATTTACAGCTGGTGAAATTTTTTCCTTTCACAAAAATTGCCTTAAGGATGATGAAATCCTTGTGAACTTTTAAGATTGACCTTTGCCCAGTGCAAGAAAGCAGTTGGTTTCCTTTGCCAACGCCACCTCCCAGACAGGGCTGATTTGTGAAGCAGACAGGAAGAGGACTGATCCACCAACATACCACCTTCCCATGTTTGGAAAACTTATTGATGTGGGTGTGGCCAACAGGGAAAGGGCAATTCCCTTACACTGCAACACTGATGCAGAACCTCTGCATGAGCTGGGCAGTACTGCTGACCGCTAGAGCAGTATCTGTAAATATACCCAGGAGTAACAAAATGGAAATGCTAAAGTATCAAAACACAAATTCCCAAGTCCCAGTCCTCACTTACTCATCTCATTCCCCCATTGTCGAAAGCTCCAGTAGAAGCATCTAAAGTGGCAGCTGGCTCACTGGCCTATCTCAGGTTATTTCAGTCCCAGTACTGAATTTTCTTTGTTCTTAAATAGATTTTGAAGTCTTTTTCAGAACTCTCCTTATGTGAATTCAAGCAAACATATAAATTATCTGACTATTTTGGCTACATTTATGAACCAACTCAAAATAGATTTACTCTTCAAAAATTCTCACTATAAATTTTCCTTAGAGATTGCCATTTCACCAAAACCTATAATTCAACAGGAAAAAACATATAAACAAAGCTTTTAGGGAAAACACTTTCATTTCACTAAAGTCTGACATGGAGAGTATAATTTTGATGTTCTTTTTGGAATTGTCTCCAAATTCAGCTTTTAATTTCAATTGAACTATTTTATTTATTGACCAGGAAATGACATCCTGACAGATATTCTCTATACCCCCATCTCAACTTTCTCCCAAGAAAGAAATGCCATTTTTCAATTTGTGCTATTTGAAAAGGTCTGTTATTGCTTTCTTCCCCTGGGCTCCAGGAGATGTGCTCAGCCTCTTGAACCTGAATGCAAAAGCCAGAGCTAAGTGGGTTTCTTTAGGAAAATTGCTGTCAAGTCTACTCTGTGCTAGCAAATGACGCTGTGTCTTGAAAAGGGAATGAATTTTATGCCATAAGAGCCAAATCTTTCACTGGTATACATCAGAGTCATTCCACAGAAGCGTCTGTAACCCCAAATCCATGAAATGCTGAGGGTTCCCTTTTTAATGCCCTGCTGTCAAAATGTTTTCCAATCTGGCAAGAGGAATTTGATGAAGAAGAAGGTTGCGTCAAACAGGGAGAGACCCCAGCCTGCTGCACAGCCTTTTGTACAAGGAGAAGACAGCAAACATGGTCCCACACTCCACTGAGGATGTCACATCACAAACACTCCTTACAGTAGGCATGTTGGCTTAAATGTCTACCTTTTACTCAAATCCCTCCAACTGTCAGCCCCTATATAGCTCACCTGAGAAATGACCTGAGCAAGAAGAACAGGAAAATAAAGAAATCATAACTTATGTAAAAGACTTTCAGAAGTGCATGTGAATCATGTGATTTTGGTGAAATTATGAACAAGGTGGTCCAGATAACAGCTGTCTCACATATCTGGGACAGAGTGGAGGGCAGACAGAGGCAGATGGGTATGAGGGCATGCGGATGGGTTGGGATGGGATGGGAGCTCCTTTGCTCTGCTGCTTGCACAGCTGGGATGAAGATGCTTCCTCCCATTAAGAACAGTAATCAGAGGCTCCACAGCTGGATGACCAAGGGACATCAACACTTGTGTTGACCCCTAGCAGCAGGATAAGATGTGGGGTGGATGAGAGTGAAGGATTTCTGATCTCCCTCCCCAAACCTCACTCCAGAAAAAGGGGTTGATAGATGGGCCGGCAGCCTCCAGCTCCACCAGCTGGTGCAGAGTGGCCAGGTGAGGTTCAAGATTCATGACAGGTTTTTATTTTTTTGTTTTACAGAAAACATGTAAATACAGTGAGAATTCTTCAGGGTCAGGTTATAGAATCATAGAATGATCATTTAGGTTGGACAGGACCCTTAAGACCATCAACTCCAACCACTGACCTAACACTCTAAACCACGCCCTCAAGTGCCACATCTTTTAAATACCTCCAGGCATGATGACCCCACCACTGCCTGGGCAGCCTATTCCAGTGCCTGACCATCCCTATGGTGAGGAAATTTTTTCCTAATATCCAATCTCAACTCCCCTGGCACAGCTTGAGGCTGTGATGAGTTGGAGGGTTTAAGACGAAGAGACCGTTTGAGGAGCTGAATTCCTCTCTTCTTGCTCCAGATGACAGGCCTCAGCAAGTTAAATGCATCTTTAAGGGCTCTGACAGTCATGGAGGAGTTACCATCAAGCAAGACAGGATGATATATGAGCTGCTCTGCAAGAGCTCTCCCTGGGGAAACATGTGTCAAGATAAAATTTGTTACCGAGTCCTTTGAAGTTTGCTATACCTTCAAATGACTGTCCTGTTGGCTGGGTATTTTGTTACTGCCTCTTAAAAAAGCAATACTAAACTCAGCCGTACATACAACAACTCTCACTCCAAGCCTTCTCTGTCTTGAATTCAAATGGATGAAGGTTTCAGTGCATACACTTCAGGGAAGATGGATCCTGGGGGTTTGCCTGGGGTTATCAAGAAGCAGGAATGCGTGCATTTCAGACAGGCTCTCTCAGAAGGTATCTCCACGCCAGGGCTGAGATTGCTTCCTCTACCTTTATTTGACATCGCACAATTTATATTCCACAGCCATAGCACTGCAAGAACCTCTCCCTAGCCTGCAGCTTCATTTTCTGCACACAGCAACTCCAGCACTTTAATTGTCCCATAAACGTGATGGAAAGGATTTGATGCAAAGAGCTGTTAAAATGCCAAATGTCTTGAGCACTGCAACTAATGAATGGCTCCCAACGATTCATGGTTCAATCTATATGCAAATGTGCCCTTTGGTTGGCTTGTGCTGGACTTTTCACTGCTGCATTACAGCTATCCAGGGAAGCCTCAGACTCATAGATCAGACAGATACAAGGCATAAATGGGAGAAGGCTTAAATTATTCAGTGTTTATGAGAAAGAGAACCCAAACAGCAGAGTTACACTTTGCTTTTTATAATAACATGATTACAGATGAGCCCCAAGCAGACCTACGATACCATTGTTTTTCTCCCCCACCCCTTCCTCCTTGCTAGCAAAATATACAGCACAATGAATTGCTTGGCAAAGCTGAATGTGTGCTCAAAACAATGTATGTCAGCTCCAGGTAAAGCCAGTGCTCACACAGCACAAGTCGAAGATGTCTGTGAAAGATTTCAAAACCTGGTCTCTGTTATTCTTACCCCCAGCACAGGAAAACATCTCCCAGAGCATCAAACAGAGATTCTGTAAATGCTGGCAGTCACAACATCTATTTCTGCTCATTTACAACCTGCACAAATCCCCTTCACCTGCATTGCAATGTGCAATTCTGGTCTTAACAAGAAGAAATTAAGCTGGAATAGTGAAGAAAGGGCTGCTGCCGTCACAGGAGGACTGCAGAGATTGTTTTACAAGGCAGGGGGAAGAAGATTTGGTAGCATTTTGGTCAATTCCAAGGGTATGGTGATAAACTATAACTCTGTATACAAACACTGAGAAATGGCAAGAAGGAGAAAGAACAAATTTATCTAAAGGCCATTCCCGACATAAGAGCAAGAAGCCACAAATATCCTCAAAAACCAGAAACATGAAGATATCAAGGACCATCTTGCTCATGTAGGCCTTGTGGGGTTTACAGCTGAAGCTTTAAACTGCAGGCTTTACATTCAAAGAAATGCCAGAGGTGTCACAGGAATTGCAGAGTGGATAGGAGCAAGGAAACAGTGAGATTTTGGCATTGCCCCCAAGAGTCACCTGTCCAGCAGCTCTGACAAGCCAGGAGAACAGAGCTGAAGTCTCTGACCAAGCCTTGGCTCCTGCAAAGCTTCAAAATAGTTGGAACAACTTCCTTGTTTGGCTGTTGAACTAAAAAGAACTTTATAGTGTGGGGCATCCACTGTGCTTGATTCCTCAGGACCTTAATACCTGGCTGAACTTTAGTTTCCTTTATCTGCTTGGATTAGGTCTCCACTGTTTCTCTTAGTTCTTATTTCCATTTTTCTCCCTAAAACTGCAGGAGCAGGTTAGGGGGACACTAAGAATGGGAGAAACCTGCAACAGCAGCAATGCTCTTCATGTGGTCTCAACATAGTCAGGCACCTACAAGTAACACAGATACAGTAATCTGAAAAGTCTTGCTTAATGGATGAGATTTGCAGGATCACAGAATATCCTGGCTTGAAAGGGATGCATAAGGATCATCCAGTCCAATTCCTGATGCAGAACTCAGTCCTCCATAAAATACTTAAATTTTGCAGCATGTTTTATTCCCCAGCAGATAAGTAGGTTTGATTTCTGATGGTCTGGCTCAGCAACAGCAAATTTGCAGCACCTTGGATTTAAGAGTGGGGTATAGCAGGGTTGCCTACAAGAGCAGAAAGGTGGATCTTGCAAGAAGAGTCATGCAGCAAGCACCAGTCTGTTGCCATTTGCCACCAGGAGAGCCCTCTTCCTGGCCAGGCTGTGTGGTCAGCTGTGGGTAGGACTACCACACCCTCCCTGTCTCCTCTCCAGCTCCAAAAACGTCTCTGTGTTATGTAACAGACAGAACGTGCATGAATGAGCTGCTGCTGTGCTGTGGAGCCAAACAAACTTGTCAGGCTTCCAAGGCAGGAATTCAGGAAGCCCTCCTTTTCCATTTTCCCTTTCTTTGTGCATGGAAATGGACTTGCCACTAGTAATTTGCTAGCGACTAAAGCTGATAAGTTTGGCTCCCTGCAGGCCCCTGCTGGGGAACAATATTGGCTTTTCTTTCTAATTACTGGGTGGAAGACACAAGGCAGGCAGAAAGCTCTGTGTGCCTTCTCCTCCTTGCTGGAGCTGTGCGCTGCTCTCCCTAAGGGAGATCCTGGTATGAATTGTTCTGATGGGAGAATGGAAGAGAAGCAATGTCACAGGCTCCTCTTCAAAATTCCTGGATGTATAGCTGGATGGAAACCAAGCAGTAAGGGCCAAATGCTCTGTGCTCATCTATCCCAGGTGACGATTTGGGGTTTTGTTTTACCTTGTTGGAGAAAGTTTTCAGAGAAAAAGGGGTAGGATGGCAGGACTGTAAACATGTTGTGCACATTCAAGAATGAGCAAAAAAAAAGACAGAAAGCTCCTTGGAAAGTAATACAGGTCACGAACACCACCGATGTATTTCCAAAATCTTACAGCAAAACTGAAGGAGGCAAAATAAGAATATTGCTGCTATTTGTAATTAAGCATCACATAAACAATAGTCTTTAGGGCAACAGAGAGCAAAGTGTTTCCATGTGACTCAGAAAAGACCTTTAGATGGGACAAACTGGTATAAAGGGACTTCAGAAAGGGCCTGTACCTGCTAACAACTGGATAACCTTACTTCATTACAGAGGGGTCCTTGCTCACCTTATCGATGCTGCAGAGATGTTTGCACTAAGCAACAAATTCAACACAAACCTATTTCTCTGATATTTGTGGGCAATGGCTTGGCATCTGAACCCACAGGGAGAGTGCCCACAATAATTCAGAAGCACGCTGCAGCCTTGCCTAGACAAGACACTTTGCTTTTAGGTAACGAGCAAGGTGCTCAATTTGATTAAAGCTCTGCAAAGGGTGAATTCAGACTGGTACAGAGGACTATGATCCAGTAGCTGAACCACAGAGGGGTAACCCAAAGAGAGAGACATGACAGGCAGCCTGGAGTGCTACCATCCTAGACAGAGTTGTAACAGGGTACTTCTCAATTGCTATTCTTTTAGCCTAATTTAATTTCCACACCCATTTTCTTTGGCATCACAAACTGCATCAGGCACTTTGTGCATGGGGCCAATGCCTTGGAGCCTTTGGAAGGAGGACTGAGCTTCTACACATCCCTACCAAAGTACAACCTGTTTTTGCTGGGCTCAGGTTCTGGCAGGTTGGGGAAATTCTATAAAAAGCATTTCAGTTGCTCCACAAGATCTCTGGCTTTCCTTCCACTCAAAGCTATCCTCAGCTCTTTGTGTCACTGCTGTAAACTGAAAGTATATGAGTTTCTTCAAAGGTCCAGTGCTTTCTGCTGGACAAAAGCAGATTTACCAAGCAAGACACAGAATTCAATCAAAATTCTTGGGTAGATTTTCTCCATTGCATCAGTGCTTGACTGTGTTGACAAATACACTTGAGTCTCTGCAGCCCTGACCCGGGATACGTGGTGGGACTGTCAGTCCTTCCCAGGTGAGACATGGCAATGAGAAGCTGAGAGTGAATTATACTTCGACAAAGGGAAAACACTACAATATGGAGCCCTAAATTATTGCACAATCTACATGAGACCTGCTACACAACTTAATTCTTCAATTGATAGAATCATTGAATGGTTTAGGTCTGAAGGGAATTTAAGGATCTTCTAGTTCCAAACTGCCATGGGCAGGGACACCTTGCATTAGACCAGGTTGCTCAAAGCCCCATCCAACCTTCCTTTGAACACTTTCAGGGATGGGGCAGCTTCTCTGGGCAACCTGTGCCAGTGCCTCTCCACTCTCACAGGAAAGAATTTCTTCCTAATAGCTAATCTAAACCTGTCCTCTCTTAGTTTAAAAGCACTGCCCTGGTCCCATCACTTCAGGCCAATGCAAAGGTTGATTTCCTTCTTTTTTACAAGCTCCCTTTAGGTACTGTGAGGTGATATAAGGTCTCTCTGGTGCCTTCTCTTCTCCTTGTTTTCAACCCCAATTCTTTCAGACTATCTTCATATCAGAGGTGCTCTATCCCTCAAATTCTTTTAAATGTGCAAAAAGACTCCATTTTTACACAACCAAAGCAGAATTGTTCTAGGAAATTGAAAATCAATTTTTGACCAGATCCTATTTTAAGTCAGACAGTAAGTTGTTTTATTCTTCTGCATGTCCAGGATTCACGTGCAGCTTTTGGGCCATTCCAGATGAGAAAATAGAAGTGGAACATTGTGTGAGGTTAATCTGGACTACACACACAGAGCAATGATTTCCTCTAAGCCAATCAAGGATTAAGGCTAATGAGTATCTCTGCATCTTGTAACAGTCCTTTTAGGGAAATAACACAGGACAAAAATAACCTGACTTCACCCTTCTCCTCCAAAAAAATATTTTTATTAGTGCCTGTGGTGATGGAGTAAAACTAGAGAAGCTGAAGACAGGAATGATTCACTTACCTGCCGTAGAATGACCATGGTTCCTGTATAAACACATCAGCAATCACCAGGAATGGACCTAAACCAAAACAAGACAGCAATTAATGACTCTCCCCCTGGCTCAAGACACCCAGCTTGGGGACCATCCCAACCCTACAGCATTTCCATGGCCCTAGGTGTGGAAGAGAGCTAGTAGCACTGAAACTCCCAATGCTTTCGTAATATTAATTCCAGACAGTGAGAGACAATCCTCTAAATACATCCAGATTAATGCTGGCACCGTGGTGAATGAGACTGGGACTGGAGGTCGCTTATGCAAGTAATATTTTGTAAACTGAGTCCTAGAAAGTTATCCAAGGATTAACCCAGCAAACACACTGATACTGATTTATTACACGTGTCTTTGGATCCTGTGGTATGAACTAAAGCACATGGAGACAGGGAGTACTGTCCTTAACACACGACAAGGCTGGATGGATTTTCATCTTTCTATCCAAACTGCCTTCAAGAGAGGAAAGAAAATATCAAGTCCCATAGCATAACCTGAAACTAAGACCTGGATTGGATGGAGTATTTCCACTCTCTGCTCCAGCTGTTGTGCAAATTGTATCTTTGTGGGATTTACATGGGAAAGTCCCATGCTGCTCCTGAGTTTGTGCTTGCTGCTCTGGTGCCATTTCATGGCTCCCAAAATTAAATGTGTTGGGTTTGTATGAATGAAAAATGCTTTCAAAGAATTGAATTTCTGCAGCTCTTAATCTCTGAGTCATCTTTGCAACATGGCGATCAATAATAGTTGTATTTATGGTGTGGAACATTTTCCAGCATAGTGAAAATACTCATGTCTTAAAAAGCAGGGGGAAAGGCACTCAATCTCAGAGACACAATTCCCACAGGACACTGGACATTGAAGGCTGATGAAGGATAATCTTGCAGGACACAAGATATTTCCATTCACAGAGGCAAAATAATCTGGACTTATCATAAAAACTTAAATACTGTGTTTCAAGTTTTAGCTGAAATTTTCATTTTTATGCTCCCCCCACTAAAAAGCAAACATTTCTCCAGGGGATGTGAGGGAGAAGTCTTTCCACCCTCCCCACAATCATCTCCAGGTGGGATGTCCCAAAGAGACAGACTCAGTCTCGCAAAAAAAAGGTACAGTAATGCCAGTGTCCCTACACACTTTCCTCATGGCAAGGAAAGTGGACGCTCTTCCCCACCAGCAGCAACTGCTTGCACCCCATTCAGCAAGGCAGGGACTCGGCCTTTGGTGCTGATCCTGCTGGCTGAATTTTCCGTAGCCTCTCAGGTGCAGTGGGAAACAGAGGTGTTCCTGTCCTAGCTAGAAAGGCAGGATTTCTCTCTATTAGCTGCTGCAGAGACTGTAACGGCTCAATAGAATTTCCAGTTATTCCCTTTTCCTCACCAGACTGCCTGCACCACCTCTACATTTTCACAGACCACGTATATGAAGTAGATAACTACCCCACTGAAATTTGTAGGCTTTTGCCATCCAAGTGTACTCAACCGCCTTAATGAAAACATCCATCTGCTAAAACCATCTACATGATCCACAAACACTCTGCATTGCCTAGGAAAGGAACTGGTGTCCTAAGAGCAGCCAGGGCATCACTGTTCGTTAGGAAATACTCACTAGGCAAACTTTGGCCACAGGCCATATTTAATGAATTCATTTCGCTTTTCCTAGAAGGTAGATGAATGGTGGAAAATCACGTGCACACTTTAATAACTGAAAGGCTGTCAGGCACTTTTCCTAATTCTAAGATTGAACCTTCTCTGTAGCACATTAAATGATTACTCTTCTCTTTAATTCACATGGATTGAAAATAACTTTCTAACCCTGCCAAGTAGTGAGCCCAGAGGCAGACTGCCTAGGGATGCTGAAGAGTCTATTCCACTGGGAATAGATGGTGAAATCTTAGCCAGGCTCAGAGCAGGCACTGAGGGAGGTTCTTCAGAGGTCTGTACATGATGATCATGGGGTCAGTGTTGGACACTGGGGTGGGTAGTTGGATAGCAGTTGGAGTTCCTTGGCTGAAGGATATCTGCTATGGACAAGTCATCTAGTAGTTCCTTTCCTCCCTTTTCCTCTCTGAAAAACAAAGATCTTGCCCAACAAGGGAGCTCCTAAGTATCCCAGGCATAAATTTTATGCTAATTACCCAAGTGACCTAGGTGAGCTGGCACCACTGGGTGTCCACATTGCAAAAACTGTGCATGGGACATCTATTCCAACAGGCTGGGCTAAAGCCAAAAGTCCACGTCTCAGAACTGCTCCTTCAGTTTTTGTCCTGCTGCTGCTGAAGCAAAGCACTTTTCCATGGGTATCTGGGTTCCCACAAACTACCTAGTGTGTGGGCATCCTGCTTAGCCTGGCCTGTGGTGATGCTGAATACTCTTCCAAAACTTGCGCCAGGTTTGGAAGAGTATTTACATACCAAATCCAATCTAGTTTTAAACAGGACTTAGGTGCCCAGAATCTTTTGTGGGTTATTTTTATTTTCTGAAGGTCTAGCCTCAGCCCAAGCCACCGGGCTTGATCTTGTTCGGTGCATTGTCAGTCCCTTCCTGATGCCTTTGCAAGAGAGGTTGTAGACAACAGGGTGCCAGCTTTCCCCACAGCTTGCTCAGCAGGGAACACCCTGAAGGGGAAGCCGCAGACTCTCCTGCCTGTTCTTCCCACAAGGATCAGTAAGAAGGATTGGGCTTGTCTGAGCACCAGAGAGATCAGCTGCCTACTAATTCATGAGGGCCCTGGTGGAACAAAACAGCCATCTGGACCCTCTGACCCTTGCTGGCAGGTGAGTGTAGGGCACTTCAGTCCCAATCCTGTGAAAAGCTCTACAGATGGTCTGGGAAATGAGCTGGGCTAAACAAAACATACCCAGCACCTCTCCCAAATCACTCATATGTAACACAAGGGCACAGAGACAACCCTCTGGAAGGTATATTTTTTGTAAATATGGTTCATTTTTCAGCTTTCTGGCCATCACTGGTTGAGCATCATCTGAAGTGAGCATCTGAGGGAGGCAGTGGGGTGAGGCTGAAGGGGCTTTAAACTACATCTGGATGCAGAGTCATGTGTGACACAGAGCTATACACACCACCTGCTTACAAGCTGTGGTCAACAGAAGCCAAGGAGTGCTTTAGTATGAGGTCTGCACCACAGTGATATCCACTGTGGCTTTCCTGGTTCTGAAGAGATCCTCAATACAAAAGGAGCCCGCCAGAGTTCAACTCTGGAGGGAGAAAGTCTGAGGAACCTGGACAAAGCCACTATCCTGCAATTGCAAAGAAGGGGGTTGCTACTCTAATCTCTAACTGGCACTTCTGTGCCCCTTGTTGGCACTTCAGCACTGGAGACCAACCACATGACTGGCCATACTTCCTGGGCGATCACTCCACAGTGCTAATCCTCCAGAGCACATGCTTATTAAGCATTGGTCAGAAGAAATTCAGGTATTTCACTCTAAATGTAAAATCTATTCCTTTCTCCTGAAGTTCTGCACCCTAAATTATTTTCCTGAATGCAAGTGAAGTGAAGAAAAAGAATAATTAATTTATGGGGTGTGTGCATTCAAATTCAATGCCTGTCCCCAACTGTACCCATCTTGGTGCGGAGCCTGTTTTTTGGAGAACACCTTGTGCACTTTAAATTGCAGAAAACCCAGAATTTCATTCAGCTTGTGTCCACTTCACTTGACTGGCAGAAACATGTGTCACCTTAGCTGAGCAAAGAGATTTAACACGTCAGTGCTCTCTGCACACTACTGCTTTCACCTCCTGCCCTCCTGCAAGGGATCTGAGAAGGATTAAGGATTTTCCAGCATATTTTACTGTTCATCTGAGAAATGGGGCCTAAAAAGGTTAAATGTACACCCTCAGCGACAAGCACCTTTGTCCTTACCAAAACCAGGATTACAATCAGGAAGGAAAACAGTGGCTTTTGAATATGGTTAGAGCTGACAAACCTGGCCAGCCTTTGGGAACTCTAACCACTGACTGTGGGTGACAGTGAGCAGAAAGGAGGAAAGCAATGTCACTACATACTACTCCTCCTAGTCTTTGTCCATCTGGAAGCTGGCATGGTTGGGAAGCTATGACAGTTCATATTTATGCTCTCTTCCTAGATCCCTGAATAGGAAGCAGGGCTCTCAGGTCGGAAGGTATCAGTCTGAATATGGCAGCCATTCATCTTCCTCTTGACTAACAGAAATCTTCCCTGCTAGCTTGATCAATGTGCAAGCTCTCAACAGAGACAACCCACTATTTCTCTAGGTAATTAGCTCCAGCTCAAACAATTCTTAGTGTTAAAAATTATTTAAGTATCTTGTCCTAGGGTCTCATCCTCCTCATACCTCCAAAGGTATTTGCCTTCAGCTTCTCACCTGAGGCAGTCACAGCTTACCAACTGAAACTGACCACATAGGTGGGCCCACATGGAGGGTTTTGCCTGGTCTAGTGGAAGGTGTCCCTGCCCATGGCAAAGGGGTTGAAACTAGATGATCTTTAAGGTCCTTTTCAACCCAACCCAATCCATGACTCTGTGATGTCCTGCATTTCTCCCATATGGGCTTTGGACTGAAGTGTTACAGTAGCAGCCATTCACTTGCACCTTCCCTTCCCTTGGCACAAGTATCTTCATCCTTGCAAGAAGAAATGGTCATTTCTAACTCCTCCAGAAAAGTAAAATCCAGCCTTCTGGTTTTGTTACCCATTATCTCCTTTAATGTGGAGAAAAGATGCATTCCCATGGAAAGCAATGGTATTGCCTGGAGTGCAATAAACAGCAATGGGAATTCACCCAGAGCATTCACTGTTTTTTTTACACACAGGACAGCACACCCTGAGCTTTTGCAAGTGACCAAACAGTACGAGACTCTCGTGGCGGGGATGTGGGGACACGACAAGCACCACCTGGCCACATGCTGCCTGCCAGCGGTGCTGAGAAAGTTCCCTTATTTATGCCTTACTTGCCGCCTCCGCACAGACGGATCAGCTTGAGGTCATGCTGACAAATGACGTGAGGAACACGAGGAAGCTCTCACCTCAGCAAGGCAGGTCACAATAGCAATAAGCTGCAGAAAACATTGGAATTACCACTGCTCACGTGAGCGGTGCATCCGTGACACAGCCTGCCTGCGGGCTCTGCCTGCACCGTGATCAGCACAGAGCCAGTGTACCTGGGAAAGCTCTGACCCAAATTCACTGAAGGTCAAGAAAAGCCTTTCCTACAGCTTTTGGATCAGAACTTGAGTGATTACCAGATTTCCAGTGAATGCTGGTCTCTGGAGAGTAATAGCTGCTTGAACAAGAGGTGTGTTTTGGTGTAAAGAATTACCTCCCTGTCAGCTGCAGATCCAGGCTCCCAGACAACTGATGGAAAGAGAGAAATTCAAGTGGAGCTGCAAGCTGGCATGTAAAGGTGTATCTGATAGCAGGGTGGGTAAAGAGTCTTTGGGAAGCCCTGGATCCTCAGCAGGGCTCAGTGGTGTGCAACACTGCAACCAAACAAGAGTCTGCAAGGGCTGTTTCAGGAGATGTGCAGCTTTTTCTCTAGCTATTCCTGCAACACTCAGCCCTACAATGATGAAAGGCACAGGATTAGGTGCTAATTAGATTTGAGGGTACTCCCATCAGGCTTCTCCTTCTCGTGGGCGGATGCTGTTGGCAGGGAAGACCTGTCAGTCTTTTATTGTGGTGGGGTTTTGTTTGGCTGGTTTATTTTTGTTGGTTTTTTGTTTTGCTTGTTTTTTTTACAAAAAAAGATTTTCCAGCCACCCTACAGATCTGGAATCTTCAAACCCATAAAATTCCCACTACATGGAGTAAAAACAACCTTTCCTACACAAAAGAACACAGAGAACCTGCTAATCAATTAGCCAAATAACCACAGGATGAAAAGACCACAGGTACCAAGGTAGCTTTCTGTAGTAAAACAGCCCAGCACAGGAGCAGCCTTGCTGCATTACATACACAGATACTTTGCATTTCTGTACATTAGGGCTTTTTTCTTTCCTGTGCAAGTAGCTCCAGGAAGAAAGAGCAGTGCTAATGCACACTGCTGTCTGTCATTCTGTGAGTGCAACTGAAACCCAGGGAAATGATGCTCGTAACTGAAACCACCAATAAACAGGGTGTCTTCTACACAACATCAATGACAGATGAGTGTCAGGGGCTGTGCAGTAGGTAGCGCTTCCAGCCAAGGATTTCAGTACCCAAAAATAGGGAATGATTTTCAACAGACCTCGGGTAGAGATGAACAATATGAAAAATATGGCTTCTCTCTGAAAACCGAGCACTTATAAACCATGTGCTGAGCTCTCCTCATTCGTCAGGCTGACTATGGATCAGCTAAAAATGCAAACAATGTTGTTTCTTTTGACCCAGCTAAAAATCTCAACAACCAGATCCCCAGCAGTATCAAATGATTGAGATAAAATGACTGTGGCTGAAACTGTGCCGATTTCCACAAGCCCAGAAATGTAGCGCCATGAAATGCTGAGGTGGTGATCTCTGCTGAGAGTGTGAAGGGTTTGAAAAGACAGCAAAGGAAAGGAATGTGATCCTTTGTGCCTTCCTCTACCAAGAGCTGCAGCACTAATCAGAGCCTGTGATGACAGCTCCAAGCTGTGCCATACTGTTTGCTTTTGCAAAGCACTGCTCTGGTCAGTGAAAGGACCATGGAGACTCATTCTCCAGCTGCAGGATCTCAGAGCTTTTTTAGAATCATAAAATAGTTTGAGTTGGAAGGGACCTTCAAAGGTCATCTGGTCCAAATCCCTTGCCACAGGCAGAGACACCTTCCACAAGATCAGGTTGCTAAAAGCTCCATCCAACTTGACCTCGAGTACTTCCAGCAATGGGGCATTGATCACTTCTCTGGGCAGCCTGTTCCAGTGCCTTACCATCTGTATTGTAAGGAATTTCTCTCTTATATCTAGTCTAAATAAACTCTCCTTCAGCTTAAAGCCATTCCCCCTTGTCCTATCACTACATTCCCTCGTCCAAAGTCCCTCTCCAGCTCTCTTGTAGCCCCTTTCACTACTGGAAAGGGCTCTAACATCTCCCAAGAACCTTCTCTTCTTCAGACTGAACAAACCCAAATCTCTTCTCTCAGCCTGTCTTCATAGGAGATGGGCTCCAATCCTCTAAGTGTCTTCATGGACCTCTGTGGTCCATTTGATCCTCTGCTTTGTCACTACCAATCTCCTAACAGAGTTACCCAAACTCTTTCATACTTCACATGAGGACAATATAGTTCTCCAAAAAGGCTGACACCTGACACCCCTGTGTGTTTAGCCATGTTGGGGTGCCTTCTGAGCTATACTCTACGACTACCTCAGATGTAGCCAGGTGGATGTCTGCTTCTTCTCCCAGGCAACCAGTGACAGGACAAAGGGACATAGTCTTAAGCTGTGCCAGAGAAGGTTCAGGTTGGTTATCAGGAGGAATTTCTTCACAGAAGGGTGATTAGACACTGGAATGGGCTGCCCAAGGAGGTGGTGGAGTCACCATCCCTGAAGTGCTTAAGGAAAGACTGGATATGGCACTTAGTGCCATGTTCTATCTATTGACATGGTGATGTTCAGTCACAGGCTGGACTTGATCTGAGGTTTTTCTGACCGAATTGATTCAGTTATTCTGTGCAAGAGCGCAACACTCTGAGTTGACATCATGTCTCAAAAGATGATAAACTAGCTAACTCAAAAAACTAACCCCAAAACACTGCAGACCTCGGGATGTGATTTTAAGCAGAACTCAAGACAGAAGCAAAAGTTTCCATAAAGCCAAGAGCCTGCTTTGTGATGCACTCACTACCTAGGGATGGTGCAAAGCGATGCCTGAACATTTCCTTGCCTCCTCCTGGCCATGCCACAGGTCAGAGAAGAGCTGGGAGCAAATACCTGTCACTGTGTTTATCCACACAAGCCTGGGGACCATGCAGTAATACAGAAGCATGCAAATCCTAGAATGGGAGCCCATTAGTGTATCTCTCTGTTGTGGCTTTATGCATCACATCAGCATGCATTGTTCCCTCTCCCGTGACAGTGCTGTCATTTAGGTGTCTTTGTGGTTCCCAACCTTTTCTTTTCATGCTCCAAGTCCCATCTGACACCCAAAGTGGGATTGAGCTGTTTATATGCAGACACTGGGTTTGATCAAGTCAACAAAGGCTGGAAGGATGAAGGGTCTGGAGCACAAGTCTGATAAGTAGCAGCCAAGGGAACTGGGGGGAAGGAGGAGCCTGGAGGAAAGGAGGCTCAGGGGTGACCTTATCTCTCCCTACAGCTCCCCGAAAGGAGGTTGTAGCCAGGTGCAGGGTCGATCACTTCTTCCTAGTAACAAGCAACAGGACAAGAGGAAATGGCCTCAAGTTGTGCCAGGGGAGGTTTAAATTGAATATTAGGAATTTTTTTTTTCATTGAAAGGGTTTTCAAGCATTGGAACAGGCTGCCCAGGGCAGTGGTGGAATTACCATGCCTAGAAGTGTTGAAAAGGCATGTGGATAGAGCATTTAGGGACATGGCTTAGTGGTGAACATGGCAGTGCTGGGTTAATGGTTGGAACTGATGATCTTAGAGATCTTTTCCAACCTGAATGTTTCTCTGATTCTCTAAGATCACCTCCATGACTATGGGGACACACTAGTGCTTCCAAGGCTCAGTTCATTCCATCTGTCAGGATTATTTATCTCCATAGACTACAGAATAAGCCTGAGGTGACTGTTTTCATTTTTATGTCCCCTCCTTTTCCCACCCCTGAGCAGCTGTGAATATGAAAAAAACCCACTTAGCTGACTCTGAGGTTTTGGGTTGACCCCCAAACCTCTATTTGGAGGGTTTTGGTAGCAGTGCCATGGAAAGAGACACCTCAACTAAATGAGTCCCAGCCAAAATGTTACATTAAAGCACGAAATCACGGAAAACTCCCCCCTCTGGAAAGTCAGAGAATCGATACGTAGTAGCCTCTGTTCATCTGAGAGTGGTCAGGAAACAGGCATCAATTTTTAAGCCTTCAGCAGGAAGTTCAATAGATTTGCCCTGCATTCAATCTCCTCGAAAAGTCCAGCAGGTAGAGGAGCTGAACAAAAGACCTGACCTTTTCTCCCTCACTGTGCTTTCACAGAGCTCAAGCAGAACAATGGACCACGGTGGCATCCGATCCCGACTCTCGGCAGAGCACTCAGCACAGCCTCCCGAGGAGGGCAATTTCCTTTTGTGCACCAACCTCCACCAGCAACTGAGTATTTTTCAACTGCCACAATAATTAATCAAATAAAGTATCCTTTTGCAAGGAGGTCAGGTGTAATTTCAGCATAATCCAGACGCAGCAGGCTGAGCTGATCTAGGGAAAATGCTGCACTTGCAGGTTGGCCGAATGGTGTTTGCCACTGTTTTCATCCCCTCTTTACCAGTAAATGAACTCCCAAGTCTGGCCCCTACACACAGGGCCCAGAACATGACAAGAACAAATTAGGACTAAAGCCTTTGTTTGAAACTGAGGGTGATTTGAGACATGAACATGCTCTCAAGATTCTCCTCCTCGGAGCAGCACAGTGCTGGGCTGTACTGGAAGCCCTCTTGCTTGTGCTGAGCAAATTGGGATGTCTGGACAGCACTGTGCCAAGACCAGAGCTCAGAACCTGCCAACCTGTGATTCAGAGAAGCCCAACTAGCCTGGACTGAGCAGACCAGCAAGTGCCAGTGGGGTCACCATGGACCTGCTCCTTCATGGGCTGGTAAATCCCTGCTGTTTATAGAGCAAATGATACACACAGATGTGGTGGTTGACTTCAGCCTGATGTGTTTTACACTGAATCTTGGATTTGGGGGGAGATTCATGCATGGTACATCCTGTTTTGGGCCAGGTGCAGGAGGCTGCAACCTTCTGAGCCACCCAGGCTGTGTCAGCCCTGCAGTGAAACCACAGACATTAGCCCTTAGCTTAGATGCAGGTGTAACCCTTTGGCTGTATTGCTCAGGCACCTACAAAGACTCTATCTGTTATCTGAAAACAACTTTGTAATGGTCATAGAATCCTAGAAAGATTTGGGTTGTGAGGACCCTTAAACATTATCTTGTTCCAACCCCTCTGCTGTGGGCAGGGAGCATTCCCACTAGATCAGGTTGCTCAAAGAGCCATCCAACAGGGATAGGGCATCCACAGCTGATCTGGGCAGCCTGTTGCAAAGGCTTGGGAACCAGAAATCTAAGGAAAGGTGATCCATTTTACAAGGGTCTCTAGATGACCCTCCACCGCCCAGACAATGTATGGCAGAGGTAATTTACTGAACTTAGCTCAGCCCAGTAAATTAATTACTAACCTACTTCTGTTTTTTTTTCCTACAGAAATGTTCTCTAAAGTGAGTCTTTACTGCAGCCACTGTTTTAGCAACAACTCTAGCAAGATATTATCCTGTATTATTCCTTCTTGAATCCCAGCCTATTTATGGAGGGGGGGCTAATGCTATCCTCATTTCACACAGAGGGGAACTGAGGCATGGAGTGAGGATGTCACTTTCCCCAAGGTCATGCCATAGAACCAGGGCAGCCAAGTCTGTGCCTATGAGTCCAGATCAGAATGTCTTTAATAAAGGCAGCTCCTCTACTCTTCTCTATCCTTCAATTGGCATAATAAGCAGCTGTCTCACCTCTACTCTTGTTGGTCCCTAATGATCTGGTCTTGGCTCTCTCGTTTTGGTGCTACTAATGCTGGCTGGAGCAGGACTTCTGCAAGCTGTTGTAATCCTGTGAGGGCTTTTGTCTCAGCAGGAACCCCTTTGCTGGGATTTTTAGTGAAATCCTCCTTCCGCCTGCCCTAACACTATCCTCTTATTTTTCATGGTTGTGGAGAAATTCAGGTGGCCCTTCAAGAGGCTGAGGTCAGCCTCCAAATGCAAGTGCTGTTAGGATTAAGTGGGTTCAAATCATAAGATACCAACCCTGTTTTTTTCTGCTGAGACTCCTGCTGACTCCTGAGGTTGTTTTGCTTGAACAGGGACTGTAAAATTAAGTGGAGACTCTGCTCTGCCCTTTCAGGGTTCCTTTGGTGCAGTCACCATCACACCCCTCAGGGCAGCATCAGGCAGTGCTGGGAGACATCAGCCCTGTAATAGTCTGGATGAGAGGGGGACAGACACTCCCTGACTCATTGGCTGCACATGCAAAAACTGATATTAATTTTTCAGCTGGGGATTCTGAGTCACAGGGGCTGTTTGCTGCTGATCTACTGCTCTCCTCGCTGGATGTTACTCAGTGCATGGGATACTCTGCTCTAAAGGGCATCATCTGGCTGAGCTGAAGTCACTCACGTAGGTCAGAGTTAGACTAAAGGGCACATAAAAAGGTAGATTTAGATTAGGTATTAGGAGGAAACATGTTACTGTGAGGGTGGTGAGACACTGTTGCCCAGAGAAACTGTGGATGCCTCATCCCTAGAAGTATTAAAACCTCAGGTTGGATGGGGCTTTGAACAACCTGGTTTAGTGGAAGGTGTCCATGTCCTGTCCCCATGGCAGAGGGGTTGGAATGAGATAATCTAAAAGGTCTCCTTCAACCTAAACCATTCTGTGATTATATGTTAGGTGTTGCATAGGCATAAAGTAGAAGTCATTGCATCCTGAAACAGCCTGGATGGACAAAAGGACTGGAGTCTCCAGGAAGTAAAGTGGCTAGCCAAGTTCCCACCTGGCAAACAGCAGAGCCAAAAATAGATAGAATTTCATCTGTGAGGAGCAGTGCTAACAAAAGCCTCATTTACAATGGCAAAATTCCAAATAATAAGATTTCTCGATGGTCAGTAGGGCACAGCCCCTCCTAAGAAGACTTTCCTGCAGGTGGGGCACCCATAATAGCTTTTTCACTCCACCTGAGATGTCCAACAGGCATTGGCATCATGCTGCAGGGCACCAGATTTCTCCCATGCTCACCTAGGTACTTTGTTTCCTTGCTACAGCTCAAATTTGAAGTGACCTTGATCATCAAACTGCTGTGATTAGGTGACACATCTAAAGGGACAGGCAGAGTGGCCACACAAGCCTTGCTTCCTACAGAAATCAGCCTAGATGAGAAAGCCAGCTTTAATCAGTCCTTAAATTATTCCAGCATTAACAAGCTGCTCTGTTCCTACCCTTCTTTGCAGTACTTTGAGATACCCACACAAAGAAAGGGGTGGCTGTTGATAGTCGCCATTTGCTCTTAGCTACACTTAAGAAATCAGTGGTTTGTGGAGACAAGTCTCATTTCCCTGGCTGAGGTCAACATCACAGCTGCACCTGAAAAGCTTGACTTTTGTTCCAGCCCTGTTTACTGAATATCTTCCCTGACTGCTGAGCTCAGGGCTGGGAGGACAGGACCTGGTTTGCTACTCTGAAGAGTAGTCTGCCCTGGGAGAAAAACAGATATAACAGGGCATTGGGGGAGATCTAGAGGGTTTTGTCTAAGAGCAATAAGGCTGCCCTAACAGCTTTCACCTTCTGTTACCCACCACCCTAATTTGTATTGGTACAATTAACCTGAATCAACTGCAGTTCTGATTTACTTCATCATTTGGCCAAGATCTTAGGAGTCTTTTTCCAGCCATGGAGAACTCATGTGGACTTTCAGTAGACTAGACTTGAGGAAGGTCTTGCACAGAAATTACAGATGAAATGATCACTCCTTTGTTTCTCCAAAGCAAAACCTTCTGTGGGCTGTATGAGAGACAAACCCTGTGTGTGTGTGTGGTTTCTGGAGTTCATCTCAGCCCAGGGTAAATCTGCTGGCCTTGATGGCACTGATCCAGCAAAGCTGAGGGATGAGAGGAAGCAGGACAGAAATAGCTGGGGTATCACAACGTAACAGCAACCTCCACTGATGCTGGAAAACACCCAAAGGCTCAGACGTGGGAAGCAGCACTCTGATGCACTCTGGCTGGGCTTGCAGGACTCCTTCCACCTCACCACAGCACACATGTGCTGGACTCCTCTGTCCCAGTGCAGGAGGTCTGCCTGTCCCCCCAGCCTCAGCCAGGCAAGAGGACCCTACGTCTGGTGATGAGAGGTGGTGTGGTTCATGGGTACTTCCCCTTCCCTTCCAGCCCCACTGTCATTGTGAAGCTGTTTGAGCCCACTGAGCTCAGGGGGAGCTTTGCCTTGGCTGGCAACTCAATGGCACCAAGAGGCAAAACATTTCCTTCTCCCAGCCTCTGTTGGCATGCATTCAAACTCCTGTACACCAACACACACCAGGCACATGGAAAACTGGCTTACAAAGCAAGCCTCACCCCAACAAAGGCATGGGTCAGCTTTGGAAATCACAGGAATCCACACACAAACCCCAGCTTTTCTAGCAGAGATCCACCTGATTAATATCTTTGTGGCAATTCCCTAATGGCTTTCAGGAATTCTGATACAGAACCTGCAAGAAATCCCATTAAGGTCCTCTCTGCATCTGCTGGAATAAGAATATTTTCAATGAAAAAAGAAGAGAACAGGTTTTGTTGTATTTCCCTTGTCCCACATGACAGACATATGGTACTTGTACTAAAATGATGTGCTAACATTTTATCTTCTCCAAGATAGCTAAGAAGCGCCGTGAGGCAGATATCTCAGAAGAATTCTTTGAAGGAGGATCTCTGGGCATGAACAACTTTTTAGTGAGTTCAGCTCCACAAAAAATAGCCCACACTGGATCCACCCTATGGGCTCCCCATCTACTGTATTTCTCTGACAGAGGATGCCTAAGGAGCAGTATAAAAGCAGATGTAGTGGCATTACTCTGAAATATTCCCCCAGAAACTAATAATTTGCAGCTCAAGAACCTCTAGAGCCAAAAAGGGGCAGTTTTCTTTTCCCTTTAATAGATATGCTTTATAGTTTTTAGAGGCTGTTTGTAAATGAAATTTGTCCGAGTGCTTTTTTTAACCCAATACTTTGAGAATCCACAGGGTTCTGCCATAAGGAGCATCACAGATGCCAGATTGTGCAAACTCTTTTTATCTTTGAGTCTGGTATCTATAAGCTTCATTTGATGCTCTCTAATTTTTGTATTTCTAAGGAAAATCTTTCTTTTGCATTCACCATGCAAACATGATCTTCCAGGATCTACAACATACCTTCTTCCCATCTCTCCTCAGCTTGGAGCCTTTGTCTAAACAATCATTCCTCCTGTGGAAGGTGTTCCAGACCTCTGACCATCTTTCCTTTCTCAGAATTCTCCCCAGTGGAACCATTTTTGTTTTAGATGACTTGAAATGAGATAAATCATCAGAGGAGTGGAATGTGCTCTCTGGACAATGGCAGATACGAGGAGGAACACAGAAGGGCTTGGTCCCAATATTTGGGTCCTGGTCTCAATCTAGCACAGCCTACAGCACCTTTTCCCTGTGCCCTGGTGTTTTGGGCAGGTGAGTCCTGCTCAGGTGGAAGGTGTTTCCCAGCTGCAACCTGCAAGCCTTACAAGACTAAATCTCAGTGTTCAAGGCCGGGTTGGATGGGACTTTGAGCAACCTGGTCTAGTGGAAGGTATCCCTGCCCACAGCAGGGTGGGTAGGAATGAGTTAATCCTTAAAGTTCCTTCCAACCCAAACCATTCCACGATTCTATAATATTAGATATATATACTATATTATATAGCACTTAGAGATATACACTAAAATTCTTTACATTTACATGGAGACATTGACAGCTACCATGATCCCAGATTTATCTGATTTATCTTCCCATTTCCAAAGTCAGGAACAGCTGAAGAGAGTGGCTTTGTCTGATGGGGCAAAGCCCCTTCCAAGCACAGCTCCCACTGTACAAGCCAGTGTCAGATGGGGAGAGGGGAAAAACCAGGATTCAGAGAGGCTCCATTCTCCCAACACTCCATGAAACATCAGGCATATCCTCTTCCAAATCTTCCTTCCTCCACACTCATAAAGATGGATACCAGGCTAGTTGAGCAGCAACAGCAGCAGTGCAAACCTCCCCCCCCAGGCACCTGTCAGTCTACAGCCAACCTCACAGTGTAAGTTTTAACTCCTTTCATGCATGTGAACCTGTGCTCAGGTCATCTGCACCCCGGGTAAATGCTGTTTCATTACACCAGGTTAAATGCAGGAAAGGGGATGGCAGCAGCTGAACCAACATCCTGGGAAAGGCATTTGCTGGGACTGCAGTCTAAGAAGAGCTCAATGATTTTCTGTGACTGCTCTGAGGCTGACAGTGGGACCAAGCACTCCATTTTTAGATCCCAGCTGGGCTGAGGTAGAAGCTGCTGCCTAGCTGCTAAGGCTAGGTCAGGGGGGAACTCATCTAACAATGCCAAGAAATGAAGGGGTCCCCAGAGATTTATGGCTATGGATGCCTAACTTTTCTATTTTCATTTGGTACTCAAACTACTTCAAATGCCTGTTTTTCATTGGATTTTCACATTTTGCACTCCCTTTGTGCAGTTGGGCACAACTGCACTCTGCTCTCTACAAGTGTCTGACTATAAGAGCTTTACACTGGATACTAGGACAACTTTTTTTGCAGAAAGGGTGGTCAGGCACTGGAACAGGCTGCCCAGGGAAGTAGTGGAGTCATCATCCCTAGAGGTATTTAAAAGACACAGAGATGTGGCACTTGGGGACACAGTTTAGTGGTGGACTTGGCAGTGCTGGGTTGAGGGTTGCACTTTATGATCTTAGAGGGCTTTTCCAACCATTGTGTTTCTACAGTTGAGAGCAGGGGCTCTGTGCACAGCTCCAGGCACAGCAGGGATTGGGAGGGTCTACCTGGGGTTGGACAGACAGCATAAACACGGACACTGCCGGGGCAGTGCTGTCCTGATAAGCTTTCTGGCTCTACCTAGCACTTGTCTGGGGGACCAGAAAGTCACAAACACATAGGTTCATCCCATATCAGTTCTCCTTGGACATTGCCTAGCAGAGAGGAGGGTTTTGCAGTGCAAAGCTGTCTTACATGCTGTCTCCACATCCTGCCAAACCTTTGGTACAGTGACACTTGTCCCACTCTGCTTGGGGAGAAAAAAACATGGCTCTGCTCCAAGAGAACAATAACCCCCCCTGTTTTTCCTCTCACCCTCAAAAGGGACTGGCAGGGCCAATGTGACTGTAATTGGAGCCAGCATGGCCTTGATGTGGACAACCAAAAATGTGCCCAGGACTGTGTGCCTGCAGCCACCTATCCTGTCAGCCCCTTCCTGCCAGGCTTGGAAGCTGCCCTCTGCAGCTCCAGGAAAGGCTTTGCAAAAAAACTATTAGCTGACAATGCCTTCATTAATCACAGCATAATCCTTTCCATGGCAACCCCAGGATTGCGAAGTCACAAGTTAGCAAGTGTAAGACAGAAACACTGTACAGCAGCCCTCGGCCCAGGGACACTTCAGAGTTAGCGAGATGAATCTGCTGCTCTGAGGAGAGGAAATGAGTTAGAAATAATACTGCCTTGAAAAGAGGGTCATCCCTGGCCAAGATTCAGATCTCATAAATGCCACTGTCCCTGGGGAGATCCTGTAGTTTCATGAAGTTACTCCAGTCTCACCCCAAAGAGCCCAAGAAAAGACTTTGGCCCTACATCTTAGTTTTACAGGAGATCAACGCTTTCAAACAGGTCAGGGGGAAAAGAAGGACAGTTTGTCACCAAGCCGTCACCACAAAGTTAAACACAATCTAGATACACACATTTGGGAATTGTAAGGGCTCAGAGATTGCAAAGCCACAGGTGAAAACAATTTTGACCATCAATGAACAAGAGAGAAGGGCTGTCCTGGATTTTTTTTTGCCCTTTTTTGTCCCTCTTTGGTTTTCCCTGGGACAGGCACAGGGTAGGAAGGAGACTTCACAGGGTCTCACAGGGATGCAGGTTTTGAATGAAGCTCTGGCAAAGCTCAGTCAAAGCTCAAATCCATTCCATACCTTCACACTACCAGTGTTGGGAGCTTGCAGTCCCTCACCTCATGGGAAGAGTAAGACCCATAGCACCCTATAGTGGAGGATGGGTGAGGAGTCAGCTTGCAACAACCATGTCCTTGCCAACTTTATGTAATGCATAGGTTAATGCCACAGGGTTGGTTCTTGGACATCCTTCTGCCCAGACTATGGAGAGAAGCACTCACACCAACACCACAGCCTAGGGCTGTGAGAAAATAATCTCTAGCTTCTGCCACCTCCTTCTGCATGGGAGACTTAACAGCAAGGGGCAACCAGGCAGTCTTAGACCCACTGGTGTGCTGCCTTTCAAAGTCACCCTCCATTTTGCCTACATGACAAGTCCTCCACCATACACCCCAGTCTTCCCAGAGACACCAAGGTATGTCAGTTCCACTGTTCTATTTTCCTTAGGAAAATGTAATTGCAAATATCCTAGGAAATCCTGGGATTTTTCTTTGGTATTGTGCTCAGCTGGCCCAGCACAGCCCATGTACAAAACATCATACTCCCAAACCAGGCAGCAAAATGCAAACTGCTTTGTGGGAATTGCCTATCCCTTATCAAGCCTCAGTCCCTTCCCAGGGATGGTCCTAATAATTTAAATAGCCTGGAAGGTCCTGGGTGCTGCTTACCAGCAGCAGTGTGACCCAGGAGACACCCCCCAAAAACAGCTTGGGCACAATCTGTGCTATACTGCAGCCAGGGAAACTTGTGCTGTTCCCTGAAGAGCAGCACCTGCCTGAGCACAGGTTGTGCTTTATCCACCTAAATGGTGTGTTTGGAGCTGCGTGAAAGCAGGCAGAGGGTGAAGTGGACTGGGGGGACACCTGGGGTCTTGTGGCACTGCCAGTGGATCCATGTAGCAGGGACATCCCCCAGAGCCTCTCCCCATGTTCAAGCACGTCCAGAGGTATCCCTGAATGTGAAAGGGCTGTGGAGCAAAGGGCTGCACACCACAGCACACGAGGGCAATGCCCCCCACCCTTCACTCCAGCTCACTGCTAGGTGACCCCAGCCAAATTAAGCAGCAGCTAGAAATTACCGAGCCGCTAATCCATGCTGCAGGAGCCGAGCTAGCTCGGGGCTGCTGGGCACTGCTGGCAGGTCTACGGTCGTGTCGTCTCCCCCCTCCCATCGAGCCCAGCCTCTTGCCCAGGTTTGATCCGACTCCCTGCCCGCAGCCCCGGCAGAGGCACCCCCATCCATCCCACCCATCGCACCTCACCGCGCCCCACCGCATCCCACAGCACCCCCATCGCAGCCCCACTGCACCCCACCCAGAGCATCCCCAGCCCCCCGCCCGGCTCCCCCGGGAGCCGCCTGCCCCCCTCTCCGCCTTACCTTAGCGGGGCATGGCCAGGGACGGCGGCGGGGACGGGGCACTGGCGCCCGGCGCGGAGCCGCGCTGCCTCCAGCACCGAGCGAAGGCAGCGCCTGCCCTGGCTGAGCCTCTTAGCGGGGGAGGAGCCGCGCTACAGCCAGCCCCTGCTGTGGGTGTGGGTGTGGTGGGGGGTGTGAGTGTGTGTGTGTGCGTGTGTGAGTGGGCGTGTGGTACCTCCATCCTGGGAGCCGCCAGCGCCGCGCTCCCGCAGCATCCCCACTCTCCAAAGATGCGTCCTCCTGCAGCCCTGGAGTCTGCCCCGCATCATGGTATCAGAAAATCATAGAATGGCCTTGGTTGGAAGGGACATGAAAGATCACCTAGGTTCAGCCCCCCCTGCCATGGGCAGGGACCCCTTCCACTAGACCACGTTGCTCAAAGCCCCATCCAGCCTGTCCTTGAACACTTCCAGGGATGGGCATCCACAGCTTCTCTGGGCAAACAACCTGTTCCAGAGCCTCACCATAAAAAATTTATTCCTAGTATCTAATAAAAATCTCCCTTCTTTTAAGTTTAAAACCATACCCCCTTTTCCTATCACTATCTGCTCATGTAAAATGTTTTCATGGCACCCATGCTAAGAGTTTAGCTGCAGTTTCAAGTCCTCGTTGTGCAGAGCCCTGATGGATCCCTAGGGAAAATGTGTGTCTGGAAAGGTCCTCCTGCCCTGTGCAAAGAGGTCTCTGGGCTGTGCAAAGGATGGTGCTGAGGTCCTGTGGGGTGAGGCCAGGAGCTGACAAGCGTCCTTGTTTGAATGCACCAGCCTTGTGCAGTTGTAAATATGAAAACTGGGGCAGGAAAACACTTGAGGACCAGGAAACTCAGAACTGAGGTTTTGCCTAGAAGCTTAACTCTGACCTGGTGACTCCCTGCCCAAATCTGGGCTAGTGTCTTTTTTCCTTCCTTCTGAGAAAGGTGGGGTTGGATTTTAACTGTGCTGTGAAACACTACTGAAGTTTTTACTTAGGTATAAAGCTTGTCATTTTAGCTAGTGAAAGGTGCAAAATACACCTTTTTATTTGCAGTGTTATCATAAAAGTTGTTTCTAAGCTCCACTTTGGAATGAGGATGCTGGAAATCCTCTGGGGTATCTGATTGAATGTGTTTTTTTGGTGATACTGCAGAAGTAAGGAGCAATAAAAGGGAGCCTCCTTACTTCAAAGCTAACCAGGAACTCTGCTCAAAATGTAGAAGCCACAGCAGTCACCTGGTCCCTTCCCCAGCCCTTAGAAATACCCTGCTGATGCCCAGCCCTCAGCTGTGAAGAGGCTCAGCTGACTTTAAGCTCAGGACAGATGATTTGTGACCACCTGGGGCCATGCCCAGTGTCACTCAAGCCCTCCTCACTGTGTCAATATAGTTGGTGTAGATGTGAGGGCAGACTCTGGCTGTGTCTGGGCTTTGCTCTGGACTGCATCCGATGTGCTTGGAATGGCTTGGGCAGCCTTGCCTTGTGCCCAACAGGATCCATGTGTGTGTGGAAAGGCAGTGAGGGAGGCTCTGCCCGGAACACAGGGCTGGACCTGCTTCCTGGCTGCACCACTGGGTTGGGAGGGGGGATTTGGAGAGTGCAAGGAGCCTTTGGACAACTGCACAGAACAGACTCCAATGGCCGATCCCTGGGTATTAACCTGGGCTATTGGTGAAGGATGTGGCAGCACCTGAACAGTTCTGAGGGACAGGCAATGAACCCATCCCATTGCTGAAGGCCCTTCTACCTCTGTAGCCCTTTCTGCTGGAAATCCCTCATCCTTTTGAGTAGCAGGAGGCTCATATGGCAGGGAATGTATACAGGCTTAAGGTGGGAAGATCATGGCTATAGGGGATCCAGGTACAAGAAGAAATACTTCAGCACCAACTTTCAGCCATAGGATGGATGTCTGCTCCTCTGTGAAGATGCTCTTTCAGGTCAAAGGCAGACTCTGAACTTCCAATTTATCATAGAATCATAGAATTGTGGAATCACAGAACCATGGAATCATTGAATCACAGAATTATTTGGGTTGGAAGGGACCTTAAAGATCATCTAGTTCCAGCCCCCTGCCATGGGCAGGGATACCTTCCACTAGACCAGGTTGCTCAGAGCCCCATCCAACCTGGCCTTGAACACTTCCAGGGGTGGGACATCACATTCACAGCTTCTCTGGGCAATCTGTGCCAGTGCCTCACCAGGCTCACAGTAACGAATTTCTTCCAGATATTCTCATCTAACCTCATCCTTTCACTTTAAAGCCATTCCCCACTTGTTTTATCAAAACATGCCCTTCCAAAACACCCTTTTAAAAAGTCCCCTATGAAAACTAATATGAAACTATACGAAACTAATGTTGTAAGCAGAAATCCCTGGCAAATGACCATGCTGGAGGGATGAGGAGATGCTGCAGGACCCTTGGTGAGCCTGGGCTGGATTGTGCCTGGAGCTGTGCACTACTCTATTACTTGCTGCTGGTTTCCAAACATGCACAGTCTCTGCACATCTCCCCACTGACGTGCTGGGGTCCCACACCAATTCCAGCACCCCTGTCTCCATGCTGGTGTGCACCACCAGCAGACACAGGCAGGGCTGCAAAGCAACCTACACTTTCAAGCCCACAGCCCCAGTACCAGCAAAATTGAGGTGTGGATGTTGGTGGGAAAGCACAACCTCCATGCCTACATGATGGTCTGTGGCTTATCCAGGCTTGCATAGACCTATTTTTAAGAATGTGCACAAAGCCAGACTCAGTAAAGCCACCTGGTCTACACCAGAGCTCCTGTGCTATGTCCAGCATCAAGCATCACAGCCCCATAGGTGCCCAGCCAGGTCTGCTGCTCCAGACATCCTGCAGGAGAGTATCAGGATGTTTGGGGGACTGAGGTGTTTGTAAGGCTTTCCCCCGAAGAAAGGTCCTTGCAAGCTGTTTCAGTGGTGGAGGCAGAGGAGTAGGATGCTCTTTCTCATATATTATTTGGTGACACATTTTGTCCCAGAGGATGGTCCCAGAAGCTGAAGTCTGGGAAGACACCTCCACCCCACAATAAAAGGGCTTTTTCCAGGCTCTTAAGGGGGGGCTGCAGAAGCACACAGTTCTTTCATGCTGCAAAGACTTTGAGCACAGGCAGCTGGTGGAGGGAAGCTGAGATGGAAGCAAGATCCTGGTGCCAAAGCTTTGGGTCTGTGTGTTACAGCAGCAAGACTGGAGATGCCCATGGGCAGGGCCAGGCTTTTCAAATGCTCCCCATGTGCATTATGCAGGTTTGTTTTCTGAGGGAAAGCCATCCAAAATCCACTTCCTCCTTCTACTTTGCCCATAAACTCTCCCCTCCTCCTTTTATTTTTTCAGCAATCTACAGCGCTCTTTTCCAAGTCAGGTGAGGCTCTAAAAAACCAAGTTCCCTGCAATGTGGTGAGTCTGGGGCATAGGATGCAAAGGTTTATAGTCAGAGGAGGTTACCCATTCCCACCGTGGATTTTCTCAGCGAATGTGAGCGTAACCTTGTGTGAAAGACTCATGCAGATCACCTTGCTTCAGTCTCAAAGTCTACAGAGAAAATAATTTGAATGGAGTTTGGTGAACCGAGCAAATTCAAAAGGCTCTGCAGAGCCACCTTGTGCCCATCAAAAGCATTTTGCAAGAACACAGCAGTTCAAAAGCAAGGAGTCTGAATAAAATATACACAATTTATTTATTTATAGGAGGTTTACAGCTGTACAATGTTGGCTTTCTGTTTGGACCACTCTCTGATCTTGTGCAGCATGACACGTCAGTGCCTTTGGAAATGAAGACAAGTCACAGCCTGTTTTAACAGGCAGACATCAAAAAGAAATGGATTCCACAGAGTGTAATGCCAGGCTGCTTGCAACCATTGAAATGATTAACAAAAGAAATGTGAAATAAATCAGACATGTGTCCTACCCCACTCACGAGGGACTGGAAAGTGCTTTTCAGACCTGCCCTCCTCTCAAAAACAGAACAAAACAAAACAAAACCCCCTGAATATTTCTGTTTACTTCATTCAAAGAGAAAAGGCATCAACAATAGGAATGGCATTTCAATAATTCCCCTCCCTTATCTGCTCTACAAATAAGAGAAAAAGAAGAGTAAGAAAGGTAATTTTTGTTCTTCCATTGGAAATGTAGGGGAAGAAGGCTTCTGCTCCAACTGTTCCAAAACTTTCAGTTTTTTTTTTAAAAAAAGGACAGATATTATTGATATTAAGACAATTTGGTCCTGATATAGAGCGATATTTTTTTTAAGAAGCTATTAAAAAGCTGCCTTTCCTCTCTTTATGGCTTGAATCTCTGTAGGGAGGAAGAAGGCTGCCCATGGGTACCAGGGCAGCACAACTCCTTGGTGAGTTTTGGCACTGCTCCTTGGGGATCACGGTGCCATTTGGCACATGGCAGGGCACTCCTGGACAAATGGCTCTCCTTTGCTGAAGCTATCCACAGCCTGATTTCTCAAGAAAACAAGGCTAATGCAGGCAGGCTGGACACCTCCATCTGCTGATGATGGTGCAAAGCTCCATGTTCCCGAAATGCCAAATAGCTCATCCCCCTGCCAGGTGAGGTATCTTTGGGCATCCCTCTCTCATATCACCCTGAACATAAGACTGTGAGATCTTCTCCTAAGACCCAAATCATACCTTCTAACCCCACAATCCTGCTTCCATTTATTTTCAGTGATGAGTCTCATAAACAAAACTAGGATAAAATCAAAGTATCTCTGAATTGGTCTTCCAAATTCAAGGATTTGCTTTGACCTTGCTTTACCTAACTAGGAGCATTTAAGTCAATTCTGCAAGACACTGAAACAAACTTGTTCCCAGTGATGGCACCCAGAGTTGGAGGGTGCTCCGTGCAAGCCAGGAGTAACTGAGATCTGGAAAGAGCATCACAGGGACTGCTGCTTGCCTTTAAGTCCTGAAAAACAAGACCTAAGAACATAAGCAAATCTGGTAAAAAAGCAAACTCATAAATGCAGGACTGTGAAGATGAGGAAAGGGGAAAAGCAGCCCACAAAAATCAATGCAGCTGCACTGTTTACTCCTGGTTGCACCAAAAACTGAGCTAGCAGGTACTCTGGAGAACACTTTACCATATTTCAGACTTAGCAGACCTTTAGGTACTTTAAAAAAAACCCAAACACACTTGCAGGACAAACATGAGTATTTAGTAGGACAAGCAGAAACTCTTTGCTCGCTTTTGTTGCAGGAAAAGGACTCTGCCCAGGTCAAAATTTAGGAAGATTCAAAGATTTTATCATATGTATTAATTTCCACTTGCATGCAGGTGACTGCAAAATATTTGCTTAGAAAATCTGACAGAAAAATCCCTTAACCTGCACCACTTTAAAGGCACATGAATAAAAAACTCCAAACAACAGGAGAAAAAAAATGGCCTGAAACTTGTCCTAGTCAGCTGCTGAAAGGCCAGACAATGGGTTGTTGTTTGGTTTATCTGGGATGGTTTTTAAGAAGCCAGATTCTGCCACCCAGTGGAATAAGGAAGATTAACCCAGTTTTCATGGAGATCAGGAGCAGACTGTAGCCCTAGACACATCCCCAAGGATGCATTTGGGTTGTGCTCGTGAGACTGGCTCTAGGACTGTGCAACTCATCCTCCACGACATGAGACTGGAAATTAAAGGTGAGAGATGGACACTGGTATGAATTAAATATTCCCAGCATTTTCAGGCTGCACTGGGAGCAGTGCTCCTCTAGTACAAGCTAAAATCCCACTATTTTTAAAAGAACTTGAGAAAGCGAGGCACTGAGAAATGATGCACTGTAGACAGCAGTACAGATGGAGCCCGTGGAGCGAAGCTCCCCATCCCCTGAACTTGACACTTTGGCCTTCAGAGGAACAAATCTTTTCTTACCTAAACACTGAACTGCTCCAGCAGACAACCCACCCCAGCTCCTGGGGTGAGCTCTTGGGATGGGAACGGCATGGAGACACGGAGACGGCAGGCACCACGGGAGTTCAGGAGGCACCCACAGGAGCTGGGTCCAGACTGATTCAGAAACTTGACCCCAGAGAAGAGTTATCCCACCCCAGCTGTTGACATCTTTCTATACTTCAGAGTTGCGTGGAGCTGAACAAGACTTGGGTGGAGACAGCTAATCCCCAAAATGATGGAGCCTTTGGTCTTGTTGCCCCTGTGGATTTGGGCTGCCTTGGTGCGTTTTCCTTGCAGTTGCAGTACGCAAACCCATACCCAAAAGACATCCAACAGGCCCCGATCTGTTTTTCCACTCCTCCTTTGCTGTGGTGCCTCCACAGATAAGCGATTACATGGCAATTTCAAGGGAGACAACTCCATGCACACTACTCTTAACCCAAGCAGACACGTTGAAGATGCACTGAAGCAGCTGATGGGACCGTGGTGGCCACACGTGTGCGTGGTGGCACGTGTGTGTGCCAGCCTGTGTAAACAAACAGCCCCAGGGCATCGTGCTCTGGCTGTCAGGACACACAGCGTGCTCACAGCGGTCCCACAGCGCACGTGGCAGCCAGGGGGGCTGCAGAGGATGCCAGCAGAAGGATCATTGTGGTTCCCCAAGAAAAGGCACCATTTTTTAACATTGAAAACACAAGATTGGCTCCTTGGAGTGGAATGCATGCATGGTTCATATACACTTTGCAGATGGTAGGTAGGCTCTGTGTGTCTATATATATATATATATGTATGTGTGCATGTTTATATTCACATATGTGGCACCAGAAGAATCATCCTTGAGTACTCAGACATTAGTGAGGATGTTACTGCTGAGCAGCTTCACAGCAATGGTTCCAGGGAGATCGTTTGACCTCCTGTTCCCCTTGTCCTGGAGGTGCAGCGTGTGCACTGACTGCCGGTCACTGGGATCCCCCGTGAGCACCACTTGGCCCAAGAACTCGTCGCTTATCAAGTTGTGGTTCCAGATCTGCAGAAACAAATCAGGGATGAGGGCAGCTCCTTCAGGGATGCAGCCAACCTTCATGAACGGGAGAGAAGGGGTTACTGGGGACATGCTCTGAGCTGAAGCCAGAGATGTGGTGAGATGTGGGGGTGTCACTCTGGCAGTGAGAGGGGTGAAGGACATGCCTTTACGAGATGTCATCGTGGTGGTGAGAGGTTGAGCTGCATTAACTAATGATGCTCAGCCTGGGGAACAGATCTGCTGTGGACAGTGTGAGGAGAGGGCGGGGGGTCCAAGTGAGAGAGGGTCTCCATCCCTCAGCCCACTGCTTGCCTGCCAGGTACCTGAACAATGATGGGTTGTCCTGGCTTCTTGCGGTAGAAGAGCCCTTTCACATCAAATTCTGGTGACACCGTGTTCTTCTTCACCGGAGAGCGAACCTTTTGCCCTTCACACTTGATGATCACATAAGGATCAGCTCCTGAGGAGAGAAAAGGGAACTTTTAATTTTTATAGCTTCTGTAATTCCCTAGAGTGCTTTTCCAGGGACGTCATGCAGTACTTTGCCTCCATATCCCACCAGAGGAGATGGATATCTGCCAAAGGGTTTGTCACAACCCAGATGATGCCCATGGAGCTCAGCTGTTTGGCTCAGGTTTAATTCTATTAGGTGATATTGTTTCTGGGCAGCAGGTGCTGATGGACTGCTATGAAGCCGGGGAAGGGTCTGGATGGAACACAAATCTGATACGGAGCAGGCTGAAGGAGCTGGGGGGGCTCAGCCTGGAGAAAAGGAGGCTTGGGGGGACCTTATCACTCTCTACAACTCCCTGAATGGAGGACGTAATGAGGTGGGGGTTGTTCTCCCAGGAAACAAGCAACAGGACGAGTAGAAAGGGCCTCAAATTGCACCATGGGAGGTTTAGACTGGATAATAGGAAAAACTAGTTCATCAAAAGGGTTATCAAGCACTGGAACAGGCTGCCCAGAGCAGTGGTACCGTCACCATCCCTGGAGGAAATTAAAAGATGTGTAGATGTGGCACTTGGGAACATGATTTAGTGGTGGACTTGGCAGTGCTGAGTTAAGGGTTGGACTTGATGATCTTAGAAGGCTTTTCCAACTGAAACAATTCTATGATTCTATGAAAGGGCTGCCTCTCTTGTCTCCATATTCTACAGGAACACTCCTTCATCACCCCAAACCCTTCTGACCATTGCAGTTAATGTTCCATGGAGGACATCACCCTACTCAAACCTTCTTTCAGCATTTGCTCTTCTAGAGGCAGGCAGAAATACAACCATGGAGAAGAGAAAGAGGCTCACACAAGGAAATACCAGACGGAGGATAAAGTTACCAAGTTCACATACTACCAGCCCATAGCTGGAGGGGACCTGAGCTTCCAGGAGAAGGAAGAAGTCCCTCATTAGTGAATACTTTCATCTTGCCAAACAAGTGGTTGTTTTGGGAATTTCAGTAGAGAAAGAGCTATTGCTATGGAAATTTAACTGCCAGAATGCATTTTCTTACCATGAACTTTAGTGGCTATGATAGAAACACAGACCAGTTGGATGAGTTTTCTTGTCCAAGGGAAATGTGGAAATGAGGAGGAACAAACAAGCCCCTTCTGAGGGCCAGGGATTTTGATTGCCAGACCACCTCTTTGCTAGCTTTCCATTTGCAAGGACTTGCCTCCCCTGGTGAGACACAGCTGCTGGATTTCACAGCTGTTTTTCCAAATTACCTTGTCTTTTGGGATGTCTCATTAAATCCTCAGATTCCATCAGCCAGAGCCAAATTCCTATCTGTAAATCACTATTTCCAAAGTCATGTATAAGGCCTGGTGTGAGAGATGCCACTGCACTGGAAAACACCAAACACACTGTTGGTGGTGGGAGCTGAACAGCTGAAAAACAGCTGGAAGAAAGCAATTCCCAAAGGGTTTTTGTGGAAAAAATGTTTTATGGCTCCAGAATCCACACGTCTTCTTGTCCGAAGGAAAGATAAACCTCCTTGATTCTGTGAACACTTCAGAGACCTTTGGCTACAGATTTCCCTGCATTGCTACAGGTGCACTGACCTGTTGTGAATAACACAAGGAAAAAACACCGGCCTAGGGTTAAATTCCCTCCCCAAACACCAGATAGGGTATAAGGACTCCCTTTGTGGCATGTGATAAATAAGCACACTTGACTAGTCCTTGCTTAGAAAAGATCCTGCTCGTTACTTTCAGAGACACAGTGATAGGCAGCCCTGATAATAATTATTGGGTGAAAAAAAAAGTGTAATTTTAATTGAGTTTTATTTAGAGTTTTTAATTTTTCAATTTTTATATTTTAAATTCAGCTTCAAAGTGTTTGGCTAAATCTTGCCACAATTACCACATATCTTTGACTCAGGAAATGGGGCAGAAAGGCTAGGATCTGGTCTATTTCTGTGGTGCAAAGGTATTTGCTTCTCTAATTGCAAGCTGAAGGCCTTTCATCCTTAGCAATCCCCTAGTACAAGCCATTACTACCACTGGATTTCTTGGTCCAGAGGCAGATAGAATATGGGGCTCTTGCCATGAGCCTCTGTGTGGCTGCAGGACATGGGGAGGTATGGTCCTGCTGCTGTCTTCCATGCAAGAAAAGTGGTGGATGTCAGAATTGATCTAGATCCACACCATCCCAAAGTGAGCTAAATTTGGCATACCCTCTGCTGATAAGACATTGATCCAGCCCCCAGTGATGAATACCACACATCAGGCTCTTTCTCTGTCCTTCTTACTAAAAAGCCTTTAAATACAATTCCTGACTTTTACAGCTGCTCATACCTGGGAGGACAGCTTGGGTTGTTACAGGACCTCTGCTAAGGGCTTTGGGGAAGTTTTGGGAGGGTCTCAGATAACAGCCTAAATATAACAGCTCCCAGATCATGTCCACTGCAGGAAGTGAGTTTAGTTCTCCATGGACTTTCTCCTCCTCTGGTTTCTGAATCAAGCATGTTCACTGAAAAAAATATCTGAGGATATACATTCCAGCAATGTCCCACTTCATAAACCACCTCCCAACTCCTCCAGGCCAGACAACAGGCAGGGAAAGACCAGTACCTCCTTGGGAGTCCTGATTCTTGAGCCCAGCTGCAGCAAGGACATGGATCTGGGATACTACTTGTGGGTAGCCACACATCCCACTCCAGCAGGTGTGTGGTGGTTCATCCAGTGTCAGCTCTCTGCAAGGAAAAACATGTGGCCTTTGAGAGGAGCCCAGTCTTATCCCAAAGAGTTTTGAAGGACTGTACAGGCCATTCATTTAAGTGTTGGACTCAATGATCTCTGGATGATCCTTGTGGGTCCCTTCCAACTCAGAATATTCTGTGATTCTGTGACTATGCACTGTCCACTCTCAGACTCTGTTCCCCACTCTGATCTCCTCAACCTGGGTTTGGGACGCTCTCCCATATCATGCTTAGGAGCAGAGTGGGAGCTTCTCTGCATGTCTGTGGAGAGACCTGTAAAGACGTCCTGTCTCTTGACCACCCTTAACAGAAAGGCAAAGAGCAGCTGCAGGCAAAGCTATGACCATTCAGGAAAACCACAAATCAAAAGCACGGGGCTGTCTCCAAAGGGCCAGTTCCTCCCCATCCCTGCTCGTGCTCCTTACCGGCAATCTGAAGGCACGTCTGTGAAAACCCTGAGAAGGAACTCGCCTTCATGACCAGGGTCAAAAGTGGTGGGGATGATGACGTAGCGGCCTTCCTTCAGGTCTGTCCTCAGGAAGACGCTGCGGGAGTTGATGTAGATGGAGCTGGCCACCTTCTGCTGCAGGGTGTGCATCCGGTAGTTCCTATTCAACTCCACCTGGGCAGAGACCACAGCGGGATGGTCAGGGGATTTTCACTGGCTGAAAACATACTGGTATCCACCATGGTGGGGGAAAGACTGCAAGGACTGAGTCCACAGTGCCAGGAGACCTGGAGTTAAGAGAACCAGAAAACAGTCCCAGCTGTGCTGGGTGGAAAACAAGTGTGGATGTGGCTTTCCCAACTCTTTTGACTCAGGGACTCATCTATTGCATCCCAGCTTAACACCGTGGACACAGCAAACAACACAAAAGGATTAGTCTAATAGATTTCAACATTTGGAGAGAAAAGACTAATCATTGCTTTTAGCAAGAACTGCACGGAATCATAGAATGGTTCTGGTTGGAAGGGACCTTCAAGATCATCTGGTTTCAATCCCCTGTCATGAGCAGGGACACCGCCCACTAGAACAGGTTACTCAAAGCCACATCCAGCCTGGCCTTGAACATTTCCAGGGATGGGGCATCAACAGCTTTTCTGGGCAACCTATTGTCCGTGCTGTCCCCTTTGATATCCCTCCTCCTCTCTAGAGGAGGGCAGGCTGTGCTGATGGCACTCCAGAAGCACCCAGATAATGCTTAAATGAATGATATGGTCATGCAGGAATGATGTACCACTCCACAACCAACAAATTTACAGTGGCATTCAGGCCAACATGCAGGAACCCCAGCCCACCTTATGGATATCAAAGCCTATGGCCAAGTTCTCTCCTTTGCCCTCTTTGCGACTGGTCCTTTTGGGCTTCTGCTGGATGGAGATCAGCACTTCATCTTCTGCCTTCTTCACATCAAACACATACTAGAAGCAAAGAGAGGAAGGTAAGGGAGATATTTATTAACACAGGATCCCTGGGCATGGGTAGGGGTGGATTTAACTGATCTAACATCAGCTTCTCCCAATCCACCTCCAGGCAGGGACAGCCTGGCTTCAAAAGGCTAATACAGAG
Organism: Promerops cafer; assembly: GCA_013398275.1. Taxonomy (NCBI): domain Eukaryota; kingdom Metazoa; phylum Chordata; class Aves; order Passeriformes; family Nectariniidae; genus Promerops; species Promerops cafer. The sequence continues at coordinate 114,407 of VZSE01002462.1, read as the reverse complement.
CTAGAAGCTGGAAACAAGTCTCCCACATCCTTGATGACAACTCCTGCAATGGACCACACCATCCTTCTACTGCTTGTTAGATGAAGAACTCAAAAGGACCTGGCTTGTGATCATGAGAATCCCAGTTCAGAGCAGGACAAGACAACTGTAGAATCATTTATGTTGGAAAAGACCTCTAAGATCATCCAGTCCAACCCTTAACCTAGCACTGCCAAGTCTACTGCTAAACCATGTCCCCAGGTGCCACATCCACATGCCTTTTGAATGCTTCCAGAAATGGTGACTATACCACTGCTCTGGGCAGCCTCTCCTAATGTCTTCACCCTTCCAGTAAAGAAGTTTTCCCTAAAATTCAATCTAAACCTCCCCTGGCACAACTTGAGGCTGTTTTCTCTTGTCCTACCACTTGTTACCACTTGTGGGAGAAGAGACCAACTCCCACCTGGATATGATCTCCTTTCAGGTAGTTGTAGAGAGCCATAAGGTCCCTTGACTCTCCTTTTCTCCAGAAAAGTTTGTTCTAGGAGATGAACTTCAAGCTAGAAGGAAATGGCTCTATGGGCTAGAACTGTCCTGGTAAATTTAACAGCGTCAAAGTTTGGGCACAAAAACTGGAATTTGGTCATTCAGACATCCAAATTGTTGGAAATTATTCCTGGCCCTGTTTGACTGGAACCAGCAAACATTGCTACCCTGTGGCACAGTTTGTTTTTTTCTTGTGCCAAGATGCTCTACACTAAGCACTTGGATGCAGTCTCCTTGATAAGAGGGATAATGTTAATAGAGTTGGCCTCGATGCTGGTCATGCTGTGCCAGAGAATTGCCATAAACACAAATAATCTATCAGAAGTCTGGTAGCCATTTCGGCCTTCTAGGTCCCTGTAGGACAGTTAAACACTTGGAATTACACGTGAAGGCTCCAGAAGGCCCTGTGCCCCATTACTCACTTGGGGGTTCTGCAGAAAAGTGTCCTTGTGGTTGATGCAGCCTCCGGAGCGGTTTTTCAAGGGGTCACTGCTTCTGGTCCATGCCCCATGTAGCACAGCCTCCTCCCAGGTCTTGTGGATGCTCAGGTAGGAGGTGTTAATCAGACGGCACTTGATGATGTCCGTGAAGTATTTGCAGAAATCTTCAAAGGTCATCCTGAGTCACGAAAGGGCAGAACTGGGTTATGCTGCTTCATTCCCTGGAAAGGTACACTGCAGGGATTTTCTTGATCACCTGTTAGAGAGTGTGGGTTGTCTCTGATGGCTGATGAATAACAAAAGTTACTCATCAAATATCTCCAAAAGAGATGGAGATACCTTTCTCTATGCCTGCAGTAAATGCTTCTTGAGTTCAAAGAACAGATCTCTGTGTTTTGGAGTAGGAGAAGCAGCACAGTGGCCCTTTCTCCACACGAGGGTAAACGCTGTACTGAAATACTCCTGGTGAGGCTGTGAAGTTCAGCACATTTATGACAGGTTCTCAGTACCCTGGTGAAACAGTTTGGCCCCACAGTGATGCAGAGCACCTTGCAATTCCAGGGTCATGGCCATCAATAGCTAACATCCATGAGCTCAAGGAGGGAGCTTCACTAGAGATCCTATGGCTTGGAAGCCTGTTTTCTCTGGATAGCTGTGTGCATGGAAAAGATGCACATGCTCCATGGGCAGGGAGGATGCTGTGGGCATGGCTTGTGGTGACAAACCCAGGACGGACTCACCAGAACTCTCCATCATCTTCCACTGTCATTCCCATCTTCTCTCTCTCACTTTTACTCACTTTCTGCCACTCCTCAGAGCTGTGGGAAGAGAACAGGATCATTACTCACAGGTAAGGGACACACAAGAATTCAAGGCACAAGGACTGTATAAAGCCAGTCCCTATGCTGCTCTGGTTAGGCCATCTGCCAAACTCAGGGGAAGTGCAGCACGGCTTGGAACTTTAACTTCCTTCCTGACCAGTAGAGTTGAATCCAGTCTGGCAAAGTTTTATTTGGCCAGCACAAACACAGCCCTATCCATAAAGATAACAAAACTGTGGCCAAAGGCTCTGGTTGCACCAGGCCTTGGTTCCTCATCTCATCCACAGCCATCACAGCAGTCGGTGGTGGCAGAGGCTGATTCTGTTGGGTGCTCGTTTTGCTGGAATAAGACTGGGAGTACAATGGTGACCTAAGAACATCCCTCACTAGTATGAACGAACATGGAATCATAGAATCACAGAATGGTTTTGGCTGGAAAGGACCTTAAATATGACCTCATTCTAACCCCCCTGCTATGAATAGGGGAACCTTCCACTAGACCAGGTCGCTCAAAGCCCCATCCAACTTCGCCTTGAACACTTCCAGGGATGGGACCTCTGCCAGGTCCTCACCACCCTCACAGGGTAGAATTTCCCACTGAAACAAGCTGTCCATCCCAACTCACGTGTCACTCCAAGGGCCGTTCCACTCCCGCTCACCCCACGGGTTGCGCATGCGGATCATGTCCAGCTTCTCTGACTTGAAGAAGGACAGAAGGCCATGGCCCAGACGGACCTTCCTCACATCTGTCACCGCGTATGCGTGGCCCTTCACCAGTCCGCAGGCCAGGCGAGCCTCCATGTCAGCTGCTGATGTGGCCTGGCAGGGGGACACAGACAGTGCTCAGACCAGGGGGACATGACCACCTCTGCAGGGGCTGGGAAAGAAAGCAACTCAGATTTCCCTGCAGGTTTCTTTAAGCCAAAAAGAAGAGCATCAATAGTCAGGGAGAGAGCCAGTAGGCATGTCTCAGATGCCATTTTATGTACTGGATCCCTCCTTTTCTTCATTTACTTCATGGGGTCTCTGACCTCCCATACTGGCAACCGATAAAGCTCATCCTAATGGTTATTGGCAACCAGCATTTGTAAAGATGCCCAGATGCAGACACCAAAATGCCTTCCTCTGGAATGGATCCCCTCCTAGCATTTAAAGGGTGCTGGGATGAATCTGGGCTCTTGGACATAGCAACAAGGAACAAAGAGGGTTGACATTCAGGATTCACTCCTTTTGCCATCATCAAGAAGTTGGAAACCTTGGCCACAACTTATCTGATCTAATTTAGGAGTTTATGACTGTGTAAGACAACTGCATCCCAAAACACCTATTCCTGTGGAACCATGACCATACTGGTAATGTTGCTCACTTTGATGGAGCAGCTGATGAGGCCTCCCCTGTTGTGCACCTTCAACACGCGCTCAAAGAGGAGGTTTCGCTTGGCTTCATCAGCGATGTAGTCCCCTTCGGTCAGGTCGATAGGTTCAGAGACCCCACCAGTGAAATCCACCAGGGCATCAGCTGTGTTGCCTCCATCCAGGGCCTCATAACAGCCTGACAACCTGAAAGAGCGTGACAGGGATGGCACAATGCTGGCCTGACATTTCAAGGGGTTGGGGACGATTCTTGGGGCAGCCTCAAGAACGGAGATTTGCAGTTGAACTTCAAGTGGGAGAGGACAGCAAACCAGTGTAAAAACCAGGACCCACATTCCTTGCTGCACTCTTGTTGTCATAGTACCAAAGCAGAAGGAACTTGAAATCTCTAGAATAGGTGTTACTTAAAGAAACATTGAAGGGTATTTTGCTTTGAGGGTAAATTAGGGCTAGAGAAGGGGGTTTTTTTCTTAATGTTTGTCTGTCTGAGTTATGTACTACTCCCCCACAGGAAAGACGTTGTTTCCACTGCTGCAAACTAGATGGTGAATGAACAGAGAGGAAAAACAGAGTGCCCAGGCCCCACTGTATCCTACAACTGCCTGGGTACCTACTTGGCATAAGCTTTCTCCACCAAGGCACACCAGAACTCATTCCTGGAGTTGGAGTGGCAGTAGATGAGCTGATTGTGGAGTGTGGGCAGGCGGTCATCAATCACCACATCCAGCCACTGACCGAAACGCCAGAACTGGAAGTGGAAGATCCCTACGTAGCTCTCGGATTTCTCAGGGTTCCACTCCTGCTCCTTCCAGTCTGGGATGACCTGCAAAAGAAGAGGTACATAGACCCAAATTATTCCTTTTTTTCCTGGGATTGACTCTCATCCTGGAACTAATGCAGACAACGTCAAAGACAAGAAAGAATATGAGGAGGATGGAATTGCTTACAGTCTGCCGGGGCCAGATTTTGGACCTGGTTCTGCCAATGCAGCCTAGATTAACATGAACTGAAATAGCTTAGACTTCACCATCCCTTGGAAGGTAGACTTAATGACCTCTGTCCTCTTTCTTATAACCCTACCCTGGACATCTGCTGCCATCTACTTCTGTAGACAGGCTATTGGAGCAGATGAGTTCTTTGTCTATCCAGGGATGGTTATTTTCATGACCATGTATTTTGTTTTTTTTAGTGTAAGTAGGGTACTACTAACAAAGGGCACCTTCTTTGATTCTCCTACTTGATTCTGGTGTGACTTGACTGGCCCAAGAGCAAGTGTGGTATTCATCTACCTGGTGCCAATGAAGATACAAGCAGCAGATACTCTGCATGAACTTACTCTGTTAAGTAAAAGTGGGAAAAGCAGGATGCCCATTCCCTCAAGGTCTCCATTCTTACCTGTCAAGAGCTACCACACTCACCCAGGCAAGCACAGGGAGGTGATTTGATGAAAGATGGAAAAGAAGGCCTGAGTTGAAAGAAGCCCGAGAGCAGCTGAGGGGTCAGAGGAGGCACAGGTTTGGTGTCACTGCCAGCAGGACAGGCACAAGCAAAGGGTAACTGCCAAAGCCCACAGCCCGTCATGGCTGCAGGCACCACCAGCCCTGCTTTGGATGGAAAATGCACCCAACAGCTGGGACAGAAATGAGCACAGCCAGGCACAGATGCTACATGTAGGGGGATCTGCATCTTGTTTAGAACCAGGACACGGAGACACACAGCAAGGAACTACCACACTGCAGTTTAGCTTTTGTTGAGGCTGGAGGCAATGTGGTTTTACTGCACGGCCAGGCCGGGCTGTGAGGCCACGTGTAGTCACTGCAGTTGATGGCTGACAAGTACTGACTTACACAGCAGCAGTAATGTGACTGACTGTCCACATCCCTGCTAGTTCACTTACCTGCTCCCAAAGGATCATGAGCTCAGTGATAAAAAACCTCAAGGTGCCCATGCAAGCATTCATTGTGTTCCAATACACCAAATAATCACTTGTAGAGAGCTGAGTGTGTTGGTGTGGGATAGGAGAGGACACAACTACATTGCATGGAAAGAGCCTCTTCAAGAAGTCACAAGACATGGTGAAACCACCTTTACTGTGCTTTGGGCTCTTGTCCAGCTGACAGAGCTGCTTTTTTTCTTTTGGCACAGCGAGAATTCCCTCTGAAGAGCCCCCCCACTCCTTAGCTAACAGTAATGATCCAGCCCAGGGCTCCTATTGCTCCTACACTGAAATATTAATGATGCCATCAGCCCTGCAAGCTCACAGGCATTCTTGAGTCGTCTGGATCAATAGAAGCAGAGCAGACAAAGCCATGAAAAAGAGCCACATTTGGAGGGTTTGGTGTTTTATAGGAGTGCTAACAACTATGTCCCAGAGTCCTCTCTAGAGACTGCCAGGAGAGGTCAGCCAGCCCATTGATTCCCTCCTGACTGGAGCTCATCCTAATGAATTGTCACAGAGGACCATTGTGATAATCAACTCGCTATTAATGTGGGCTTAGAAATGATCCCAGCATTGATTAGAGGCAGCTTGTCAGCCAGAGCTGGTAGTGACAGCTTCCAGCTGGCTGGCTCTGAGACTTGCTCCTACTGTCACTGGTGGCAGGACACACAGGTCCCCATCATCCTCCTCCATTTCTTCATGTGGGGACAGCTCTGGGAGCACCCTCCATGACTGAAGGCAGCAAAAATGGTCAGCTTTCATCCAGAGCAGGGTCCAGGAGCAAGGACTGGTCATATTTCTACACTGACCCATGACAAAATGAGAGGAGTCTGATCTCCACAGGTGTTCCCTGCTGGAGGGTATGCCATGGACCACTCATCCCAGGATCCCAACAAGTCCTGGACTCAGCTTGGTTGAGTGACACTTGGGCAGTGGAAACCATGTTCTTCTCCTTCACCCAGCTGTGCTGCTTTTTCATTAAGGGCTCACAAAATCTGGAGCTGCAACATCATTTAGTGTGACAAATTTACAGTGAAAGGGTTCAGAGACAGGTAAATTGGGAGCTCAGAAACACCAAGTTCACCTCCCTAAGCTGATTTAGGGCTTTTTTCAATTTTCTTAAGAGTGGCTAATTAAGAGAAAAGGCACCCGAGGCCCTGGAAAAAATGTCCCTGATTAGAAGGAGAAATTGGTACATGCCAAGTTCTCCAAGCCTTCTGCTGAGAACTTGCCAGTTCAGGATAAGGAGAGACGCACCCAGCTGTACCAATCTGCTGAGCTGTGGTACAAACTGGGATGAAATCCCCCTGGGAGATGGGACAGGCTGGTGTATCTGAAAGTCTTTATGGGATGCTGAAACTGTGTAGGGATAGTTTCAGTGACTGCTAGAAAGAGGCTCATCTTCCCTGCAGCAGAGAGAGAGCACATTGGTCCCCTCATCTCCTCCCCAAGTTCTGAAGAAAAGGATCCACCTGAGAATCATTTCCCCTTCTATGCCCACCTTCAACCCCCTCTTGACCACAAAAAACCTGCTCAATACTCCAAGAAGCCTTTCACACCAAGAGAGAACACATCTCACATTTCACAGGAAGTTAAAAGAGGCTCAAGAACACCAATATTGAGTAGAAATTTGGTGCTTTATTGCGTGCAGGATTAGGGCAGCTTCCAAAGGGCACATGAAGAAGACACAAACAGCCTCAGTCCTTACGGGGAACCCATTGTCTAGGCTTTTATTTACTGTGGTACACCAATACCCAGCGAGATATCTGCAGCAAGAACTCTACCCTAGCAATGTAGGAATGGCATATTGTGAGACTTAGCTTGCAAAAACCCCTTTGGATGTTGTCATTGGCTCCTGTTATTTGGTCTAAAGCTGTTTGTAGTCAGGAACTCTGCTCTGGGATGTACAAGGAGGGGTCTTCTACAGGAAAGTCTGCTAGGACCCTAGAGGTGTGTTTGGCCAAGCAGGAATGCATACACTTTTATCTCTACTCACCGAGTCCAGCATTTCTTGGGGTCTAAACAAAGACATCAACTTCTCTGGCAATGGCTGTGGCATGGCTGTAGAATTTGATGGTTGCCAGGCTGTGGTTTTGGGCAAGACTCAGAGCTCCCACTATCTCTCCAGCCAGTAGCTGATCTTCTGCTTTCTTTCTCCTCTCTGCCTGGCATAACTTCTGCACATCATCTTATACACTATTGTTGGGCTGGGGAAGGCATAGGATCTACATCCCTGGAGGTTTTGGAGAAGAGGTTGGACTATTTTTGGGGCTGGTCTGCTTAAGTCTGCAGGCCACAGGTACAAAGTTACCTTGCCCTGGCCTCCCCATCACGGCTCTCTCCTTACTCATCTTGGGAAAATGTCAGTACCTTGAGGAGTACTCACACGCATTTGAGTGCGACCTGAGCAAAAGACCAACTGTAATAATACTTAGCTCTTTCAAGAGACTTTTCTATCTGTGTGCCTCAAGAAACTTCATTGAAATAGTCTCCACTCTTAGGTGGAGGAAAAGGAAACATCTGAACTTAGTAGTTTACTTGCAGTCATGGGGCAAACGGCACAAAACACTCTCCCATTCCAATACTTATAAATGTACTGCTCCTCTCTGCTCCCATGGTCACCCAGACACCCTTCCCTGCATTTTAGAGGGCAGGAGACACTGCTTTTGAGGAACAGAGGCAGCAGGTTCCTGCTCTGCAGCTTGCAAAGTGCTCTGCAGCCTCATGGCTCTCTACAGACACTTCAGAGTAAGTATTTTCATGGGTGCTGGACAGAACAAAGCACAAATTAGCTCTGCTGCAGAGGACTCATTGCTGGCCTAGGCTGCTCTGAGCTGCTGGCTCTGCCCACACATACACATATCTGCTCCAACCCACCTTGGACCAACAAATTCCACCCTTCCCCCAGCAAGAAATGGTGGCAGTGGTCAGAAAAGGCTGGTCCAACCTCGCCATTAGTCCAGTGGGTTTACAATCTGCAGAATGCAGCGAGTCCAAGTGCATGTACTTCAGCTTCACAGCAAGGTCGATTCTCCATGGGACTGGTCTTCAGAGACTTCAAGCAACCACAGCAACAGCACAAGTCACCAGAGCCTGCAAGCACTCAGCACCTTGCAAGGAGAGGAGCTCCATCACAAACAAGCCCTCTGTTTTTAATGGCTAGGATAGAAACTGGAAAGCAGGGCTCTCTCCAGAGTGCCTGCTGTTTTCTGGTATGGCAATTACTTATTTTTCCAGTGGGTTTTTGGTGTGCAGTTGCTACAGTGAGAGGACTTAGGGCAGCCTTGTATTTCCAAGCCAGTAAGACCCTGCGTGAATCCCTGATGAATTCACAAGCACACAGTCTTATACTCCAGGCAAATGCAGCAGCAAGCTCATGGTCCCCTTATCCCCATCATTTAGACAGAGGGCAGCCCATTTGGGGAATATTTCACAGGGCTGAGGGGCTCCAGAAGCACTGAGCTGTTCTCTGCTTTACCACAGTGCTGTCTCTCATTAAAAAGAAAAAAAAGAAAAAAAAAACAGATGTAAAAATGGAACAAAGAACTGAACTGAAAGAAGCATAGCTGGAGCGAGAAAAGCTGAGCAAGAGGGGATCAGGCTTTAAAAACAATGGAGCCTTTCAGCTGAGCTGGTTCAAGGCCGCCAGTGAAAGTGAGGAGAAAATACATCACCTTGCGGATCTGGGCTAATTCTGCTATCCGCTCCCCAAATTCCTGGGCATCTGCCTCATTGCACTCCACCTCCTTGGCCCCTAGCTTCTTCCAGAAGATGCCCACCGGCTCCAGCAGCTGCCGGTTCATCAGGTGGGTGAGATCAGGAGTCCAGTGCTGGGAGGTGCCGGTCACCGTGACCTTCCCAGGTCTCTCCAGCTGCACGTCCCAGCGGAGGAAGCGCAGTTTGTGCTGCTGGATGAAATCCACTCGGTAGATGTGCTCATTGGGACGCAGCAGCTTCTCACCATCCTGGGGCCTCATGTTTTTTTGCTGCAGGCTCTGGAATCGCAGCCGCATGCGCCGGGTGAGTTGCTCATCGCAGGTGAAGGGCAGCTCAAGCATCCCTGCCTCAGCTGCCATCACCTTGGCTGCTCCTCCACTCTGTCCTCAGCAGTGTGTGGCTCTCAAGCAGGACACGCAGGGGGAAAGATCAGACAGGCCCCTGGAGCTGGTGTCCCTTGTCCACAGTCCCAGCAGTGCTAGGCAACCTGGGCCAGTGACGCAAAACACCTCTGGGGCTTCCCCTGAGTGCCCTCCCGACTCATTTGCAGATTCAGAACTGTTGGTGCTGCTGTGCACGATAATCTATAGGGAAGGGATGTCTCATGTCAGCCTCCCTGGCAACCTCCCTGACAACCATGGCTCATTATCCCAAAACAAAGCCAGGGATGCGTGGCAGTGGCTTTCTCTCAGGGTAGGTTCATGGCTAATTCAAGCTGGAATGAGACTCTGGAGGAGTCTGGTACAACCTACTGCTCAAAGCAGGACTTACTTCAGGGTTAAATCATGTTTCTCCGGGCTTCATCCAGTCCATCTTTGAGTATCTCCATGGACAGAGGTCCCACTGCCTCTCTGGGCCCTGTTCCAGTGTCTGACTGAGCTCATGAAGAAAAGCTGCAGCTTGTGCTGCTGTCCTTTGTGCTCTGACTGTGCACCCCAGCAAGAGCCTGGCTCCATCTTGTCCACACTCCCCTACCCAGGCTGGACAGGGCTCTGAGCAACAAGGTCCAGTGGCAGGTGTTCCTGCCCATGGCAGGAGGGATGGAACTAGATGACCTTTAAAGGCTCCTTCCAAGCCAAACCATTCTATGATTCTACAGTTAAGTAGTTGCACACAGCAATAAGCTCCCCTTTTACCTTCTCTCCTCCAGGATGCACAAACCCAATTTCCTCCTGGCCATTTTGGTGTCCTCCATCAGGCTGTGCCATCCAGAAAAGGACATGAGGGTCCCAAGGGACGAACTGACTACAAGTCAATGAATAGCAAACTAACGTGACCATCGTGCCCTTTTCTGGATGGCACAACTGGCAAGTCAGACACCACACTGCTCCTGCAGCAGCAAATTGGCACCAGTATCCTGGCATGGTTTTGCCCCCCATTCTAATGTCTTAATTTCTTTTCATAAAAGCTAGACACACCTGAAAGGTCACAGAAAGGGTGTTACGGAGTCAGATCACACCTAGAGCCAGGTAGGGTCATCCAAGACTGAGGAATTTAGAAAACAGCTCTCAGCTAAATTCCAGTGCCCCATTCCCATTCAGTGATTCACACCACACAGGCATAATGGGAAGCAGGGACATGGAGAAAGCAAGGTGGAAGAAAATGTTTGAATAAAATAACCTCCTGGGATACACAGAGATGTGCTAGCCTGCTTATTTTCTTGAAGGTATTCCCCCTCCCCACACCTAGGAGAGAAAGTTTCACTGTGTGAAATGGAGCAAGGGACATGCAGAGCCTATGGTGCATCCTGGTGTGCACCAGGAATACACCTTCTAGTAGCCATGGGTGACCTGGGCCAAGATTCCTGGGCTGGTATTTCAGAGATACTAAAGCCTGCATCAGCATCTTTCAGCTCTTGCCAGATCCCAAATAGAGACTTTTTTTAGGTGTCCAGCAATGTTACCATGATTGCATGTGTAACCACACTCAGGACCAAGGGGCCCATTATTTCTGTCTCTGAGATCTTCAGCAAATAAGAAGTTCTTTACTGTGAGCATGGTGAGACACTGACACAAGTTACTCAGAGAATTTGTGGATGCCTCATCCCTGGAAGTGTTCAAGGCCAGGTTGGATGGGGCTTTGAGCAACCTAGTCTAGTGGAAGGTGTCCCTGCCTATGGCAGGGGAGCTGGAACTAAATGGTCATTAGGGTCCCTTCCAACCTATAAAATTCTGTGAATCAAACCTTTCTGAAAGAAAAGAGGGAGCAGGTAAAAAAAAGCCTCTGAGAGTTAAAGCAATGGAAAATGAAAAGTCACAAACACCCACAGCCAAATTGCCAAGGGAGGAAAAGCAATGCCTGGCAAACTGAAATAATGGAGTGTCCAAAGGGACCCAGCCTCTGTTTGGCTGGCATTTCCCAGGGCAGAGCTGGAACTGAATGGTGAGGAAGGATGAAAACTTGCCCACTCGCCCTTGGGGGATGTTGATGGTGAGTAACAAGCTAAACAACCCTGTGCATCACCCTTGTAATGAGAGCCACAGCAGTCAACACAGCCACCATGGCAGGACACACTGCTTATCTAGAAGGCAACAACAGCTATCCTGTTCCCATATAAAGAAAAACCTTGATTTTAACAGAAAATAGGGACGCTGCAAGAAATCCCTGAGCCTGGTGTTCATGCTCACCTCAGGAAGCAGACTGGAAGAACCACAGCACACATAGCAAATGTAAAGGTGTGGGGTGGAGGAAACTGTCTCAGTCCCATGGCTGTAGGAGGCTGTGGGTGAAGCAGGTGGTGCTGCCTGCACACACTGGCTGCCTTTTACAGTAAAATCTGGGCAAAGCTGCTCACAACTTGCTGGTCTCTTGCCCTATGATGATGCACACCTGCACCAGAGTCTGAAGTCCCCCTGCCTTGGCTTTCACAGGGCTGACATCTTGCACAGCCGAGGCCATGGTGGAGATGGGCACAGATTGTCCAAGGATGTGGCCCTGAGCACCTCCTTCCCCCTGCACCTCTCTGCTTGCTCCCCAGGTCTGGTGCAGTTCCTTGGTGGCCTTCTGGCCCACAGCACATTCGCCCTGGACCCCACACTTGAAGGAACACTGCTACACGGTGCCATCCAGCCATGGGACATGCCAGGGATGGGTGCTTTGGGCAAGCAGTGACTTGGGAGAGATGCTAACACCCTGAAATCAACCCACCTGCCCCAGCATGAGGTGTCTCACTGCCAAGGTGGGACACCATGGGAACAAGGGAAATGGGGACTAACGCTGCAGCTGAGCATCCTGAATTTCATTCTTCTTGTTAATTTTTAGATTATTTTGGAACTCGAAGGGTCAAATTTGGGATCTGAAAAACAGGATGGGATTTGATCCACTTGGTTAAGGAGAAACTGGCCAAGGGTTTGGCTGGAGTGTGGTGACTGCAGTCATGATGACTAATGCCCTTTGCAAGTCAGTCTTTTAAGGGAGGTTTTTGCACATTATCAGCTTTTCAGGACATGAGGCATCCCTGAGAACCAGTTTTTGACCTGGACAAACACAATACAACACAAAGCCAAGGTGCTGACAGGCTCTCCCCTGGCATGGGGAACCACTTACCTTCTGCCACAGAGACTCCCGGGATGCCAGGGAGGAGCAGGCAGCCACGAACCAGCAGTTCCCAACCTGGCCCTGGTGTAAGTCATGGGAGCTGATCCCATCCACAAAGAGACGTGGATCATTGCAGATTTCCTGTGGGACAGGAGAAAAACAGACACACTGGGTCAGTGAGCAGACAGGGAAATCAGGAGCAGGGCTTCTTGGCAAAGGAAAGTCACTTCCTCTCTTCCTCAGACTCCATGTAAAGCTGACCTGCAGCTTTTTGCTGGCCTTGCTCATCAGGCTGGGGGCAGAAGGACCCTGTCCTGCCTTCTGCTCTCACCAGGACATGGGCAACATCACAAGACCTACTCCCTCTTCTGTCCCAGCACCAGTTCAGCTTTGTTATAATTATCCCTGTTGATAACAGTATAGCTTCACACCATTACAGCCCTTCTAAGTCTCCTCTTTCAGATGCCTCTACTCCATGACTATTTTACAAAGGTTGAGGGATCTGCTCTTCCAGATCCTAGCACAACAGATAAAAAAATTCAGTGAGACAAAAGCTTTATAGCTGGGCCAGAAGGATTAAATACTCCTTCTGCCACCAAAACCAGGATGGTGGATTGTGCATAGATACCATGAATGGAGAAACTTGGGCAGGAGGCAGCTGGGAGGTAAGCTCATCCCTCCAACCATGCACTAAGACCACTGGCTTTTCTCTGCCTGGCTCCTGCCAGGCTGCCCTCCCTGCTTCCCACTCCCACTTAGAGCCTGGCCAAGAAAGCGCTTAAAAAACAGAGGGTGTTGAGCAAACTTCAGGTGACACACTGCTTTTTTAAAAATGTGTTTTCTCCTGCGTAATCCAGGTTGTAAGTTTGCGTCCAGCTGGAGGCTGGGAGCAGATGGGACAGACAAAGACCTGAAAGAACCTTTTCCCCTTTGTTATTACATTTAATTTGAAGAGGAAAAAGGAAAAGCAGATTATTCTTCTTCCCCCACACCTCCAAGTTTTTCAGGCTGGTTGTACCCAGAATAATATTCCCCCCCGACCTGACTTTGCATATGAGTGTTACCTCTACCCATAGATTCATGGAAGGGTTAGGGTTGGAAGGGACTCTAAAGGTCATCTAGTTCCAAACCCTGCACTCCAGGCAGAGACCCCACCCACTAGATTAGGTTGCCTAGGGCCCCATCACAGGGAGGAAAAGAAACCACAAGCACCTCCTGCTATTCCCACCTAGCCCAGCCAGCACCGAATACCTCAAAATTATCCTGACACAAACCGGCCAGGATCAGAGCCCAGGAAAAGGACTAATCCCCTCATGCTGGCGTTGCAGGATGTTGGGATGAGCGCTAGGGGGAGGCAAGCTGACAGCAGCGAAGGCAGGAGCCACCTGTGCCTCGCAGCACCGCTGAGCACGTACAGGGATGGGAGAGGAGCAGGTTCAGCTCCTGTTTCGTAGCACCGGGGAAGCACCCAGCAGTGGGGATGTGTCTGGTGGTGGGGGTGTCTGTAAGATCAGCTCTTTGTGATCCTGCTCTGGGGAGCAGAGGCACCTTCTTTATCCCATCTGAGGACCACAGCTGCCCCTTCTGCCCTTGGGGGGATCTGTGGATTACAATAAAGGAGTTGCTTGGTATTACACAGACAGGTGAGAACACGAAATAATGAGAAACACAGAGCCACAAAACGGTTTGGGTTGGAAGGAATCGTTTAAAGGCCATCTAGTCCAAGTCCCTGCAATAAGTGGGGACATTGTCAACTCGATCAGGTTGCTCAGAGCACAGTCCAACCTGACCTTGAATGTTTCCTGGGGCTGGGACATTGATCACCTCTCTGGGCAAGCTGTGCCAGTGTCTGACCACCCTTGCTGTAAAAAACTTCTTCCTCACAGGTGGTCTAAATCAACTCTCCTTCAGTTTAAAACCACTACTCCTTGTCCTATCACAAGAGGCCCTGCTAAAAAGTTTGTCCCCATCTTTCTTATAAGCCCCTTTCAAGTAAGAAGCTGCAGTAAGGTCTGCCCTGAAGTGCAGAGTGGGGCTACCACGCTTCCCTGCAGAAGGCCCACACACCACACTCAAGCCCTGGGACTGAGCCTGGTCCCAGTGATCCTAAGCACAGAATCACCAAATCAACGTGGTTATAAGGAATTTCTGGATATCATCCAGTCCACACCCCCTAATCAAAGCAGGGTCATCTACAGCAGATTGCTCAGGACTGAGTTCAGTCAGGTTTTGAGTATCTCCAGGTATGGAGACTTTGCAACCTCTCTGGGAAGCCTGTGCCAGTTCTTGGACTACCCTCACAGTATAGTCTTTTCTCATGCTTAAATAGAATTTCCTGATTTTCAGTTTGCACACACTGTGTCTTGTACTGTCACTGGGCACCACTGAGAAGTCTGGCTCTGTCTCCTTCATTCCGGGCTATCTGGTATTTATGGACATTGTTAAGATTGCCCCGAGCGTTCTCTTCTCCGGAGTGAAGAATAAAAGAATCATTAAGAAGAGACCACTAAGATCATGGACTCCAGCCATTAACCCAGCACTGCCAAGCCCACCACTAAACCATGTCTTTCAGCACCCCATCTGTACTTTTCTTGAATATTTCTAGGGATGGTGATTCCACTGCTTCCTTGGGCAGTCTGTTCCAATGCTTGAGCACCCTTTCAGTGAAGAAATTTTTCTTAATATCCAATCCTTGCAAAGGGGATGGCAGCATTGCCTCCTTGTTCTAATGCTGTGGAACTGATTTTATCGGGATGAGTCTCATCCACGGGTCAGTCTCCCCAGCAAAACCCCCTGGGAAGGTTTGCCATACTCCTTAGACTGAAGCTCACCAATATTAAATTACTTGGATCCTTCAGTCCCTATTGAAGCTGCTGAGTTTCCACTCATACATTTTGTACCTGGTCTAGACTGTGTGGCCTCAATCCACTGGGATGACATTCCCTCTATTCTCTGGCTGTACTGAGCTGGGAGCCAAGGACCAAGGCACTGCTTCAGCCAGGCTGCACTGCCCCAGGATTGCATGGAGCACAGTGGGGCCCTGGTGTGAGATGCAAAGCACACTCGGAGCCATGGAGCACCATGCCCACGAACAGAGGTGGTTGATGAACAAGATACCAGCGGGAAGTAGGTCAAAAAGCCAAGAAAAGCTTTGGAACATTTAGTGTTCCGTTTCCTGTGAAAAGTGCTGGAAGTGATAAGGAGCTTTTTCTGCAGCCAGATGGAATTACAGGGCCTGGGATTTGCATGTGCAAAGGGAGGGGAGAAGCAGAGATTGTCTGAGCAGAGAAGGTCATGACCTTGGTTTCCTCCCCTCCCTACCATGCAACAGACAGAATCCAGGTAAGCAATAACATTTATCCAGGCAGCAAACACCACGTCACCCTCCCAGCACCACGACCCCAAGAGAGGAGGGCAGCACACCAACATCTACACCCAGACACACCCTGGGGCCTTCTGCGTTCAGGGTTCAGCCACCACAGAACCAGCTCAAACTGCCTCTTGCCACCTGAGGCTTCAGCACACAGGAAGCCCATCCTGTCCTTCATTCATCACAGCCAGATCCTGGGTCCTGGTTGCTCCTAGTCTGGACACAGATGGAATAGGAAGGAAGAGGGAGGGGAAGCCAAAAGCTATGGCTGCAGGGAAGCTATGACTTTAATGTGTGGTTCTTAACTCTAGCTTGGCCAAGGGAGTCATCCATGTCTCTTTACCCCCAAGGAGAACCTGTCTTGGAGGATCCCAAGAATCACAGAATCATTGTGGCTGGAAAGCCCTTAAGATCACCAAGTGCAACGATTAACTCAACATTTCCATGTTCACCACTAGATCATGTTCCCAAGTGCCACACCCACACGTTCTTAGAACACATCTGGAGATGGTTATTACAAGGATCCTAAGCACCATCAGAGATGATCTTCCCTCCCTAAAATTGTCTGCTGAAATGCCTGCTGAGCTCCAGGCAACAAAATACAATTTAGAGAAAGCCTGTATGGATGGTTCTACGGAAAGATTCAGACTGAAAACACAGAGAGGGTCAAAATAGTGATTCAAAGTTCTGGTGATTCATATCCTCCCTCCTCTGATGGATGTGGGACAGAGGTGGAAATCAGAGCCAGAGCAGGTCCCTGTCGATGAGGGGCTGATTGAACAGGTCTGGCTTATGAGAACCCAGATTGGGACAGTTTGCTCCCTCTGGCTTTGGGTTTTTGAAGTTCATTAAGAAAAAAAAAAAAAAAACCAAACAAAAAACCAAACAAACCCAATCAGAGCAATTATCTTGTACTTTTTTGCTTCCCACCCAAAAGCAGGTGGTCTTTCCCTCTGCTCTTCCTTTTGGGACACTTTCCCCAAACACACACAATTTTCTTCCAAATTCATTTAAAGCAGAAAATATCTTCCTCACCTTCTCCAGCCAGTCCAATTACACACAGGGTTGTAAGGAGAAAATCACTCTCTAATTTGCTTTATAACTGGTGACTGTTTTACCATAAATGTTTCCTGGTGCAGGTTTCTGAAATTCAGATTCACTGGGGATCTGGATCACGTCAAACCAGATGTGGGGAGGGAAAAAGCTACAGCAGGAAGAGGAATAACCACAGGAGATACAACATCTGCTGCATGCCAGGACCATTTTTTGCTAACAAGATTTTGTAAGGAGCAGACTAGTCTAATTTCATTGCAGAGCCTGGCTGTTTCAGAACAATGCCTTCACTCAGACTTGCACAATCAGCAAAATAATCTATTAGCATGGCTGCACTTCTTCCCTCCCTTCTGGGCAACTGGGAACCGAAAGGATCCTGTCTTAAATGTCACTCACACAGACAAGAGAGCAAGAGGCACCCAAGCATGGCGAGCAACGGTGACACAGCAGACACAAAGGTCCCTGTGTTGCCCTGCTGCAGGTACCTGCAACTGGGGTGCGATTTTGCAAAAAGGGGAATGAATAAAATTTGCACCAGGGTGACAAAGGAAAGGGAAATGGGGTGAATTTAGAATACCAGGGGTCTATGCTTTTAGATGGATTAATGTAAGATTATAGAATCATGGAGTGGTTTGGGTTGGAAAGGACCTTAAAGATCATGTCTCTCCAACCCCCTGCCATAGGCAGGGACACCTTCCACTAGACCAGGTTGCTTAAACCCCATCCAACCTGGCCTTGAACACTTTCAGGGATGCAGCAGCCACACCTTCTCTGGGCAACCTGTGACAGTGTCTCACCGCCCTCACTATAGATAAATTGTGTTGTTATATCTACTTTTAATCCATCCTTTTTCAGTTTAAAACCATTATCCCTTGTCCTGTCACTACAGGCTCTACTAAAAAATATATACTTGGCAGATCAGCTTCACACACATGGAAGGGCAGGCTTGGCTGGGAATATCTACACCCTACAGAACCTGTTTGTGGGGGTTTGTATTGCCTCAGTCAGGCATCCCTAATGCTAATCCACTCACAGCATCTCAGTGTGTACACATTCGTATTGCTATCAGTTCCCACACCATGCACAGGGCACTGGACACTCCACCCACAGCAAACAGGACTTGCTTGTGAAGGGAGGCATCCAAAAACACATGCTCCCCACAAACTCTTTGTCTCATTTTGTGTACCACAGCATCATGCAATGGTGTTTGCTCTGGCACCCGGAAGAGTGGGAGAAGTGTTTGTTTTGGCACCAGGAAGAACAGGGACAGAAGCAAACAAGATCTAAAAGTCAATTTGCAGGACCTTGACAGGTCCCTCTGCAGTTTTATCTTCCAGGTATCCAAAGTACAAAGGCACCCAAAAAAGGATAAAGCAATGAGAGGTGGAGAGACACAAGAGGCTGTGAGAGTACTGCACTTCCCCAGGAGCAGATGGAGAGGGATTGGAAGCAGAATGGCACAAGTACAGAGACCCCAGACCTGTCATTCCTCCCACATGCCCTTTCCAGGGATGCACTCTTGGGAAGTCTCACCATTACTCCACCCAGGACTTCTTCAGTCTCTACCCAGCCAAGACTGATGCAGAGGCTGGCACAGACTGGCTTTTAGCATCACCACACATCCAGACACAGCCCTCCCCAGGCCATATCTCCCACAGCAAGTGCTTTTGTCTGGTGGCAAAGCCACTAAAAAAAAAGTACTCCCTGGATACCAACAGCCCTGAGGTCTGCAGAAGTCACTGCCAAAGCAGGAAATCTTTACATGGCTCACTGACAAAATGGGGGATGGGATGCTCAGAGCAGTGAGGTTACGTGCAAGGAAGAGGAAAAAAATAAGCTCCCAAGGCTGTTTAACACCCTCTGACAGAGGCACCTCTCTGACTCAGCACAGTGCTGCTGGCCACCTTTGCCCAAGTTCCCCCATCCTCCATCACATCCCAGTCTTGAGCTCTCCTACAGATCTCCTTTGACCAGCTTCCCTTGGGAAGGACTTGCAGGGTGAACCAACCCTGGTTTGGCAGTACTGTGAGTTTAAAATACACCCACACTCCAAAGCCTGTCCTCTCACGTGGCACACCATGCTCTCAGTTACTCCAACACTTTCAATTGTGGGGTTTACCCTCAAACAGAGGAACTGCTTTGGCTTGAAATTATATGCACCAAGCCCCAGACCAGGGGGATCACGCTCATGCAGGTACCAGTGAGGGACCACAAACTACAGGCAGGAGCCCTGAGGATGCTCCACATCTTGCACCACTTTTGAGCTATCAGTCCCCACCCTGGAGGATGCAGAGGTGGGGCCATGCTGGTGGAATGGGAGGAGCCTATCCAAGTAAGTCCTGCTGTGACAAACTACAGTATTTCCAGAGGAATGGTCCAAACCCAGCCATTCATCACAGAGCTAATGTGAAATCCTGCAGCAAGCTGATGTGGCCACAAGCTCAGCTGCACTGTTTCTGCCTCCAAGCAACATAATTCAGCAGCTGCCCTGCCTGAATCCCAAATCCTGTGTCCCACTGAAAGCCAATCTTCTGAAACAGGATTTAGAAATCAGAATTGTGCAGGGGTTTTCTATTGATTTTGTTTGTTTTTAATTAACCTAAGACTCAAGTTACTGATGAGAAAAGAAGAACTGGAAGCTGCAAGGAAAACTGTCTCCACATTCCATTGTGCGTATCTCAGATCAAAATCTCCAAACTGCTTTTCTGTGGGGACACCTCCCACACCCCCTTGAGCCATACTCTCTCCATTTCCTTCTCCCAGGGAAAGGAAATACCCTTTGGTTTGTGATTGTGTCCCATTCATAGCACCTCCATTCAAAAACAGGACTTGAACTCACCACTATCTAAATTAATCCCTGACTATGCAATGATGATGAAAAATGAGGTTATCATGAGTTTAAGTCACTTAAAGAAACTACTTTCAGCCCACGCCTATTCTGGTTATTCATACACTGGGTGTAGCTTTACAAACAGAACCCTGTTTTATGAGAAAACCACTCTCTAGAGACATGGAGTCATGAGCTTCTGCTAACTGGGAGAAGAGACATTAATTCTTATGTAACTCTGTCAGTGGCATTCGCATCAGACCACAGTCAAAATTTAACCATCCATGACCACTCTCCATTAAGGTGGTTTGTTCATCCTTTTCCTTCTTGGATGGGGACTGGGAGGAATGCATCACTTAGCAGTGGTTTCTTCACAAAGATCCAGAAATCAAAGAAGCATTGTTTTATATTTCCACTCACACACATTCACTCACAAACTCACACAGTTACACACACACACACACCCACACCCTCTCACACTCTTAATATTTTATTTTCCTTCTGCAAGAGGCAGCACCATGCCTGATCAAATCTTTTCAAGTGCTTCAGTGAAAGTCACTTGCTCCAGTAGGAACAACTGCCCTTAACACTGGCAAATGACCCCAAAATCCCATCCTCTCAGAGGGCTCAAAGATTAGAGCTCACAGGCAGTGCAGAAACTCCCAGCTTGCACCAAGATTAAAAGCCTTGGCAAATTCAGAATGTGCATCCAGCTCTGGGACCCCCACCATAAGGAGGACATGGACCTTGCTTGCTGGAGCAAGTCCAGAGGAGACCACAAAGATGCTCGGAGGGCTGAAGCAGCTCTGCCATGAAGACAGGCTGAGAGAGTTGGGGTTGTGCAATCTGCAGACAAGAAGGACCCAAGGAGACCTTAGAGCTCCTTCCAGTGCCTAAAGACACTCCAAGTGAGCTGGGAAGGGACTTTTGACAAGTGCATGAAGTAACAGGACAAGGACAAATGGCCTGAATGGCTTTAAACTGAATAAAATCAGGTTTAAGTTAGATAAGAGAAAGAAATTTTTTCCTGTGAGCATGATGAGGCACTGGCACAGGTTTCCCAGACAAGCTGTGGATGCCCCATCCCCAGGACAGGTTGGATAGGACTTTGAGTGGTGAGGAACACATTCAGTGCAGGCATCTTGGTGAGCAGCTGCAGTTTGAGCTCTGGGGAGAGGAAGCCCAAGCCTGAGACAAGAGGCTGTGAACTGCTGACTAAAGAACAAAGGGCACCTGTGTCCCATCCATGTGTCTGGACACTCAGAGGCTTTCCCATGCTTAGACTTTGAGAGGATAAAAACCTAAGGTTTCCTCTGTTCAGGGTCCCTCCTCAGGGGCACCAGCTCGAGCTGTTATTTTACCACTGCACCAAGATGAAATCATTTTAATGATCCAGATTGCTGAGACTTATGGGAAAGCTGGGGTCACGGTAAGGAAACCCGGTCTGACCGTGAGTGTAGGGAGGCAAGTGGGGCACCCACTGTCTCCCTGGGGCTGCCCACTACAAAGGGGTGTTGGTCCCAGCTCAGGCGGTGGGAGTGTGACTGCCAGAGTGGCTCCTGGATGGCTGGACAGTGTTTCCTTAACACTGGGCAACCAGGTCTAGTGGAAGGTGTCTCTCCCATGGCAAGGAGGTTGGAACTAGGTGATCTTGAAACCAAACCACTGTGTGGTTCTGGGATAAGCAGCTCTGGAAGTGCTCTGCAGGTCAAATGTGCCCCTCCAGGTCCCCAGAGCACAGTCTGGGAGGGAGGATTTGCACATTCCCTGCCATGGAGCTCAGAGGCAGTGGATGTCCAGCACTCCTTTCTGCAACACCTTCTGCTATTGTTCCGCTCTTCCTCATTACCAATACTCTAATTTCTTGTCACCAACATGCAGCTGCACTAAGAAGCACACAATGAATCTAATCCAGGGATTTTACTGTCGCTTTTGCTTTTAAAGCCATGTCCTTCTGATGCTGAGGACAGAGCAGACTGGGTGGAAATTTCTTATCAAAGGCTGCACTAGTGCCAAGGAGCTTATCAACTCCACTCACTGGGGCTAAGGGGGAAAGTCTGCTTGCCTGGCCCCGTGAGGCCGTGGCCCTGGGAGGATCTGGCGAGACCTGCTGGAATGCAGCCAGGGTCAGCATCACATCTAATGGAATAGAGACCTTTTAAAATAAGAACAAATAATAACAATGAATCTCTTGTTCATCCTTGAGGGATGGGATAGCCTATGAATGGCTTAAAAATGTAAAAACAAGGTCAATTCAGAGATTGCATTAAATGATGATCAAATCCTTTCCTGGCAAGGAACAGTCAGACTGGCAATCAGCTCCAGTTTTACTGAAAACAACAGAAAAATTAACAGGCAAGTGGCTCATAAATTCTTAAGCTGACAAATGCAAAGGTCTGGAAGGATTTTAACCCCTGTGATGGACCCCAGACAGAGCCTGTTGACTCTGTTCAGAGGAGACAATCCCTCAGTCAATCCAGCAGCACAGAGGAGCCCCAGCATCAACACTAACCCCAAGCATTCTTTGGGCGAGACCAAAACTGAGAGAGACAGGCCAAGACACTGCAAAAAGCTCAGTTAAGACACCCCTGGAGCATAGAAGTTAGTATTTTAGTCTTTCTGGAATAAACCCCTCCAAGTGGGACACCAGAAGGTTTTTGCCTTGCCAGTTGCCATTGCCAGTGTAAGTGCCTCCCTGCTAAACTCTCGGTGAGCTTCGGAGAGCAAAGAACTGCAAGAACCTAACCTCTGTCTTCCCCATTATCTTCACTCTTGTGTTTTTGCCAGCTTCCCAGCCTGCACTACACACTGGGGAAAAGACCTTTTAATGCAGAAACTTGTGGGCAGGGAAGTGCTGGTCCTGCTTTTAGCGAATTAGTCCATTGACTCCTTTCCCCTTCCAGGAAGCCCCCAAGGGAATTGATTGTATAATCCTCACTCAGTAAGAGAGAAGAGCTAAGTGCTTAATAATGTATTGAAAAGTGGAGCTAAGAGATGCTCTCCCATCCTGCAACACCTCCTCCAAAGAACACAACACCCACTTTAGGAGACAACGGACATAATGGATCCTGCATGATAGGACAAGAGAGAATGGCTTTAAGGTGAAATAGGGGAGATTTAGATTAGGTATTAGGAAGAAATTCTTTCCTGTGAGGGTGGTGAGACACTGGCACAGGTTGTCCTGAGAAACTGTGGATGCCCCATCCGTGGAAGTGTTAAAGGCCAGGCTGGATGGGGCTCTGAGCACCCTGGTCTAGTGGAAGGGGTCCCTGCCCAAGGAACTATAAGATCTTTAGGATCCCTTCCAACCCAAACCATTTTATGATTCTGTGAATGAACAAAAGCCCTATACACAAGTCACAGTACATACGTATCAGGAAAGCAGGGAATGGCTATTGAAAAATCCTATTTTCTTGGTTTCTAAAACAAGATTTCTCTTGTCTGCCTAGGAAAAAACCTTAGGGCTGTGACTGAGAGCATCTCTCCCCATTACCATAGTAGGGCTGAAAATGCCATGGTCCCAGTGCCCTAAAATCTCCTGCTTCCACAACCCTTCCCAAAACACCTGGCCTGTCTCTCTCCCCCACAACTACTCTCTCAGGCTTTGCCCTCCAAATGACATCGCCTTCATCTAGACAAAATAATATTACCATTTAGCAAGAATCTACCTTTATGCTCTTTAATCAGTGACATTCTCCCCTGACAATTAATTCCTGCAGACATAATTCAGTGCTTGCAAGTAAATACAGGAGAGAGATAAAAATACTGAGAAACAGTCATGGAGGGAAAAACTCTTCCCCTGAAGATTGGGAGGGTGTAGACTTCATCCAAGAGAGTTTCTCTGGTGGTTGCAGCCATCCAGGCTTGAAGTCAAAGGGCAGGGATGCAGATCAGGTTCAACAACAACCACACGTCACCTTGAGCCACACAGTCACTGTGACAACAGCTGGCTTGGAAACCCTTGTGTTTGTCACAGCTTCTTGTTACAGCACCTTTGGCACAGCTCAGCACGGAGACCCCACCTGGACCCCTCCAAGCGTCTTTGGGATCTCATGTCCCAGCCACTCAGCATCTTAGGGATGACCATGAGGTGCTCCTGCAATGGCCTGCAGCACACTGCTGTGGCCAGGAATACACTTGGCACACAGCAGCCCACCTGCCTCCCAGAACGGGGAGGAAAAAAACATCTCCATGCTCAACCTTGCTCCCTGGGAAGAACTGAAGGACCAGAGCATGCAGCTCATGTAGTTCAGCATCACACCTGTGCATGATGTAAGCCTCTCACCAGGCTTCATTTGCTTCCCACAGGTGCAGTGATGCCCAAATTTGTCCTGGCTGGTGACCCATCCCAGCAGCATGTCATAGCTTGGCAGGCTGAACCTGAATCAGGTGGCCCTCTTGCTGCAGAGAGAAGACAAGCCCTGGGTAAGGCCCAGAGGTATTAAAGACAGACCCTAATCGAAGCCTGTAGCAATCCCGTGGCATCACTGGAAACACTCTGTACGCAAGAAGAGAGCCTGGGACAGTGATGATTAGAAGAGATTAACTCTTTCCTCACAGGGTAGATGAGTCTCTTCTACCTTGGACCATCATCGTTTTTTCCACAGGGGATCAACAGACACAGCAGATGCCCCAGATCTCCCCTTATTTTTGCCATCCATCCTGCACCTCACCCAAACCCTTCTACTCATCTTTGTGCCAGCCCTTCTTATTTACCCACCTCCCAAACATCCAGACCAGCTCACCCAATGCACAGACCAAACCTCCCGCTTCCAAGGTGCACTGCCAGCATTCCTGTCCCAAAAGGGGAGGGCAAAACTCAGAGCTTGAGGATCAGGCTGAGATTTCCACTGGGAGTGGTACTACCTGCCTGGATACAGATTTGCCTGTCCCTTGCACAGCAGCATACAGAGCTCAAGAGAAAGAAGCTTCAAGCAAGGTGTTGGGATTTGGGCTAAGCTCAAAAGTTCTGTTTAATTTCTAATGCAACAGCTGAGTGCTGCTGCCAAAAGGAGATGCTGATGCTGCCTGAGTGATCTCCAAAATCTGCTTTGGCTAGGCAACGAGCAGCCAGCTTTGTTTTTAAGTGGATTCACTAAACAGGGCTCTTCAGGACCCCCTTCCCTGCTCAGGCTGATGCTGTGGTTCCCCTCCCTCCGAAGCACTCCAGTAATTGGCTTTCTGGCTTCTCTGGGCCGCATCACGAAGGCGTCCGGCAAACAACCACCGGAGCCAAAACACGATTAGAGGGCTCAAACAGCTGCTCCCTCTGCAAAGATCTGGCATCCAGAGCAGGGCTGGAGGCCAAGGAAAGCAGGGAGGGAGGGAGGACACCCTGCTGGAAATAATAAGGCTGAGCCCGTTCCAGGAAAGGCTGCAGTGCTGGATGCAGGAGGAACTTGAAGCAAAACAGCCTGGCCAGGGAAGGGACCTCAGCCTCTCGTTCCCCTCTGTCCAGAAAAACCTCAAGCAAAAGGGAAAGCACTGCAGAGATTGGGGGTTTTGTTGTTTTGTTGGGGTTTTTTTTGCCAAAGCAGCCTCAAGCTTTGGGAGTGCATGGAGGAACAGAGAGGATGCTGAAAGAATAGTTAGGAAGGCAGAGATGCACACACGGAGGACAGACTGTTTAGATCCATATTAGCACCGTGGAAGTATATGGAAATAAGATCCTACCTCTGACAAAGCACATTCCCAGCACCCCAGTGAGTTCACCATGGTTACTTTCCACATGCAAGTGCTTTATCTGAAAAATCACAGAATGGCTTGGGTTGGGAAGGACCTTCAAGATCACCTCATTCTGATCACCCTGCTATGGCCAGGAACACCTTCCATTAGACCACATTGCTCAAAGCCCATCCAACCCGGCCTTGAACACTTCAAGGGATAGGGCAGCTACAGCTTCTCAGGGCACAATTTATCTCCTATGTCTGATTTCTTTCCACAGATCACAAGTGACAACTTTTCCAAGAAAGCAAGTGGTTGTTTTTAGTAGTGGACAGCTTTTATTTCCATTCTCCACCCATTCTCTTCTCACAGCAAAGCTAGAGACACAATGAGCTCTTATGTTTTATCACAGTTTTAGCTGAAACTCTCCAAAACAACCCATGGCCATGGCCCTGAGAGATAAAAGTGTGTACACACCATCCCTTCCCTGCAGACAGTATCCCTGGGATGGGGGACTCCATTTCTTGATAAGGAAATCCCCAAAACAGCATCTGCCAAAAGCTGGGAGTATCACTACTTGCTTTTTTCTGAAAGAGATTTGACTGTGATTGCCTAAGAGAAGTTTTGCTGGTTGTAATAGAAACAAGATGCTGTGGTTTAATAACTGCATCATGCCATTCAATAGCACACAAGAATTTGTGATTTAAACTTCATGGACATTTTGGACTCTACTGAATCGTGCATTAACTTGGAAAAGCTGATAGTGATTGTTTTCTTGTAGAAGATGCTGGGATTTTTCCTGGACTCTCTCCCTTATAAAGCCAGTATGAATTCAGGCATAACCAGGTCCAGCAACTAAAAATGTCATTTTGCATTGTCTGCTGGCAAAAAGGAATTCTCCTCATGAAATTTAGTTACTTTTGCTGAAATGAACAATTGAGAGAAAGAACATAGAGAAATGCTTTTGAGAAAGAGGCTTCTTGAAACTTTAGCAGCAAACAGGGCAGGTATGAGCTCAAATTCTTCTTTTAATGGTGATTTTGTGGTCAAGGCAGCTGAGTAGGTCTGATCAAACAATCCTACCAGACAGGGGCATCATGAGTCTGCTACTGCTCAGCATGCATTCCTTGTGGCGCCCAAAATACTAGCAAAGTTCCCTTTATCTGGTGCAGAGGCAGCAAAACAAAGACCACTTCTATGTCTTGTTAAGCCACAGAACGCTGCTGGCACGTGGGACCCACTTCCAGCCTCCATTCCCACTGACAGCCCATGCCAGAAAGAGCTCTGGTTCAACATTCTATGCTAATTGCTTTAAGGGTCCCCTCCTACCCAAACAGTTCTGTGATCCTATGAAACTGCAGAGCTGGGTGGCTGGAAGAAGTGTGAATTCACTCCATGCTTCAGCAGGGATGGGCTTGGACTAGGTGAGCATGACACCTTGCAGATGAGGTTCAGAAAGCTTTCTTAGAAAGACCTCATGCTCTACAGAGCAAGGCAGCAAGAGGATAATACCTGCCTGAACACCAAGGGCTTCAAGTGAGATGAAAGCCAGAAAAGCAGATGGAGAAAAGCTCTGAGATGCTCAGCAGAACACAAGCAATCTTTGTCCCTCTACGAAGGGATCCAACCCTCTGTCTTTAAATATGGGGCTGAAGTAATGTGTGAGACCTGACTGCAAATCAGCAAGGGGGTCTCAAATACATCCCCACCTTTTACTCCCAGAGAAAGTTGTTTAGAAAGTCTCAGCTATCACCTGTATAAATGGGATGTGCAAGTGTGTTCATGTTGGCCCCCACAGTGAGGCCAAACCACGGTCGGCCCTGTCTTCAGAAGGCAGCTGTGCACAAAGCCTCTTTTCCTTCCAGCAGACAAGGGGAATAAACTAAAACACACACAGGGCTTTGCACAAATCCAGTGTCCAGGCAGAGCTGGAGTGGAAGACACAAAGGCAGAGCAGCAGGAAGCGAGGCCTCCTCCCACAAGGAGCCCGGTGGGATGCTGGGGGGCTCAGCCCTCTGGCCACACAACAAGAGTCAGTTCAGCTCCATCTCTCCCTTCACACAAAGCCTTTTGTCCACCCCACTCCAGATTGCCCTCGCCCAGACAGACACAGCACTGTCTTGTGGAAGGCCAGCTGATTTTCTGGGCTGTCAGCGGGGGTGAAGACGATGACGGCAGCTCAGGCAACCCCACAACACTCAAATGTGTGTGGAAAAGCACAGGCTGGGCAGAGAGGGCTGCTGGTCCCCACAGGGAAGGAAGGAAACCCAGGTGTGTGAGATGCTGGGATGCTGCCACTCCCCAACCACAATTATCACTGCAACCTGGGACTCCTTGCGCTTCATGGCAGTCAGAGCACTCCTCTCATGGTCAACTCCAAGCAGATGGCCACAACAAGACATACAAATTCCCCAGAGTGCCCTCAGGTCCTGATGTGTATCCTTTGGGCTGGCTCTGAGGACAGCAGAAGAGGGACTGGCAATACTGGGGACAGGCAATGCCATCCCCAGCCTCCTGCAACCTGCTTTCATGACACACACAGCAGCACGGAGGAGAGGCAGAGGACATGGTTTTTGCACAGAAGAGGAAGGATGGGTACAACCACCCTCTTCCCCAAAGATCCCAAAACTACCTCACCTACTGAAAGCATATCTTCTTTTCCCTTTCCGAATGGACCATCAAGAGTATTTTAGTGGAAGGTCTCCCTGCCCTTGGCAGGAGGGTTGGAACTAGATCTTCAAGGTCCCTTCCAACACAAACCATTCTGTGATTCAGAGCTAACACTCTGCCTTGCTGGACCCACCAGCCTTACAGGAGTACACAATACCAACCCAGCTGCAAACCATCTCTCTGGTTTATGCATAGGGAAACTGAGTCACAGAAAAGCCTCCTTTGCTCTTGGACCTCACTGGATGCAGAAAAGCTTGGACCTGAGTGCAGCAGGTCTTCCTGGCACTCTAGAGGCTCACAGTATAAGGCCTGGGTAAATAGATGCTGTTGGGGAGAGGAGATGTCGAGTTTTACAGTCTTGGTGAAGGGTGCACTGTGCATTTTTAGGAATGCCTGAGAGCAGAGATGGTAGAAAGCAGTGCTGAGGGGCAAGGGGATGGGTGCACTTACTTTGGGTCGCTTCCACTGGATGCCCTGAATCCTTGACTTGTAGAAGAGCGAGTCGTCGTTGGCGGGGAAAAGCGGGTCCTCAAAGAGCTGCTTCCGCCGCTGGCACTCCTTCTTCAGAGAGGCGTAGCGCTGGTTCTCGTACGGCTTCACTGAGGAAAACATCCTTCCCCACCGGCTCTGGATGACAGGCAGAGTAGGAATGAGGTGGGGCACATCTGGCCAGGGACACTCAATCCTCCTCTGCAGCATCTGAGCAGCAGCACCAAGACATCGTGGCTGAAGACAACCACCTCCGAGCCCAAGTGTACCTTGTTGATTCCCCGGGGTTGGGACTCCCATTTACCCCTCAGGCTGGCCAAACAACACCAAACCAGACATAGCAGTAGATAATAACTGGTGTCCTGCTTCTTAACAAATTTGTAACTCATTTTGGAAAAACACAGCCCTCAGAAGCAAAGGAGGAAAAGATACCCCCTGCAAGACGGGTGTGCACAGCTGTGGGGGCTGAGCCCTACCCAGAGCACCCCCACAAAGTTGGAGCCTCAGCTCACAAAATTGTGCATTTCATGATTTTGTCAGAGATGCCAATTTCTCAGCAGACTTTATCAGATCAGGTTTTAATTTAAAAAAAGGTCTCCTGGCAGAGCATCGCGTGTTTCTGGATTATTCTTTCCTGACAAGCGTCATGCTTCCAGGGCAGACATGCGAATTTAGCAATCCAGACAACAGCAGGAAACCATTGCTCAAATGCCCCCCAGAGAGAGATCAGCACCTCTCCATCACTGCTCCATCACCCCTGCCTTTTGGTCACTGGGTACCAACCCCTTTGCTCAGGCACGAGGAAAAGGGGTGCTCTGCATAGTTCCCTACTACCTAATCACAGACTTTTTTCAAAACTCCTTCCATAAAGTTTCTCTGTATTTATTTATAACAGCCATGTACAATCCTTAACTCTCCCCAAAATGGGATGTCGTTTTTCAAAAATTGACCATTTAGTGACCTCAGTCTGCAAATATCTAGTGGGGTTTCCTAAAGACATGGGAATGTGTGTGCCACATAACCATGGAAGCATTGAATCATTCAGGTCGGAAAAGGCCTCTAAGCTCACCTATGCCAATTGTTAACCCAGCACTACCAAATCCACCACTAAAGCATCTCCCTAAGTGACATAATCCCAGCTTTAGTCTCCAACATGGTAAAACTAAGGGTGCCCCATCCAGTGGGTGGATGCATCCAGCAAGCTGACCTCCATCCCTCCTAGTGAGACATATAGAAACCGTATGCTTGTTGTGGTATCGTAACACGTGGCAGGATAAGGAAGTTGCAATAATGGCTAACTGGAAGCAGCTAATTTGTAAACATCCAAAATCCCAAGGATTATATGATCATTTATGGTTGGCACCAATTTAAGTAGCAGTGTCACATCCCTTGTTAATGAACCAGTAGGATTAGCTGAAGGAAAGTAGGTGTCTGAGAGCTAAGCTAATGCCCATTCTGATGCTCCAGGAGCACTGCCCACCCAGCCAGCCTTCTCTCCACTGGGAGAGACAAAAACACTTCACTTATGGAAAGCTGAAGAGCAAAGCACAGGTTTTAATTGACAACATTTATCAGCTTGATTAGCAGCACAAGTACTCATCACTCAGAGCTTAAGTGAACCCAAAATAATCCCCTTGCTGGCTGCTCCACAGGTCTGTGCTACTGAGGAGGAGTTGTGAAAGCAGCTTGTGGGGATTTTCTGTCTCCCATCAGTACAAGATGCTTTGTAGTGTCCCAGATGCTACAAAGAGGCCCAAGTGCATAACCTGCCCTCAGAAAAGCCTTAAAAATAAATAGCCTGATATAAACCCCCAAATAATACACCAAATTTACTCCTTGTGGAAAGGCTGACAGCCTCATCGAGCAGTCAGGGAATGCACCCACGAGTCCAATCCACCCTGCTAAGAGGGCCAGGGAAGGCACTGGCCTTCAGATCTCCAGCAGAGGAAGGAGTGAAAAATAAGGGAGATGTTCCCAGGGAGGTCATAGGGACATCCTGACACTGAACAAGCTCCTTTTGAGTGACAATCAGGCCAAGCCTTGCACAGTGATAGCACTCATTGCTACAGAGAGACACGGGGAAAGCAGCAATGCTGGGAAAGGATGGTTGGCAGCTGCCTTCTGCAGGAATACAACAGGCTGAGAGTGGAGGAAGGTGCTCCTGTTAGCTGACATGCAAGATGAATTGCTTGGACTGGTGTGTGAACTGGGCTGAGAGACACGAGAGGATATTTCCATGGGAGGTTGTGCAGAAAGAACCAGCGAGATTAGGAAGGGAGCCTGGAAAGGAGGGGAGGAGGGAGGTCTGGTGCCTTTCTAAAAGCCACGCTCAAGTTAAAGGCAGGAGTTTTGGGTTTGATGTAGGAGATGCTGGATGCTTCTCTGCAGCCTGTACCATGGCCAAGGGCTGGCACTTGGCTGCTCATTCATAAAATTACTGCTACACCCTGCAGCTTGGAGCTGTGCTTTCCAGTGATCTGACTTTCACAAGACACCCTGCACAATGTCCAGCCCTATGAGAACAGGACCACGGTCATCTCAGCCAAGGAGTTCCAGCCTTTCTGATGCCCAGATTTGCCTTGCTATCCCACCCTACAGTGACTGTCACCTTGCCAGCCATCTGTCCTCGCTGCAGGGCTACTCTCACATGACAGCGTGTAGACGGATTTGAGTTGCAAAGGAAATGCCAAGCAGAAGGGGAAGGGATACTGTTCAGGATCATTTAGAAAAACAAACAAATTAAAAAAAAAAACCCACCTTGCAGAATAATTAAAAGGAAGGGGCAGAGGGAATGTTCTTAGGGCAGTGTTAAAATTCATTACTCTCTCTAATTTGCAGCATTTCATACTTACCAGGCTGAACTTCACCTCTGCCACATTAAAATGGCCAAAGGCTGTCTAATTACTCTTTGCCTTCTTGGACCAAGTTCAGATGCTCCAGGAGTGCAAGAACTGGGTGTTTTCATGCCTGATTTGCATTAACAACCTTACACTTGCATATGCATGTTTGCACGTGAGCAGGGAGGGGAATCTGCACTCACCACTCTTAGCATGATTTTCTATAAACAGTGGTCTGATCCCAACCTCAGTCCTGTCATGAAGGAGTTAAACAAGAAACTACTTTGTTGGAAGACCAAGCCAGACTTATGACTCAGGGGTGTTGTGGACTCCCCTTTTCACCTCCAGCATCATCTGGGTGCTCCAGCTCCTGCCAGCTGGAAAGAGTCACGGCTCTAAGAACTGCAACAGGGAGAAGGATTTAAAGTGTTTGCATCGGCCAGGAACAAATACCTGCTGAAAGGCTCTTCCCTCCTCCCCTCCCAACACCTTCCTCTCCTTGCCTTCCAGCTCAGAGGCTGCTCGGGTTGCTGGCATGGGCTCACCAAGCTTGTGTTACCCAAGGCTGCAGCCTGGCCAGGAGCAAAGCCTCCTTGCTTGTAGGTCCTACGGCTGTCTGCCTCCAGGTCAGACAAAACACTTTGTCCTAGAGGACAGGATCTGCTGCCCTTCAGCTCCATTCCCACTAAACAGGAGAGGGCTTCAATATCACATTGCAAAAGCACAGGATCAGCCAAGGAGAAGATGAAGCAGGAACCAGGCATGTGGTTGCCCAATGCTCAGCCAGGTGCAATGTTATGGGGCTTAGTAGTGGGGTGTTCATAGCAGCAGGCAGGCTTTTTCTAAATATGTTATTTAAATAATTTTTTACAGCCTCCTTGGGTGTTTCTATTGACAGACGTGGCAGCACCAGGGTTAGTCTCTCACCTACCAACACAGAAGTCCAGCTCAGCAGAGGAAACCCTGTCGATGCAAGGAGAGCTTTACACACTGTTTCTCCAGGACCCAGGGAAGAAGAAGCAGTTGAATTGTCACTCACTGTTTACAATGAACACAAGATAAGCACTCCACATCTCTTGGACAACAACTCTATGCCAACCATGAACAAGAAAGCTTCAAGTCATCTTAGAATGAGAATGGTTTGGGTTGGAAGGGACCTTCAAGATCCTCTAGTTCCAAAGCTCCTCACACAGCTCCTCTGGGCAACCTGTGCCAGTGCCTGTGCCACTCCCAAAGCCCTTTTTTCCCAGCTGTGCATGCACTGTAGCTTTGCTTTGGACCCCAAATGGCATGGCCCAGAGCCAGCAGCACAGTGCAGCAGCCTGCATTAGCACTGGCCACACGGAAGGGAAGCTGAAACCACACGGATGGAAATCAGAAAACAAGACATCTTTTCTTCTCAAATTGACTGCGGTTAACCAGGGAAGCTAGTTCCCATGGGAAGCAACAGGTAGCTCATGTCCAGATGTTTCTGAGCACAGTTGGACATCTTTACAGAGCAGCTGCTTTAGCCAAAATACAAATTACTGAACATTTACAGTGGTTACTTACTGAAACAAAACTGTTGAAGAACAGAGCACTGAATGTCCCCTTCTGGCCTTTATATCTTTTTTTTTATCAGGACAAATCTCTGTTCTCATTTAAGAGCTAAAGGTGAAATAATAATTTTTACTCTTAATTATGTTTACATCAAGCTCTGATTTTAATCAGTGATTTGGTACAGCACAGATGGCATCCAAATCAGGACACCTTAACATGGCACCTTTCAGCCTGAGGGTTAATCTTGCATGAGCAACCACAGGGACTGCTCCCCCTCAGCAACTCAGGCCAGTGGATTTAGCCCCAAAAACATCCTGATGGGGCCAAGGGCTGTTTGTTCTAAGTGAGTAAAACCTCTGGCTTTTTGCAAGCATATAAGTAGAGCAAATGCTCTCTGATGAATCCTCCTCCTCCTCCTCTATGGAGCAGGAAAAAGTATCACTCTCCCTCTGCAGAGATCTTGGTCCCTTCTGCAAAGCACTCCAAGACCTGCAAAGGAAGGCCGACCAGCTGTCTAACAGCTGGCTATTACTGAAAATAAACTAAAAAAAAATGTCCTTTTGACAAGGGCATGTGGTGATAGGACAATCTGGAATGCCTTTAAACTGAAACGGAGCAGGTTTAGATTTGGTATTGGGAAGAAATTCTTCCCTGTGAAGGTGGTGAGGCACTGGCACAGTTGCCCAGAGAAGCTGTGGCTGCCCCATCCCTAGAAGTGTTCAAAGACAGGCTGGATGGGGTTCTGAGCACTCTGGTCTAGTGGAAGGTGTCCCTGCCCACAGCAGGGGTTTGGAACTAGAAGGTCTTTAAGGTACTTCCAACCCAAACCATCCTATGGGTGTATGAATCAAGAGCAATCTTTCATTAAAAAGTGCATTTGCACCCGGGCCAGGGAAAGGGCAGGGTCACACATCCTGGCAGAAAGCTACTGCAAGTGACTCCATATCACCAAAACAAGCCTGGCTGTCAGCATCTGCACAAAATCAACTGGAGATAAGACAACACATTTGGAGGCTGTTTCCGGCAATGCACAGTGATCCTTATCATACTTGCTTTATTTCCTCTGGATTTTTTTCCACCAGAACATCACTTCTTTACTGCTTAACAGCAAGATGACAGCACAGGGAGAGACACAGCCAGTCAGCAGGTCTGCATGTATGTGCAGGATTGGGATTTTCTTCCTGGGAAGGCCAGGGTTAACAGGAGGGTCTGGGCATCTGTGAATACCCATTTCCTTCAGGAGACAGCAGCTTGTGCTGACCAGGAGCTCCCTTTCTGCTTGGATGACTCACACTGGGACAGAGGCCTTTGACTCGGGAGTTCCTCATTCCTTACAGCTATGAGTCACCGTTTGCAAACACAGTCAGATGTTGGAGCTGCAGAAGAAAAGGCAGACCCACTCTGGGAACACTCTCATGACCCTGTGCTGGCTCGAGCTCTGCCTGGCCAGAGCTTTGCACACAAATTGGGCTTGTGGCACCAGCCAGACTGGCTCTTTCCTCAGCACAGACTCCAAGATCACATGGGACCAGGACACATGTCTGAAGGCATCCTGACACAGGAAGGAGTAACAAGCTCAAAGCAAAGCCGGTGGCAGCATCTTCCACTGGCTCAGAAAATGCAGGAGGCTGGAGGGATGCAGGAACAGCAGGGAGAGGAATGGAACAACAGCAAAGGGTGGTGGCAGAAAGACAGACCCAAAAAGCAGTGGAAAGAGCAAGGCAGTGACATGCCACCAGGCAGCCAGCCTTGGCTGAGTGAAAGCAGAGACATGCTGATTATATTCACCAGTAAGGGTCCAGCTCACCCCAATCCACTCATGGTTTGGGGAGAATGCAGAAACTAAGTTTTGGGTACCTTCCACATGTTGTTTGGTCCCTGAACCAGCATTACTGGTTGTGTTATGTTAGGCTTGTTTCCCAGGCCACAGCAGGGTTAAAAACCCTTGGAGATCACCAGGAACTGCAGGACAAGTAACAAAAGGTGAATTAAGAGGCTTTGCCAATGCCAAGTCCCCAGACACAGCCACGACTTCACTGACCCCTCACGCCTCAGCACACCCTGACCCTGGTTAATAATTGTAAGGAGCAGCACAGAGTGCCAGCAACACCAAAGCACTCCCAAGCTCACTCAGCAGCCAAAGCAGTTTCCAAAAAAAACACCTTTGTGTGGGAGAAGGCAGGAACCTTCTCCAGCACATGACACTGCTCATGCAAAGCAGGTTTTCAGGCACTGGAAAAATACAGCCAAGGAAGAGCACACTCACATACAGAATCGAGCCACCTGCACCAATGGTCATCCAGCCACGTGGCTCCTGCTTAGCCCAGGAGGGCTGTTACCCCACATGAGGATGATGCTGAACACAAATCACACACCCCATGAAGTTACAGAGCTGCTGTTCCCTTCTCAGCATCCATTTTGATCACCGGGACAGGAGAGAAGAGGATGCTATCTTTGCAGGTTTGGACTGAGAATGTATTTTTATTATTTATTCAGTGTTTCTAACTGAACAGCTAGACCAGCTCCTTTTAAATCCAGTCACACTGACTCCATTGGGAGCCTTGCACCACATCAGTACACTCACATTGGTTTTCTTGCCAGCTGGGCAAAAAAATTATGGTCTAAAGGCAGGCCTGTACCTTTATGAGGTGGAAAGAGGGAAGGAGAGAAGAGTCACAGGACATTGCTTGATGTAGCCATGTGAGCCTTTTTCTTGGGCATTATGGGTCACAGAGGAGTTTATTTAAGAGGCTGAGGAACTTGAAAATCCATTCAGAAAACTCATCATTAGTGCAGATAAAATGCAGCACGTCTCCATGCAAATGCTCTGCCTTCAATAGCTTCCGCAGCCTCTGGGATGATTAAAGCAATTGACTTCAAACGACGAGGCACAGAGACACATTCCGGAGGAGCAGAAGAGATAACGGGGCTGCAGCTACTCTGTAGGAGAGTGAGGAGAGGCAGCTGGATCCTTCAAGATCATCCCTCCCAGGCTAGCTCTGATGTTTGTCCTTCTGGCTGATCCAGAGCATCCTTCCTGCAGCTTCAGCCCTGATGACTTCATAACATGCCCTACTTCTCTCTGAGAGTGTTCAAGGTGAGGACGGATGGGGCGCGTGGGACGTGTCCCTGCTCATGGCA
This sequence comes from Promerops cafer, assembly GCA_013398275.1. Lineage (NCBI taxonomy): Eukaryota > Metazoa > Chordata > Aves > Passeriformes > Nectariniidae > Promerops > Promerops cafer. The sequence continues at coordinate 78,465 of VZSE01002462.1, read as the reverse complement.
GAACACTGGAATGAGATGGTCTTCAAGGACCCTTCCAACCCAAACCATTCTGTGATTCTATAAGAACACCATCCCCAAGGCAATGGGTTTCTTCTCTCTCCATCACCTTCACCCCTTGCTGCAGGCAGAGCCCAAAATTCTATTCCCACAGAGGCCTCGAGGTACAACCAAGTCCTTCTCGAATTTATCCCTTCACCTGCTCTACTTCAAGCAGAATAGGATCACCTCCTGCAATTCCAGCTGATGGGGGCACCCAACTGCTTCTGACAACAGGCTCCACACCACAGCCTTTGCCCCAGTCCTACAGCTGCTGGCCTCAAGTCAGGTCTCAAACCTCTGCCAAGACTCCCAACTTTTGCTAATAAACCATTTTAGGATTTTCTCTTTGCCTGACCCAAACCTGAATAAAAGCACCAAGGCACTGTGTGAAGAAGTCCAAGAAGGCACAAGGTCCACTTCTGACTTGTGTCCTCCATGTTCAGTTTTCTCTTTGACAGGCCCTCAACCCTCTTGCCAGTTGCTTCCTGAAACCCACATCCCATAAATTCCAAAGCCACAACAGCAAATATCAGACCACACCTGGGTACTGACTGATAAGAACATTCTCCTTGTCTGTAAGACTTCTAGGATTGCCCAGCAAGATCTGCTATTTTTAAATCTAATTTTACCTCCTTTTCCCTCTCTGTCTTAAATGAATTTTTCTTTCTGTGACAATTCTAAAGCACCATGAGCACAAAAGTCATATTTAAAGGCTTGCAGCAACTGATAGTGCTAGTGCTTTTGAACAGGCCTCTCTTAGGCAGATTGGACCACCTCAAATCTGTGAGATTTATTAGAAATGCTTCTTGCTGGATCCACTCAGTTCTTACAAGTTGAAGATCTGAATATAAGTTCCCACTGTCTTAATTTGAGCTCTTCAAACTGTTTCTGCCTTGGATGCTGCAACTCCCCCAACCTCCAGCCAGCTTTTTTCCCCATTATTGCTTCATTTCAGCAGTGCTGCCCTTCTCTAAACACAGAGGTAAGAGTTTGCCATACAACCCTTGAAGCAGAAAGGCTGCTGCTCTCTCCAAGCAGGGACTGGACATAAGCTCTCCCCCTCCTTCAGGGAGATGGATACAGGTCACAATGCTGGGCACTGCATGTTTTCTCCACTCAGTGCTCCAGATCACAGAGTAATGGTTTGAGTGGGAAGGGATCTTAAAGGTCATGAAGTCCAACACGTTCTGCCACGGACAGGTACACCTCTCACTTTTCAGATGAGGATTCCTCCTCTTATGAAGAACTATTGCTTTGCTGCAGCCCAGCATGGCTGGTGCTTGCTCCTGCTACCATGGCTGGCAGCCAGATCCATCACCCTGCTCTCACCCAAACAAAAATGCCCATCACTGCTCTGATGTCTGTCTGGATTCTCTGCATGGCCTGGCTTGTCTTCAGGAGGTGGCTCAGAACATGTTCCTAACCCACACTGAGCAGCAAGCAGGACAGTGTTGGCTGAGCACAGTGTTTGGGATCAGGATTAAGCCCCCTCCTCCTCTCCCAGACACTACCCTGCCACAAGTCCTTGCCCTGTATCTCTTTAGACACTCATGTGTCAGCAGCTCCGAGCTGGAGCAGCGAGGTGCAGAGTATGTATGAGATGTACCCTGTCACACAGAGAGGAGTTTCACTCCCCTGCACGGGACAGGAACCTGACACAGCCCCGTGTTAGACGCAATAAATCACCACACTCCTGCTTCTGCATGAACACTTGCCAGGATCCAAAGGCAACACTTGCTGGGCAGGCAGCCAGCGGCCGCCATCCTCATCCTGCACTCACGCAGGAGAGGTGGTCTGGCTCTGAAAAAGTAGAATTTGCAGCTGCAGCTTTTATCAAACAAAGGCTTCCCTTTGCTCAGCAGAGAAATCACCTCCCTTAATCACCCCTAAGCAATCTTCACAGTATTTACACATGCTCAGACAACTGGTAAGACCAGCTCTTCAAGGATTTGGGAGCAACAAGCCTGCAAACATTTCATAGGAAGCTTTTGATTACCAGGGTGTGCCTCAGAAAAAATAAAACAAATGAACCCCAAACCCTGAGAGACAAACAGACATGCATCCTTCATCTCTATACAGTACTGGAGGAAATGGTGGAACAGCCCAGGAGGGGCTGTGAATGGATGGAGTCAACCAGAGCCACCTGCATCCTGCACCATGTAGTCAGGGAAGGTCAAACCAGTGGAAATGTGATGAATACTGGGATGGAGGGTGCTCACTGCAAGGCAGGGATGCCTTTGGTCACCCAGAGAAGTCATTGTTTGGATTATTTGGAGATGTAACACAAACACTCCAGCAACAACCACAAAAACGCTGTGCAGCATGGTTTAAGGGAAGGCAATGCAGGAGCAGAGCTGGAGCTTTGCCCTTTCCACCCGGAGCTCAGAGAGACCTGCTGCTGCCTGTCATGCTGTAGCTACACAGGAAGAAGCAATACTCTGTGTACTTTTCCTGATGGTAAAAGGAACCATGCCCTGGTCTGCCGCAGCCTTGTTTGATAGCCACATCCAGGTCACAGGATAAACCTTGAAGGAATCAACCAGGGCTGCAGTCTCCCTCATGTAAGGATGAGCTGCAGCCAGGCAAGGAGAAAATTTCACAGAATCATAGAATCATAGAATAGTTTGGGTTGGAAAAGACCTTGCAGATGATCTAGTTCCAACCTCTCAGCCATGAGACATTTTTCACTAGACCAGGTTGCTCAAAACCCCATCAAACCTGGCCTTGAACACTGCCAAGGATGGGGCATCCACAGCTTTTCTGCACAACCTGTGCCAGTGCCTCAACGCCCTCACAGGAAAGAATTTCTTCCTACCATCTAACCTAAATCTGCCCTCTGTCAGTTTGAAGCCATTCTCCCTTGTCCTATCTCTCTTTATTCCCTTGTAAAAAGTCTCAGCTCTCTTGTAGCCCCTTTATGTTCTGGAATGTGCTCTAAGGTGTCCTTGAAGCCTTCTCTCCTCCAGGCTGAATAATTCCAACTCCCTCAGCCTGTTTTCATAGTGGAGGTGCTCCAGCCCTCTGACCATCCTCGTGGCCTCTTCTGGTGTCTTTCCAACACGTCTGTCTTCTGCTGGGGGCTGCGATAAGCTGAGAAAGTCCCTGCATGGTACGGAGAAGGAGCCCTCTCCCACAAATCATTTCAGAGCTTCACATTAAGGTTCCCAGCCTCCCAGCACGGGGCAGACTTAAGGTGGTTGGGGATGCTTTGTAGTCCCCTCTCCCTTTAACCTTCGTTCCCAATGGATGGAAGTCACAGGACAGGAGGGAAAAGAGCTGATTCTCAGATGGATGGTGGAATGACTAAAACTGGTCATTTCTGCACAAGGGCAAACCAAGAGGCGGGGAGAGCTTTTCTCTGCCAGAAGAGTATTTTAAGGCAAAATGCATCGAAGTGTTATTGAACTGGGACACAGAAGCTGCAGGCAGGGGCTCAGAAGCTCAGTCCAGCCCCTCTGAAAGGCTGGACCAGGCCCAAAGGAGCCAGTCTCTGACCTAGATGCTGCAAACCCCGCAGGCTCCCAGCACGGCTTTGCAGGGGTATCATCTGTCACATCTCCAGTCCAGGAAGATCCCCAAAGCATGAGGATCTGCAATATTGGCTGAAAAACCTATGCATCACGCAGAAAAGCAAAAACTGTAAAGTCTCCTTGGCCACAGAGTGTGGAGCAGAAAGGATTTTTTCCCAGAGAGGGTGAAAAAACTCAATGGCAACCATTCCTATTTCCCTCCATGACCTCAAGAAGTCACCCCTATGTCAAAGGAGTGCCTCCTACAGTGTAAGTGAATTTAGTAGGAATAAGCTATGAATGAAAAGTCTTCATGGTGTGAAAGGGAGAGCTCAGAGCAGGTAAAGGGTTAATGCAGCCAGACAGATGCTCGACTGGTGAAAAATGTAGCTTCCATGAAGCCACTGGGTCTGTGTCCATTTTCTGTAGTGCCCAGAGCCTGGCCCTTTCTCCCTGGGTAATCAGCTGGAAGTGAGCAGAGCCAGAGTAATCACCGCCCCTCATTCCCCACCCGTGACACTGCCCGCGGGGCTGGGACATGCAGGAGCACCGTCTGGCCCACAGCAGGTCAGCACAAGCCCACTGTCGAGGCTTTGTGCCCCAGAGCCCCTCTGAAGAGCAGGTGAAGGTGAAGACATGGAGACATAAGCAAGCAAATGGTGCCCAAGCGTGCCCCGCACCACCATGGCACGAGCAGAGGACAACAAACACCTCTGTGTGGGTTAAGGAGGCTTCTCTGTGAAAAGAGTTTCACCTCTGGACATCTGCAGAGAAAGGACTTGACACCGCTGGAGATCAGTGAGGAGGAAGAGAGAGAGCGCCTGATCCCAGCCTTCAAGGCACAGCTGCATCCTTCTCCTTCTGTCTGTATTAACCTGATGCTGCCCTGCTTGGAGAAAGCATTAGGAGAAGAATCTTGGCATCTCTGGACAGCCAAAAATATCCAATAATTAATGCACAAGCGTGAGCAGATTTAGAGGATGCACCCGTTCTTCGTATCATCATACCCCAGCACGAATTCTGTCTAAATCTCCTCTTGGGATCAGAGCCAAGGCCTTATTTAAAGCATGGATGCTTTGTTATTAATCTGCACAGCAACCAGGAAAGGGAGAGATGGATTCATTTTTTTGAGGCATAATCAAAGACAAAAAATTATCTCAGCTGGGCTTCATCTGCTTCATGGTTGGTCTGGTCCCACATCAGGAAGATGGTGAGACCTGCTTGGCTAACACAGCCCTTCCCAAAGGAGGACACCCAGGACAGGGTGTCTGGACCACAGACTCCCGGCCTCCTACACTGACAAATGCTAACACCTCCTTATATCACAGCCAAGCACCTTGCAAGAGAGGTGATGTGCTCTAATTCACACTCTCCTACTCTCATCTGATGTGACACATTTGCAGAGCCTCTAGATAAGCCCCCTAAGCTAAACTGAATGAATTCACACCCCAGCACCAACACTGCCCCCAGTTTAAATCGCTCTTCTGCCTGCCTGGAGTTCACCCCTTGGATGTATTTGGAGTCAGCAAGCACATCCTCTCTCTGCCTTTGTTTCGCTGGGCTTTTATAGCCTCGTATAATAGCTCTCCATCCCTCTGAGCAGCTTCAGAGCCCTTTTCCCTGCACCTGCTCCAGGCTGAGTTAATCCCTCTCAAGCACCAGATCGAAGAGCCTGGTCCTTCCACCTTAACTCTTCCGTACCCATGTCCCACAGACACCCTCTGCCTGTTTCCCTTCACCTTTTTGCAATGCTCCTGGGGGCATCCAGGACCAAAACAGCCCTGAACCCCCAATCCCAGCTATCCTAATATGATTCAATCTCTAAACATAGCACAAAGTCCAGACACAGCGTGCCCCACTGTAAAGGCTGGTATACAACGTAGGGGATAGCCCCACAGCCTGAAACCCCTCCTCGAGGTCAGCTGTTCCCCTCTGGCTGAGCACCTCATTCACCTCTCAGCTTGGTTTCGCAGGCGAATCTCGGCATGAAAAATGAGAATGAGCTCAGATCCTCCCTTAAAGGCTTTAAGCAGATTTAAGCTCTGCTGCGGGGGCTTAATCTGTCCAGCAGCGCCCTTTGCCACCTCCCCCAGCCCCCCCCGGGGCAGAAATCTTCTCCACTGACATGCTCCCACATGCACCATGTAAACTGCTGGCACATCCAGGTAAAGGAGACCTGGAGCATCTCCTTGCCCTAAAAATGAGAGCACAGCTACATGTCAGCTCCCTTCAGCACTAGTTCTGCGTTTCCATCTCCCTCCACCTCCGAGGCTTGAGAATACCCACGGCAGTTGTCCATCACCAGCTGAAAGCTCCCTTGAACAGAAAATGCCACGGTGGACACAGCAACTGGACAGGGATTTTCCTGGGCTTTTGGCCATGTCAAAGCCACACCTAAGTCATTTCATACAAGGACTGGGGTGCTGATGGCAGGGAGCAGGGTGGAATTGAGTCTGCCACAAACCTGAGTGCCTTGGTCATGTCACTTTGCCCCTATTTCATGAGTCACTGCTTTGTAGATGGCATTATTCCTTCTGTGTGTCACCATGGTGTCCTTACAACATGACAAAGGGACTTGATTTCTACTCTGAGCAGGGCCTGCTAGAGCAAGCCCTGCTGGCTTCCTCAAAATCTGCTTTTCCTTTTGCTCATGATTTGATCCTTAATTCTGGTGCCAACAAGAAAGTTTTTCCCCACCAGTTGGGCCACATGGCTGCTGGCAAGCACCAGCCACCGAGCGAGCCAGCCCCCATGCACACAGCAGCACCTGTACACATGCACCCATTGCAGGAAGGGGTCAGACCTCACATCCCACTCCTAAGGGTAGAGAAAGGGTTTCTGAAAGAGCATCTCTCACTCCCTCTTGGGTTTTACAAGCCCACTGCCAAAGGGTCATGGGCTAGAGCTAAGCCCCAGGTGATTCACATGAAAGAATTGCTTAAATAAGTAGGAGGCAGGTGATGTTCCTGGGAAGGGCAGGGAGAAATAGATCCCACCAGGACAGATGTGCCTGTACCAATATATAGCACTGAGCAGAGGCTAAGTGGTGAGCACTTGCATCAGGGTCTGCACCTCCATCCATGCCTGACTCTGCTGCTTTTCCCCTGCCCTAGTCCTTGCTGCCCCAAGGATGCTGCCAACAGGTGATACCTGCTCTCACCTGTATCCCAAAATTGTTCATTCTCAATTCACTGCTACCCTGAGCAGCAGGGCCAGCCAGGCTCCCTACTACCCATGTGCAGAGCAAGGGATGAGAGATGCAGCTCCAGGGACCCCGTGTTGCCTCCCCTCCAGTGTAACACTGGTTCAGCACGCTTGGAACCCAGGCTCACCCTGGCAGGAGGATCCCTCGAAGATACGAGATGGGGTGGAGATAAAGGGTGGCCTGGGGAAAGCCTGCAGCACGGTCCTTGCTGGATGCAGAAGACAAGCAGCTGAGGATTTAAGAGCATTCTCCACGATGCACTGAGCTCGCTGCTCTGCTTCCAGCTCCATTTGCTGTGGCTGCTCTCCCCCCCAAGCTCAGAGCTAACACAGAATCCAGGCAGAAATGGTAACTGGTGATAAATAACTGGTAATATATCCAAGCATGACACAGGGTGGATCTGCAGAGCCAGACGTGCAGCCCACGCTCACCTGCAGCTACCAGAGTGGGAGGTGAGGGATAAAAGACCAGAGCCACATCCAGTGGGACACCCTCTGCTAGAAAGCACCAAGCTGGTGTCTCGAGCTCAAAATAACATTTTTCAGGGAAGGGAGGAAAGGATGGGATTTGGGAAATCCAGATTCGTATCTCTGCTTGGAAACCCCAAAAGCCATCAGTCTCCTGCACCCCAGCAGCGAGTTAGCCTTTCTTGAGAGCAGGAGTTCTCTCTTGCCTAAACTTCCCGGAAGACTTTTGAAAAGCCCCTGCATTTGTCCCCCCAAAAATGGAACAAAGAACAATACTGAAACCTCAGGATTTTTTCTCAGCACAGAAAACCTGCTCTCCAGCCAGCGCCCAGGCCTCGGTGCTCAAAGTTTCTGTCCAGCCTAGCTCCACAAGCTGAACTGGGGGGCAGCTGTGGGGCTTTAACCATCCGGGATGCAACTTTCCTATGCACCACGCCGAGTAACCCGACTTCCAGCACCCGCAAACACCAGCGCTCACACCAGCGCTTGTTGAAGGCAAGGGCAGCAGCGTGCTCCCCGCAGGGGAGGAGGAGGGTGCCTGCTTCGGGCTTTTTTTCCCAAAAACGCTTTACGCACATACACGCTCACATACAAACACACGCTGCCCCCCACCCCGGAATGCAGCTGCTACCGGTTCCCAAAGCCACAGGTGCCCCCGAGCATCCCCCGAGGACGCCGCGGGACCCCCGGGCGGGGCGCGGAGCTGTCGCCCCGCGGAGGGAGCAGCGGCGGGGCTGCAAGGACGAGCTACCCACTCCCGGGGCCGGGGGGTCGCCTTACCTGCCCGGGTTGGTGCCGCTGCCCGGTGCCGGTGCCCGGTGCCGGTGCCGCCGCTCCGGGCGCG
>VZSE01002462.1:0-70385 GCA_013398275.1 Promerops cafer | reverse complement strand
CGGTGCCCGGTGCCGCTGCCGCCGCTCCGGGCGCGCCGCTGCCCGCAGCGCTTCTCCTCCCGCAAGCACCGCCCCGACGGGCGGGCAGGGACCGCGCCTGCGCCCGGCACCGCGCCGGGCTCCGAGCGCGAAGGGAACCGGCACCGGCACCCGGGACACGCAACGGGACCCGCCACCGGTACTGCCAGTGGCACCGGCAGTGAGGACCGGCACCGGGAATGGGAACCGGCACTGGGAACCGGGAACGGGATCGGGAACTGGAACCGGCACTGGGAAGCGGGGACGGGATCGGGAACTGGACAGCGAACCGGCAGCGGGAACTCTCACTCGGGAATGGGAACCGGCACCGGAAACCGGCACTCCCCACTGCTGGGAACTGTGGTCGCTACTGGGAGTGGGGACTGGCACCACCCGATAGTAGGAAATGGAAACGGCGCCTGCTGGCGCTGCTCCAGGAGCTGGGGACCAGTCTGGTGAACTGGGAACCCTGCTGGGAACCGGATCCAGGTCCAACGTTGCCCGGGCACCAAGACCTGGGATGATCCAGAAAATGGGCCCATCAGTGGGAACAGGAGCTGGCAGCGTTCTGGGTAGAGAACAGAAATGGGGAACTGGGGCTACCCGCACACCAGCAGCACCAGCTGGGAACTGGGACCAGCACCTGCATACCTGGACACTGGCACTAGCCACTGGGACCTTCTAGGCACTGTCACTTGGCCCAGTATTGCCCGGGCACCAGATAATAGGACAAGGTCCCACTGGCACTGCCTGGGACCTTGCCCTGGCACTGGAAACTGGACAAACTGGAGCACCATGCACCACCACCAGCTGGGCCACCTAGACACCAGGGAGCTGGGAGTCATTGGGACATAACCCATGGAGGGTGCAGGGGAAAGTCATCAGAGGTTGCAGGATTTGGGTGCAAAGGGCACATCCCCCGTAAGGAATAGCATGGAGCATGATCACAGAGGTGGAAGAGATGTGTTTTCCAGCCCAAGACCAGAGTTAATCCACTTTTCTCTTTTGTAAGAGGGAAGCTGAGGCACTGGGAAGGGCAGGGTCAAAGGCTGGGCATGCACTTGGCCCACCTGCACATCCATGGAGGTTGATGTGCAAGAGGCATCGTGGGGCTGGTGATAGGGCCAAGGTGTCCAGACTGATGGAAAGCTTTCCCAGTACTCAAAAAGACATTCAAGAGGGGAAAACCAAACAAGAGCCACACAAAAGTGCATCTGCCTCGGTGGGAAGGAACCAGTGAGGTTTTACAGACCCTCTGTCAGGGGCAGCTCTGATCTGATGCGCTGACTTGACACACAAGCTTTATTGGTAGTGTTCATGGTTGATCATAATTTAAGCCAAAAATAGATGGCAAGGGAAGAACAATTAAAGAAAACATTTGGCAGTGACGAAAATAAACTTCTCACATTTAAAATCATGGGTGGTCAGACTCTTCTAAACAACAAAAACACAGGGCTAAGGGTTAGCTGCTGCCTGCCAGCGACAGCGTGAATGCTTAAGGACATCTGCTTGCCACATTAGTGGTAATGCAGTGAAATTTTGGTGATAAAATTAGAAAGGAGGCCGTGCCCAGAGCAGCACTGGCCTGGCACAGGCTTCTGTTCCCATCGAGGTGTCACCTGCAGCTGTACGTGGTCACCACGAATCACATGAGTGATTCACCTCCTCTAGGACCAGCCATTTCCTCCAGTTTCTCATTATCTGAAACCCTCCTGAACTTCTCATATTAAGGTATTCTCCTGTTAGTTTTGTAATTTCACTACTTATTCAATTCATGCAGTATTTGTGCTACAATTATTTTAATTCATTTCTTAGTTAAATGAATAGGAAAGCCAAAAATCTGTAGTTCCACAAAGGCTTTGTTTGGCAGCAAAAGCCGTTTTCTATCACCTTCCTGTTCTCTCCCCTCATCAAAACCACCTAAGAAAATAACCCTAACCCCTGTTTTATTTGGGTCTCAAGCCTATCCATGTGCAGTGCTGAACCATCAGCCCTCCGTGGTGGGAAACTCGAGCAGAAAAAGGTAAAGACCAAAATAAAAGCCAAACCCACAGTCTCTGAATATTTTTCAAGGGGAAGAGTAGACCCTAAACAGGTCTCCAACCCCGGAATCCCCTCAATAGCCTTAAAACCAGCTGCCAGGCAGAGTAGGGCAGGGATGGATGATGCTGCTGCTGCCCCCTGGGAGGGCAAGGAGAGCACAGAGCCTGTTTTGATTTGTGATGTGTTTTAATTGAGAGACACTCCGTCAGTGTAAATTAATTAATATCATCATCCATCCTTCCTCTCACCAGTAGAGGTACCTCTTGCCCAGCTAGCCACTGTGGGCTTGCTTTAATAAAAAGTAATTTCCTATTGAGCTGTTTCACCAATTTGACCCCAAAGCTGCTGAAGGGGAGGATCTCACTGCTGGGGACATGGGGACAGAGAGGCACAGGGTGGAGTTTGTCACCCACAGGGGTGATGAGGAATCTGTGCAGAGCTGGATGAAAGGATTTAGAAGATGAAAAATGGAAAGAGAAAAAGGACTCACCCTTGAGACAAATCAACAGCAGGAGCATGGCTTTTATTTTGTTAGCAGGCTGGAAAGCACTAGGGAAAAGCTGGAAAGCATTAGGGAAAAGCTCTTCCACCACATTTAAGCAGCAAGTGGGTCCCCAGACATTCCTCTTGCCCCACAGGGACGTGGAGCCCCAGCCTGCACTCATGGCAGGCCCAGATCTTCCTGATTAACTTAGTTGCATTTTCGATTTCAGCCACAGTGGGGGAAGGAAAATTATGTAAATACGATTTGTAATGACACTTCACGTCTCCTCAGTGTCATGGAAATGAAGCCACAGTGACAGGGCTGACATGAAGGCTGTGCAGGGGAAGGGAAGAAATAACGATGCTTTAAAAACAGACCCCAAAGTTAAGTAGGAATAAGGTAAAAGGCAAAGTGGATGAGGAAAGCTGCAGCCAGTGATTCCTCCAACAAATAGAGTATCGTGATTCACTCTGGGATTTCAAAGCAGATGACTTAGAGAGGTTTTCCTTCCTCCCAGGAATATTTTTTGTTTCTTCTCATGCAAGGGACCCCCAAGGCGAGATTCAGTCCTGGGATGGTTTGAAGTGAGTGTCTGCCTGCCCAAAGCAGTGGGAGTTGAAGAACTGCTCATTCCTGCCATCCCTGCTCCTACAAGGCCAGCTTTCCCCTCCTGAGGGCATCTTTGGGTGAGAAAAGTGAGACGATGGCTGCAGGTGGGCAGTTGGTGCCTGTATCCTCACTGTCATGCCATGGAGATACGGGGAGCAACCTCCAACAGCCCCATTCCCAAGGCAGGAGCTGCTTGGTGAGAGTTCTAAGCACTGATGGTCCCACCAGGTTGCAATCTGCTGCTCCTCTTTGAAGACATCACAAAATGAGCCTCTGTTTGTCCATCTGCACTTGAATTAAACCTCATTGTTCTGAATTCTGCAAAGTTTTCTGCCCCTGAGTTGCAGCCTCTGGAATACCAGTAATGTATTCTCTCCTTTCCCTCTCCACATGATTGCAGCATAATCTCCTACTCACTTGATTTATTTAAGCAGGCCTTCAGATGCTCCAGTAATGGGAGTCATTTAGGTCCCTCTGCAGATATGTATTTATTTATTGCTGTTCATTTAAACTGCAGAGCCAGTTGGCAGGAGAGATGCAAGACTGGGGTCACAAGGATGTTAAATTATTCGCTGTCAAAAATAGCTGGTTGAGAAAGTTAAATTACGCAAGGTCACTCAAGGTCATAGTCAATCACTGATGGGAGGAGATGGGCATTAATTAGCTCTTTTATTTATGGGGGTCATCCTGACCAACGGACCAGCAGTTGTAACAAAAAGGCAAACTGTAGCAACTCCTCCTATTTTTGGCAGAAGCAGCTCTTGGATGAGAAGCCAAATTGCTGCCCTTGACCACGATGAAGAAGTTGAGGCTATTGAAAGGCAATGTTGTGATGTTCAGCAAGACCCTGTGGAGCCCCACAAAGGATGGATGGGGGACTGTCTCCTTTCAAAGCCTTTCTCAGGGCTGAACTCAGCAATGCTCCTTCCACAAAAAACCTTTGCCAGAGGCTGGGGAGGTGCTTAGCAGGGGGAAGGTCTCAGAGGGCACCTGAGATACTTGGGGATAACTTTGGTCACTCATCCAGGCAGGCCCTTGCCTGAGATTTTGCCACCTCTCTTGGCAGACAGTTCAGAAGCTGCATAGCCATTTTGCTAATACTTGTATTTCATTTCCCATTTGAACTTCATCAGCATCTTCTTGCTACTATGAGACCTTGTAATACCCTTTTCCTCCTAGTTTAAGACTGCCTGGGGTCAGGCCTCTCTTCCCTTTCCATTCTCCTCTACCGTGCCGTGCCTGGGACATGATTTAGTGGTGGACTCGCAATGCTGGGTGGATGGCTGGGCTCAATGGCATTAGAGCACTTTCCCAACTTAAGTACGTCTATGACCAGTTTAAGTGGGAAATTCAGCTCATAAACTGGGTAGGAATAACCTGGGGTCACTGGCAGCCAGAAGATCCTCACTTTGTAGCTTGTTGTACGACCATCCCCGGGAAAGCAGCATGAACACAACAGCCAAGTATTTAACGGCAGCAATGACATCTCTACCCAAAGATCCGTACGGTAACCGTTCATCAGGAAAGGACCCCTTTTTTCCCAGTTTCTGCGTGCAATGCAAGGTGGAAACCATAAGGCCTGATGAAACCCACCCTCTGCCTCACTGAACACATCGGCCACGGTTCGGGGTGCACACGCACTGTGATCTGCGCTGCGGCCAGCTGGCAAACAGCTCACGCTAATTAAGAACTCTGCTGGGAAATCCATACCATTAATTAATTGTCTTTATCAGCACTCACTTCTGCACAGTCACAAATCAAGCAGCTCTCTAATGGGCTGTCTGCTAGTAAAGCAACACGGAAGAAGCTCCTTGATTAGAGGAATGAAATCATGGCATCGGGGTTTGTACTGGAGGAGAGGGTTGATGCTGCACCTGAGATCAGGGTGGGAGCTGTGGCCCTGAGAGATGCTGAGACTGGCCTTTCCCTGAAAATCTAGTGAGGTAAATCAGCAGAGGAAAGGTTATCTTGGATTGTATCTAAAGAAGGTAACTGAGGTATCACAAACTAAGCTCTGGCAGCACATGGCTGCATAAACATTTAGTCTTCTCCTCTATCCTGAATCCTTCTTGAATCCTTCTCCTTAGGGGTGACACCAGGTGACACAAGCATGGGAAATGGGGCTGGGGTCCCCCTGTCCCATGGCCACGTGAGCAGGCTTTTGCTCAGCACTGTGTAATCAGAAGAAAGCTGGACTTACTCTAACACCTTTCCTACTCTGCATCACTCCCATGTGAGTGCTTCACAGAACCACAGAATGGTGTGGGTTGGAAGGGACCTTAAAGGTCACCTAATAACAGCCCCCCTGCCATGGACAGGAACATCTTTTGCTAGACCAGGTTGCTCCAAGCCCCATCCAACCTTCCCTTGAACACACCCAGGGATGGGTAGGACGTGTCTCTGTTACAGAGACAGGCTGAGAGGGTTAGGGTTGTTCAGCCTGGAAAAGAGAAGGCTCCAGGGAGACCTTAGAGCATCTTCCAGTGACTAAAGGGGCTACAAGAGAGCTGTAGAGGGACTTTTGAGACAAGGGCTTGGAGTAATAGGACAAGGGGGAATGGCTTCAAAGTGACAGAGAAGGCTTAGGTTAGATATTAGCAAGAAATTCATTCCTGTGAGGATGTTGAGGGACTGGCACAGGTTGCCCAGAGAAGCTGCAGCTGCTCCATCCCTGGAAGTGTTCAAGGCCAGGCTGGATAAGGGCCTGGAGCAACCTCGTCTAGTGAAAAGTGTTCTGTCCATGGCAGGGGGTTTGGAACTAAATGGCCATTTAGTTCCCTGCCAACACAAACCATTCTACAATTCCTGGCCACAAACCCTCCAGGACTTTGGTCATCTTTCAGCCATGACCACCATCCTGGAGGGGGCCAGGGCTCAGCTGCTTTGGCAGGAGTGCACCTCTGCCTGAGAGCAGACAGTGTTATAGAAGTTTAGTCGATGACCTTGATTTTTACACAGGATTTTCCAGATTGAGAAGCAAGACTGGAAAACAAGCAGGTTGCCAGCAATCCTACATTCCCTCGAGTGGAGAGGAATGAAAGGAGCAAATGGCACTGCTGTCCTCTCAACTGCTCTTTGTTTATGACAGGTCAGAGGCCACCCTAAAAAATGCTGACTCCAAACAGTCCTGACAAGCACTTTTCAGGCAGTTTGCCTGCTGATCCTACTCTTCACCAAAAAAAAAAAGGAAGTTTTTTTTCCCCTTCTGCCACCATCTCTGCCTTCACCTCCCAGCAGAGAGACATGGAAACTCCTGATTCCAACACCTCCAGAACTGGGCAAGGCAGAGCTGCATATCAAGGCTGTTCCACAAAACTGTTCTTGCAGATAAGTAGCTTGTTGTGATATAAGATCAAATAAGATCTTGGTGTGACAAGCCTAAATCATCCCTGGAATCACTTGAATTACTTTGGATTTACACTGGTACAACAGAGACCTAGTTTTGCTTGATAAAATCTTCCCACTCCTACCAGACATACTCTCTGTGCAAAAGCAGTGGCTTGTTCCTGAAGGACTCACAGAAAGGCAGAATTTGCTTTTCCTAAGGAAATTTTAGAAAACCCTGCTGTGATTTGAGTTTCTCCTTGTTTCCCAGTTGCCTAGCAATATTGCCCATTTATAAGGTGTAGATATATCAAAGCATTGCTTGGTTCCCGTGGCAGAAGGCTTTGTCCTTCCAGGCAGTGATCCTCAGATGTTACTTTTGGACTTCCCTCCTTGGCTTTTGGAGAGGCCACACCTGGGGAGGAGGAGCAGGCAAATGTTGGACCTCATGGGAACACCTTGACCAAGTCCTTGCTACCACTAATGTAGAACAAAGCTCCCAGAAGAAGACAAATGTGACTCAGATGATTCCCTGCAAGACAAGACAGTAAGATGAAAGGACAAATTTCCCCAGGAATTTATTAATTTTGTGCAATATGTTTCTTACTGAGCTACCTCCAACATACTCCAGGACCCACGGATCGGCCACTCACATCTATTGCACTTCAAAGAAATGGATGTTTTGGAGGGGCTGAGGATACTTTGTCACAGTGGGCAGGAGTTCCAACAGTCCCTTTTTTCCCCTGCGCCAGGAACCATACCCTCATGTTTTCATCACTATCACCCCATAGGAACTTGACACCTGTGAATTTCCCCACCACTTCCAAGGCAGATATTTTTATTCTACAACCTTCTCTTCTTCAGCAAGGAACATGTCCAGGACATGTCCTGGAGGCTTGTAGGGTACTTCCTTCTATGTATTGTTTATCAGCCTAACCTTGACCTAGCATCAGTGTGCAGCCAACTCTAGCACTTGTGCTGACTCCTGCAGTTGGTGAGGAAACCAACTCCAAAGTCTGCTCCCAGGTGTCTCTGATTACAGAGCTCAGGGGAAATTGCTTGGGTATTAATTGGAGAGGTCACCTCCACACCTCAGCTTCACCCGGGCTGAGCTTCCAACACAAGGCAAGCATAAAACCATCAGTGCAGTCAAGATTTATTTGCTGCAGTACAGACAGGCTGGAAAGGTAGGCTGTGGGGGGAAAACAATAATGATGTAATTGTTCATGAAAACCCCAAGAGCAAGGCACTTCTTAACATCCCCATCTAATCCCCGAACTGTGACTGAGATGCTGTGCTCAGGAGTTTACAAGAGCCTTGACTTGGGTACTCAAAGTTTGCTCAGAAATCATCCTCACTTCTTGCAGTGTCTGGTGATTGACTTCTGCAGCTTCCTCCCCTCCAAGCTTTATGTTTTAGGGGAAAAATACTCTACTGTAGCCAAAAAGACTAGGTAGGAGAAGGAGATGTTCCTAAATGTACTTTTTTCAGAGATCTTTGACACCAGTAGTTTTTCATTGCTGCCAGTCTGAGAAATGAACTCAAGCATAATTTTAAAAGCTCCGGATATGCTTTTTTAAAATGCACTGGGGAAAGCAACAATTATCCAGCACAGCTGATGAGACTGATGCTTACCAGCAGACAGTCCCCTCACACACCAGTAATCTGGATGCTAATTAAACCAATGGCATCTTATATACCTCGATTTCCTTCTTTTACAAAGTTTTAGAGAATGGCAATGTTTCAGTCTTGAGGAAAATATGACAATAATATTTGCCCAGAGAAGCTGTGGCTGCCCCATTCCTGGGAGTGTTCAAGGCCAGGTTGGCTGGGGCTCTGAGCAACCTGCTCTAGTGGGAAGTGTCCCTGCCCATGGCAGCAGGGTTGAAACTAGATGATCTTGAAGGTCCCGTACACCCAAACAATTTCATGATTCTAATTTTAGATGCTCTGTATCACCAGTGCAGCCTCAGGCATTGCAGGTATGGTGACAAGGCCCCCTAAGTTTTCAGAGGGTTCTGAGAAAATCCTTCTCCACAACTCCCAAAACTATGATACGTCCAAGGCCTGCCTAAACTTCAGCAAACCCTGCTGATTTAGCTGTGGGGCTTTTTTTTCAAACCCTTATTTACTTGGCCCTCCAAAGAGCTTTCTCCCATTTTTTTGCACAACACAACTGCATTAGTCAAGTAAATGAAAAACGATACCGTTTCTGAGGAGAACTGTGGTGCTGCCAAGAAGCGGTTGCCTCATTAAATCTGTGTCTCATCTACTTTCACTCACACAAGGAGGCATGTCTTGGCTGCTGGACAGTGGTCAGGAGCTGGGAATTTGGGCTTTTTTTGTGTTTCGGATTCTCAGTGGTTTTTTTTTTAAAGGAGTCGGTGTTGCACAGTCTGTCCGATGCAATGGCAAAGAAATCAGGAACCCTCTGATCCTGCAAAAAAGTAAATATCAATCCATCTTCTGGAGAAAATGATATCCAGCTCACAGTTAGCATTTTCCTTGCGATGTGGAAGAAGCAGAGTTACTGCATTTCTCTCCTGACTCTGCAACTGTACGGCTCGTGCTGCAATTACTGATCTCATTAACAGAGCGCTGCCAGACCTAGCTGGGATTTGGAGAGGAGATCTAGGGAAATGACAGGTATTGCAAGAAGAGGTAGGGCTGATTCACAGCTTGGCTATCTTCCCCCTGAATCAGCAGGAAAATAATTAATATACAGGCTAGCAATTGGAGACAGCAGCCAGCAGTCCTCCTTACAATTTGAAGTCCTCCTCATTTTTCAGTAACTCAGGTCATTTTACTTACATTCCAGTTGTGTTAATTAGAAAACAATTGTGTGAAGCATTTGGTGGAGGAAAAGCAAAGACAAAATTATTAGCTTTACCTTTAATTCTTAGTGAAGCCTCTTGTTTCACCTGGGCAAGTGTTTGCAACCCAAATGCCCAGGACTTGCCACAGTGTTTATAGTGGACCTCGGGTAGTCTGGGTTGTGGAAGGAGATAATTTCTGCTGCATGGGGCCTGTGGGAGGGGTCTGGAATGCCTGACCCAGGTGTTGCATCCTTTGAGAGCCCCTGATCTTGCTCAAAGATTTCGCTGGGGGACGGACGGCACTGTCTCACATGCACATCTCTGTATTTTAAAATGGAAAAAGAGAGAAAAAACAGACCCAGCAGTAGTCATATAGCACAGAAAGACCAATCACCATGTATGAGGCTGGGAAATCTTACTGCCCAAGGATATAAATCCTTCTCAAAGCATCCAGATTACTTCATCTTTGCATATGGTGTTTCACTGGCTGTGTGTATCATCAGCCATTAAAATGTCTTCATTGTTAGATGTCTTTGCCAAAAAAAAGGCATTAAAGCCAAAAAGAGATAGAGGAAAAAGTGCTTCCAAAGTTTCTGTTTCATGGAAAAAAAAAAACAAAACCAACCAAACAAAAAACCAACAACAACAAAACAACCAGTTTAGTGACATCAATAATTTAAAGAAAAAAGGAAGATGAAATTCCCCTTCACATTCAGCTCCTTACAAGGTAAAAAGCCTAAAGGAGGGACAAGGCTTGCATCTAATTGAGCTATTGGGGAATACTTTCCAAGTCTAGCTTCGGAGTGGGCAGGCAGGGGAAGCTGTAGGATCCCTGTCACCAGAGGTTTCAAAGAGGCTGAGCTGTGCTAGGGTATGGCAGCTGTAAGGATGGAGCCTCGTGCCAGCCCTCACTGGCTCATCTCGTTCCCCCAGGGGGAAACACAGCAAGTCCCAGGCACAAACACCCCTGTGCTTTTGGCACAAACACCCCTGTGCTTTTGGCAGCTCCCACTGCCACAGCGTGGCTGTGTGCCAGTTCTGATCTGGGGGTGAGTTAACCAGTGAGACACTTCAGTCAGGGACACAGGGCTTGTCCCTTCCTCTGGGCACCTTAACTGAAGAGGCATTGCTCCAGTCATACCCACAGATTAATGCTGTCAGCCTGAGGTCTCTGTCAGGAGAGGTCCCACAGCCTCATATCTGGGTGAGTGCAAGTGATTGCAGGAATCACATCAGTCACTTCTCATTAGTCAAGCCAAGGGGAAAAAAAAATCCTTTAATGCAAGAGGAGTAGAGTTTTAGTCTTCACATTGACATGAACCATACCTTCACAGCTCATAGAGATATATATTCCTTTCCAGGACCCATGTATGAGACTTAAAACTACTGTCACACCTTAATGAATAAAATGAGACTCCTTCTGCCCTCTCTAATTTGCTGACTTCCAACTTCAAGCTTCAGGAGCTTGAAGCTTCAAGCTGCCATCTCTGATATTATCCGACAGTATATAAATACAATTAAACTATGGCTCTCTAAGAAGAGACAGCCAAGCTGGGCATGGATTCAGGCAGAATAACACCAGGGTTTCATTTGAAATCAGAGGTTGTAAAGAGATGTTCTTTACTTCCAGCCTTCCCACATGAGGATGTTTCCACTCCAGATATTAATCACCACCCTTGCTGGAGGTAATTGCCACCAGTGCTGTTTAGCACTGTTGAATCAAATTAAGGCAAGAATGGCCACGTTTGTATTTTGACTTAGGGTTCTGCCCTAAATACGTTTAAACATTGATTTCCCCTAAAACCTGATCATCATGAGTTTGACCTGGGGTTGATGTGCCCTGTGATGCTTACTGGAGAGGAAGGGATCTGCTGGGATGTAACACAGCTCATGGCATGGGAAAAAGGCTTTTTACTCCATCCTGGACAGGAACACCACATGATGTGAGCATATGGACAAAGCCACTTAGTATCAGATGTCCTGGGCGGTACTGAAGAGCCACAACCACTCTGGAAGGATGTGCACAAATGCCTCTGTTGCAAAGCAAATTGATAGTGAACTGTCAAATCTAGGGAGATGTGGCAGAGAGATTTTCAGCAGAAACAAGTCCACAGCGTTAATCAGCCCTCCTGCTTTAATTAATGTCAGCAGCAAGAAAACAGCTGGAGTTTGTTTGCTTTTCAGATAACCTGTATAAAAACATTCCTTCTGTAGCAGCTCTGTTTTCATGCTGTGGCTTGCAGGTTCATTGTTATTTTTCATTTTGTAACTAGCACTTAATCTTGCTTTCATTTCAGCCGAGGTGGGATGTTAAAAATGAGATGATTAAAGAAAAAATCCCAAACAAATAGAAGAAAAAAACCCCAAAACAAATCAACCCTCAGAGAACTCTAAATGAACAAAACCCTGTGAAGCAATAAAACCCTACGAAGCAATGACTCACAAGTGCCTGGACAGGTTTGCCTGGCTGCAGAGGGGATCTGGTTGTTCTGTTCATCACTTCTCCTACCTGAGAGGTTGGATTTATCCCCAGGCTTCTACAATACTGCAATATTTTAACAAATGTACTCCGTTCTGCTGTTCGGCACTGAGTCAACACAGCTATGAGGAAAAAGCAGTGTAAGGTTAGACATCCACATAAATCACTGCAGCTCTGATACTTGGCCAGCCTATAAATATTAGGGGCTTGACATCAGTTTACATCAGCAGAGTAACTTGCTTAATTCCATTTCTGTGGGATCATGCAAGCTGCTGTTGATTAGCATTCACCTACTTTATCTCCAGGATGAGAGATCAGAGTTTGCACCTTCGATGTCCCAAGGTGTTGCTGGGTGCTGTGCTGTGGGCACGAGATCCACAGGACCTACACACCCCATGCTCCAGCTGGTCCCTGTGTTCACTCTACGTGCATGTCAGGGCCACTGATTACTGCTAATTTCATTAGGTTAGTGTGTACCTCTTGCATGCGTTATAAAGTCAGTCTGAGCGAAGGTGATTAATGAGGTTGGATGTTTTTAGTAGCAATTTGTATTGCTGTAGCAGTTGGAAAGTGTCATGCACTGAGAGCCTTGGGTGTTGCATGTGAGCAAGGTGAGATATCCAGCTTGGGGGTGACTCACCTTGGAGAGGAGTTTAGGAGCCAGAATGCTAAATTAACTGTAGTGATTGCAAAATAGGTCTAAAGAAAATCCACAAAGTTTCTGCTTGTAGGTTGGGATGTTTTATCCACTGCACACAGTACTTCACACAACATTAGTTCTGTCTTGGCAAATACAGAGTTTTATGTGTCCCTCACCTACAAAAGGTGAATGAGGACATCATCCCAGCTCTGTTCCTGCTGAGGGTACAAGGGACCTCTTCTTGAGCTCATCACATCTCCTCTTGGGTGACCGAGTTTGAATCCAGACATTTGTCCTTGTCCTGCTTCTCTTGATCCTCTCCCATGCCAGCACAACCATGGTCCATGTCCCTATGGGGTCCCTTCACAGGAGCCCTCAAAAGTGACCCACAGAAAAGACAGACCCAACACAGCTTCATTAGTGACTCCATTGTCTCATCCACCTTCATGAACTTAGGAACAAATATCCAGGCTGGATAGCCAGCTCCTCTGCTAACTGGCAGGAACTCTCTCCATACAGCACCATGAACAGCCAAAAGTATGATTTGAGCCACTGGGATTTAAGTGGCGCAAGTACAGACCTTCACTTTTAGTCTTTGAACAAGCTGAATAAAAAGAAACCAAACCAAAACAACAACAACAACAACCAAAAAGCCAATAAAAACCAAGGGGGGAGTTGAAGTGGGGGGAAAGAGAGACATTAATAAAGTTGCAAGTAAATTGGCAGTCTTGAAAGGGAATCATCAAGCTCAAAATTCAATTTTCTTTTTGGGAGGAGGGCTTTGAGAGAACCACAGTGTTTTTATCCCCAGGGAAATTTCCAAGAATTGCTCAGTTCTAGACCAGCCACAAGCTCAATATGCAAAGCTGGATTTCACCCAGCCCCAGAGTTCTGGCAATGCTTGTCTGTGGAGTCTGGATGTGCCTTGGTATGCAGCACCACTGAGGGGAGGTGGCACAGCTTGCCCCAGCCATTTACACCACTGGCTCTGAGGCTTGGCCCCTGAATAGCTAACTCCAGGTTGTCCCTGCAGACACACAGCTTTGAGAGAGATAAGCAGGAGAAAATGGGGTCTCTGAGCACCTGGGAGAGCAGCCAGAAGTGGGGAAAACACCTTATAGTCATTACCAGACTCTGGCTGCTGGGGTGTGATGAGATGTGCTGGATTAGTGCCTGGTTGTCCACAATTCCTGCCTGGAAAGGTTCTGCCCTGCAGTGATTTATCCTCCTCTCTCACCGAAAGGAACGGGAAAAGGCTGAAGCTAAGTGTGTGCAAATTGCACACTCTGGGCTGCCCACACATTCTCCTGACTCCTGCCTTTTCCTCTCCCACCCACGTCACCTACCTGCAGTCCCTTCTAACTGCTATGTGCTGGGGAAGGCCTTTGGAGGGAAGATGGTCCTGCAGTATTTACAGCCAAAACTACACCTCCGAGCAAGGCCCAGTGCTCAAAGGGCCCCAGCACAAGGCAGAAAGACTGGGGAAACCTACTGCCATGGAGGCTCTTGGCTGCAGGCAGGCAGCTTCCCCATCCACACAGGACACACAAATCCTGCTGTTCTACTCATACACCAGCGGCCAAGATGTACAACCACCCATCTACTGAACAGCATCCAGATGAACCAGCCAGCCCTTTGCAACACATACACCAAGGACCACCTGGGAAAAGTTGTATTTAAAACAAAATTCTTTAATAGTTTGTACTATAAAGACACAAATTAGTGCTTGACTGCAGCATGAATAACAAATGAAACAAATATTTCAAAGCTACTGTGCTTTGGAAAACAAGATATGCTGATATATATAAGCCAAATGTTAGTTACCAGCTAGTTTGGTAGGAAGAGTCAGTTCAGTGTATCAAAATTGTCAACAAGCATTTCTCAGTACAGCTGTGTTCTACAAGTCAACTGCTACTCTTCTGTCACAGTGTTGTTATCTATCTGCAACAATGTACTGAATTTCAGGAAGAGAAACCCACATATGTTAGAACTCATAGGGTCAATGTCAGAAAGTTTGGTCAGGTAATAAACAGGAGGTTTCATGTCCACTCCAGGTGGACAGATGGTGTTTGATCAGACTGTAACATCATCTGCGCATTAAGCTGAGATCAACAATCAACATGAAACAGTCAACATCAATTTGGAAAATCAAGAGAAAAATTATTTTCTATTCAGTCCAAGGAATAACTACTGCTTATGCTGCTTGAAACCCTCTCTTCCAAAATTCAGGGAACAACAGTGTAACACAAAGTTCTTCCACAGCTTTAATGTGGAAAACATTTTGGTACATAACTTGCTATGAGGCATTTTATTCAGCACTGTCTTTGGAGAAACATATATATGTTCCAGAGCTTTGGGGACAGAAGAAGAAATCTAAGATTGTGCTTATAGCTATTCCTGTGGACATATAAGCAAAAGATCCTTTATCTTTTCATTTTTAAAAATCTTAACAATCTGCTCTTATTAATTTGTGTGATATATGTGCAAAAAAAAAAAATTGCAGGCACTGGTTTAGGGTCTCACATAAACTCTGAACTTGGTTCTTCTTAATTCTACAATTACATACTTAGTCAAACCTAAACAATTTCAAGAAGTAAAATGGGACAGCACTGCAGTAAAGTAAGAGGTTCAGGCATTAAACCTGCCTCTCAGACTGTACACACGAATCCCCCTGTCCCCAGTCCTGTTTAGAGCATCTGGCTGGGAGCTCCACATAAACCGTTTGCTTGACTGCTGCGCCCTCACACTGCCTGTCACTGAACTACACAACCCAGAATAAAGACCTCCTGTACGGATGGCTAAATCCCTCACCCAGCTTTCAAAGCCTGGAAAGATGCAACGGCATCAGGAAGGTGGGTAGCCAGGCTCAAGTTTGAGTCAGAGGCAAACACGTATTGGATAACTAACTGGAAAGCCACTAAAAATAGCGCTGTGATTCCGGCAGAAGGAGGATTTCTAAAAAATATTGACTCTCACCTACCAAAGACTTTGTCTTAGAGACCTCAGAAGAAAACACAGCCCCAGCTCTCAGAAAAGCCTTGTAACAATGAGATCAGGCACTTGGCAGCTGTAGGCAGTTGTGTGTGAGAAACTGAACAAAAAAAAAACCCAAACCAATTTTAATAGTTACATAGAATGTTCTCTGTCTTTAGGTTACAGACTTTCAAACGAAGCTGACAGAGGACATTGCAGATAGGTCAGAAATGCATTAATTCATGTACAAAACAATCCAAAGCATATGTCATGTTCCATCCTCATAGAACAGCCTCTAAGTCATCTACAATGAACTGAATGTAACAGAAACTACATCACTTTTGTGGTGAAGAGAGCAGAGTCAACATGGAAAAGTTAGATGTATAAATAGCAAAACATTCAAGTATCTAAAGTGCAGATACCAAGAGGGTGGTTGACGTAATACTATGGGATTCTGTGCTTAATCTTTTGTTATTCTCTTTTCATTTGAGATTTCTTAATCTCCTGGCTTTGCTCTGCTCATGGGTAATAAAGACTCCATCATTTATCCCTTTTCATGATAAAGTCTCACAGTCAAACAGCACTTTGCAGTTAAAGCCTCCCACTGCCTACTTATAAAGTGCAGGTGGGGTTTAAAGTAAACGGAAAGTTTTACCTGAATATGTTAATCTAAATTACAGGGCACACATTCCCCCAAAATGGATGTGTGTTCCCGAATTCTGATGTCTACTGAAGAAAACAGCAGTGCTGCTCTATTACAGCTCCTCTGACTGAGCAGTGCTGCACTGAATTGTTTCACCACCTGCTATTAAAATGCTGTAATATATCCACAGAGAAAAACAGGTTTTAAAAAATGGTATTACTGAAATTCTTGAATGCAGATTAAACAAGGTGATAGTGCCTGTGAGAAACACTGGTGGTACTGGGAGGATTTTCTGTTGCTGAGATTCACATGGAAGTGTTTGCTGAAAAAGACATTCAGCTGCTTGAAACGAGGTGTTAGAAGCAAATGCACGATGGCCAAAAAAATCAACTTCATTTCAAATCATACAATTCAGCTTTAGCCAAGCAAGACAGCATGGAATAGGATAAAAAGAGAATTAAAACTAATTATAGAACAGTATCTTCCACTACATCCCTCCCAAAAGATTTCGCTACACCTGTCTGATTTGAAGTCCTCCTACTCGAATCTCTCTCTAAAGCAGCCAGACTCACACAAAGATGAGTGGCAGACTGAGCACAAGCTGTACATGACAGACACCAAACAAGTGAGGATGTTTACAGGGAGTGAACAGAGTCAGCCACAAATCAATACAACACTGTTGCCACTCCCAGGGGCTGCACGGTCTGAGTCAGGCTGCTGTGATGTGCACACATTCAGGCAAATGTAATTAAGGGCACAGGTATGGTACAATACATGACAGAGGTAGACCGGCAAGTGGTAACACTGCATATTCCAACTCTGACTAGGGGGGAGTTTTTAAACACTCATGGGCAGCACATCAGCCCTCTGCTACCAGAAAAACCATTAAGATGAAGTCTGGAGATGACTAATACTGCTAGCCAACAACACTGCCTTTGAAACATGGATGAGATTCCTCCTCACATCTTCAGTTCTGGAGAATGCATGTCTTGAGCTGTATCCAAATAATCTAAACTCCCAGAATAAGGTATGGGTTTGATCTGTACTGTGAGAATAATTTTGAAGCTTTTCCTCTTATTTCCAAGAAAGAATTTTTCAGCTCACGGACTGCAGAGAACTTGCTGCTCATCTGTGTCAAATTGATGGTTGCATGGTGGCAGATTTCCTGGTTCTTCATAGATGTTAAGGAATAGGAGAGTTCATTGCTATCAAGTCCGTCCAACACATCCTGTAGAATTCATATCAAATGACACCTGCTACTTCCATAATTCTCTTTAAAGTAGCTGCTGTCTGAATCCTACTAAAAAATAGGATCACACATGACTTGATAAGATGTAGTGCAAGAAAAGTTTGTGATATGCTGCTCTAAGGTCTGTAGAAAAAAAATAGCAACATTTTCATACGAGCAATATAAATAAAAAGCAATTAACAGACATTTAACACATTACAGGAGTACGAATGTATGTCTTTCCAGGCACTAGAAAAGGCAGTCTGAATTTCAGTGACATGTAGTTAAAACTGGCTTGTCATTTTCAATATCACTCACAAGATCAGTAAGGCAGTCAAACCAAAGCACCCATGATTTTAGATTATTTATGCTAAGAAGGATACACAGGTAAATTACATTCTTCAGGGTTTAATATAACCTGTTGAAAGAAAGGCTGCTGGCAGGGTAGTAGAAGCATGTTTTTGGTCATTTGGAATGTAGAAAGAAGCCAATTTGTGTATTTTTTTAAAGAATAAAAAACATCAATGACAAACAATACATGAATGAAAAACTAACAGCAGTATAAAATTAAAATATGAGCTTTTCCAATTTCTTTTTAAATCCTGACAAGTCAATCCAACAAGATCTGAACCACCCCCCATTATAGACTTCCTAGTGTCAAACGTGTAGAAGAATCAACAAATTTCTTTAAAATATACCATTGCAGAGATGCCTGATCAATAAGAAAGTGGCTTTTCAAGACACTCTGGTTCTTGCAATTACTAAAATAAACAGAGCCCCCAGATCCTTCAGTAACAAAACTAAGGCCACAAAAATAAAGGGTTTTTTAATTTCCATAAAAATAATATCACACCTAGCAGATGTAACAAGTGACTGTTGATATGTCTTGCTGCTGCACTGCTTCTCTTACAAGACTCCTTCCCTAACTTATGAACACATGTAAACATACTAAATAAGAAAATGGGATACAGTGTGCAGAAAAATGCTTGAGAAAGCCTGGAGGTGAACAGGCAGGCACTTATTTTCAAGCTACATTTTTGAAACAGTTCTCAAATCTCTTTACAAAAAATATGCCTTCTGGATAATTAAAGACACCTGATCCATAACAGCTTTTTCCTACCTCTGTGCTAGTTCTGCTAACTTCTTTCAGTCTGAAGAGCACTCAAATTTCCCAACACAGAAGCTGACCTTGTCTATGGAACTGGAGCCTACTGATACCAAAGCTGTTCTAAAAAGACCCTTCAAGTGTCTTTATAGGGGTGTACAGGTTGAAATGCACTGCTATCAGCACATGCTTAAACCTCATTGAATTCACTCAAGGTTAAGTATATTTTTCCAGCACAGTTTGTGGTTATTCGATCTCAAAGGTCCAGGGCTGTCACATAACAGAAGCCACATTTTTATTTGGAGGTTCACATCAGTAGGAGAATAACTGATGTGTGTGAAAGATGCAGAGAAACTGCAAACAGAGAAAAAGACATTGAAGGGAGGAGACCATTTTAGCCAGCACTGATTGTTCAATAGTCAGGCCTCTGAGACCTGGGAGACAGCTTTACAGCTACATTACCGTGCTTTGCTGCTGTGAGCATGTTGTAAATCAATACAGAATGGGATTTTGGATCAGTCTGAGCATTTTCCTTTTTTTCTTCATGGCAAGAAGGATAAATCCCCCAGAGCATCAAAAGCAGACAAAAATTGCATAGAATGAAAGCAAGTAGGCACAGAGATAGACTCTGTTAGTTGCCCCAAAATCAAGAGCGTCAAAACCACAGCCTTCATATGAGGTATATTTTGAAAAACTGTGTTAGTTTAATGTTTTCTTGAAATTTACTTACTAATTTTCATCAGCTGAGTAGATAAAAATTGCAGAAAACAGGGTTTGTTTCCCCCATTAATCCCCTAAGTCTGGTTTTAAAAGGTGGTCAGCTTTCTCACAGACTAAGCATGTGATAGATTAAAAGCAAGCAAACCACTGCCACTTGTATTTGGGGATATCCTCAACCTCAGTCTTGTTCTTTACTCCTCCGTCAAAGTTTCTGAATAAGATGCTTCTGAAAGTCAGACCAATATTTAAGACTTGTAAAATAAGAGAAAGATTAATTCAAAGCTGAACTAGAGCACATGTAAGGTTTTTGTCAATCTGTAGTATGAATAGGAAATGGGAAGTTAAAGAAAGGGATAGAAAAGGAATGTATGTAAATAACAATTACAAAAAAATAAAAAAGTGTTTCTAATGTTTCTACAGTCACTCTACAGTTTTGTGATGAATCACTGGTCAAACAAATTAGGAAGTGAGTTCCCAAACACAAACAGGAACACCTATAAGGCTTCACCATTTCAGTGTCTTCTGCTGGTCACACTTTGGAACATCTTCCATGATGAACCTCCCAGTTGGACTAAAGAGAAAATGGAAGCTTGGTAAAAAAATGAACTAAATGGCACAGGTATCCCAACCATTTTGCTTAAAATATAAATTGCAAAGGAGGCTGTGAAAAAGCAAGGTAGAATAAAGGCTAAAATCAACCATTACATACTTCATTAATTGTATAAAAGTGCAAGGCTAAAGTAGTTTGGGTTAAGCATTCAGTTCACTATAGGCCACACAAATGCTTAGCTTGGCCATCAATGGCCTAGTTTTGTCATTCAGTTACTAATATTAGTTTAGACCACAGAAAGAACAAAAACTGAGTGAAAAAACGTATGCAATCCACTTCAAAAATGGTTAGTTTTCTGTGACCAGCACGAAATATTACCTCAATATCATCAGCTATACAATATATACATAAAACCCTTGTGTCTTAATCTTTGTTTTAACAACTTAGAATAAAGCTGTACTAAGTGCTATTCCCCTAGTGTGCCAGCTCTTTGCTCTGCTCCGGCCGACTGGCCTCGTAGCACAGAGAAGTCCTTTAATAGCAATGGTACTTGGGTTGATCCATAATTTTGACACTTCAGCCAGAGTAACTGTTGAAATGCTTTATTCAGCCAGGCCAGGTGATCGCGTGCGGCTGCCCAGGGCTCAGTCAAAGCTTCTTGGGTGGCTCCACAAGAAGAACAGGCCATATTCCAAAAATGAACTGTCAAAAGAAAAATAGGAGTAGGGGAAAGATTCCTTGGAATATTATGTTTCTTGGAACAGAAACCAAACGCTATTGAACATAATCTAATGACAGGATGAAAGGGGAATGGCTTTAAAATGAAAGAGTAAGTTCAGATTGGATATTAAGAAGAAATTCTTTACTTTGAGGGTGGTGAAGCACTGGCACAGGTTGCCCAGAGAAGTTGTGGATGTTCCACCCCTGGGAATGTTCAAAGCAGGTTGGAGTAACCTGGGGGCTCTGAGTAACTTGGTCTGGTGGAAGGTGTCTCTTCCCATGGCAGGGGAGCTAAAACTAGATAATCATTGAGGTCCCTTCCAACCCAAACCATTCTGTGATTCTACGAAAATTTCAACTGAATTTCTTGGGATGTAAGCAGAAGTCAAAGACAGTACCCTAACAGGCATAATTATTGAGCCCCACCAAAAGTTCAAAGCACAAGATATCCAAATGTACATTAATAAATACAAAATACTGCTTGCTTACCTTCACCTTTGGCCTGTGTTTCAGGAAAAGTGTCCTTGTATATAAACTGAGGAGAAGGAAAAAAGCATGCTTAAAGTTTCAAGTATAATACAGTATATAAAATAAGGATGTCCTGATCCCCGTTTTATTTTCCAACTAGAAAATAATTGTTTCTGTGATTGCAGAGCTACCCATTCTGCCTAGATTTAGTTAGTATAGGAGACGTTAACTTCCAGTAAATCCCCCTGTAGTAGACTAATCAGCAAAATAATTTACCCTATCACCTATGTTGGGAGAAAGAAACTCTGAGAGGTAAAAAAAGCCCCAAACAAACTAAACAGGGACTGGAGCCTGTCATTTTAGAAGGATGACGTTAAATCAGTGTACCACAAATTACAGCAGATGTTAAAGGAGGGAAAAAGCAGCATAACTTGATTCTATATTTTATTTTTGTTCTTAGACACTTTCTTTTCTCAGTAGATCTTTTCCTGTGAATGACCTCACGTTTTTTTAAGTGGTAATGCCACTTTGTGGCATGGTGGAAAAACCTTGCCTATGCTTGATTCCTGAAAGGAATTTTCTTTAAAATATTACCTCAAGCTCTTTAGGGTAGCAGACAACCTGAAAACCAAAATGGAGCAACTGTTTTCCATATACCTTGACCTATATAATAATGTATGCATGTATGTATGCATACATTTACATATGTGTAAATATGTTTGCATATATATACACATAAATGTTACTATAAGTTATCAGATCATCTAATGGAAATGTACTTATTTTCCTTGCATTTTCCTTTTATTAGGTATTTTAACATCTGACAAAAAAGGTGAATACCATGTTAGATGTGGAAGAATTGATATATAATCAAATTTTCTCAACTACATAGGATGTAAACATAAAACAGACATTCACTTTGTTATGGGTTAAGTCGTAAAATATTATTTCATTAGATAATAAACAAACTGCAGAAATTCTTCACAGATTTCAGCTTACATTCTATTCTTGCCCCTGGTTCCACTAGATGGTGGTACAGAGCAAAAATGAGTCAAAAATCTGCTGGCTGCAGACTTGCTAACTTACATTCTTGTTTAAGTCTCTTCCTCAAACTAATACCCTGCCCTTTTGGGAATAGCTCCTCTACAACTACTTCAGCCATCACCCTTCTGCACTATAGCAGGATGCCTGCTGGTTTTCAGGAGCAACAGTGCCTATCAAAAGATTCACTAAGCTCCTAAATTTAAACATGTTTAAATACTTCAGGATTGCTGCTCAAGAACAGACAAGTATTAATGGCTTACATTCTGAAATTAATACACTGTCAAATAGTTTTGGTTTAACTGCCACGGGGTTCCCATTTCTGAATTAAATTTTCTTGAAGAACCATGACTATTTAAAGACTTGTGATTACATTTTGAAGAATACAGATTAGTTTTAGAGGGTTTTTAGATCAGTTACAAAGAGGAAAGAAAACCGCACACCAGTTTTATAAGTCATTTTCCTGCTCTTCTGGATGGTACAACATTCTGAAGTACATCTGAACCTGAGATAACTTGTAAGATCTCTGTGAACATCCAGTTTAGAAAACATTTCCTACCTTAGCAGGATATGAAGGTAAGAACCAAGGCCTGTGAGAATATGCCACCATGCATGAAACTGTGTCACAGCTCCCACCACGGGAGGCATCTTCTCTCGTAATGCTCTGAAAGAAAGAATACCACGCAATGGAATATTTTTTCCCAGCTAAGCAATCTCAAATCACAATGTTGGATTGTCAGATCACACATTACTGTTTCCATATCTCAGGCATGTGCTGGACAGGTGAGGTTTCATGGAGTCAGGCTTTCAGCAGGTGAGGAGCAGCAGTTATACTTTACACTGCCAGTACAAAGAGTTTCTTATACATTTAAAGAAAAGAGATATTTCTTCATATGATGAGTGATCAATTACTTCTGGACTCAAATTTCAGGGAATATATTTATGGCATCCCATAGTCCCAAATGAATTCTACCATTCTCCTCCCCAAAACCCTGTGAACTACTGTCCATAGGATGAAATGCTGAGTTTAAGATCCAAGAGAAGAAATGAGATTTATCAAACATCATCACTTTAAATCTGGCAATCACACCACATCTTCAGCAGGTCCATGGAAGCTCAACTTGCCTTTCTCTGTTGGACTCTAAAACAGGGACAAAATGGGTGTTTAGTGAGGATGCAATTAGAGGGTCTGAAATACTCCACCAACATGCTTTGTATTTTGTAGTTATGGGGTGTGAGCAGCTTGGGAAAGGGCTAAGGGATGGAGATAAGGAAATAAAGAGAAGGAACTACATTGGTCTTATTTCTCCTGCTCATTAGGCAACTGCAGATAATGCCTATTTTGGTTGATGGCAGAGGAGCTGTTTGCATCTGCTGGTCTTTTTTTTTCACTTTAATTTCACTTGTCAAAATAAAAAATGGAAAGTAGTGATTGCATGTGTTAAGGAAGAAAAATCTGCAGCTCCTGAAATACATCCTTACTGCTTGATATTACAGTGCTTGGTCCAAAGCTGCTCAGTCACAAATATTAGCACAAAGCTTCAATTGAGTCAGCCCAGCAATGACACAGTGGAACACGCAGACTGGCAGCCCAGCACAACCTCCAAGCCTTTGGATGGCAGGAAATGTCAAAGCTCAAATTCAAAAGTGTGTGGTTCCAACCAGAGAAACAGAGTGCTACAGATTTTTTGTTATTTTGATTTATTTCTTATTTTTTAAATAAGCTGCAGATTTACTGAAATAGGGAACAAAAAGCCCTGAATCAAAACTCAGTTTTGAACTTTAAAACCAAACAGAGTAGGTAGGTGGATGATTCACAAGTTAGACATTCAGAGAATAAAGAATTTCAAGCAACTGAAATGTATTTTCTCCAAAGGTTCACATTCTAATACCTTCTGGAGAAATCCAAGGCTCTGCAGATGGCTGATTAAAGCTAGTAAACAAGCATATTTTTTTTTCCTAGCACCATAACCAAACAAGTATTACAGGAAAGACACTAACATTTTTTCCTCTTATGAAACAAGGATGGAAAAAAGTGCTTCAGCAGCTGGTGTCATTTTTGGGCCTAGGAGCCAGTTCAAAAGCCCCATGGACCCACAGCAGCTCAGCAGGTTTGGTGAATTGGGGGTTATGATCTCACCAGTGATGTGAGGCATCTGCAAAAATCAACCCTGATGCCAATATTTGCAAAGTAACTGTAAACCTAGGCCACCTGTGCTGCCAAATAACTACTCTAGCCCATCTGTATCAAGTGCTCCTAGGGATGAGGATCATGTATTATATTCATTAAAAAAAAAGTTTCAAGAATATTCTGTTGGAATTAGCTTTCAGTTTACTTAACCTAGCACAGGGATGGCAGAGCCAGAAGGGATGGAAAACTTTAGACTTCTTTACAGCACACTGTTATTTGGCTCTGACAAACCAGCCTACTAGGAAAATTCTGTACAACACAGACTCCGTGGCATAACAGTGTTTCAAATTGTCAAAAATGTATTTTTCTGGATGCTGGAATTAACCTTTCCATCTCCTCCAGCTTGCTGAGCAACGCAAGAATTGCAACTAAGTGCTGTTTATTGGTAACATGGATATTGTAATAGGTATTTCTTGAACAGTAGTAGCAGTAGTAGTAACAGTAGTTCTGCATGTCTTCTTTAACATGCAGAACTACTGTTTTTGATATTTTCCTAGGAAACGGAAGAGCAGAAAAAAACCCCCCAAACGAGCAAGAGAAAAACACATTCAGATGAAATCAAGTGTGAATAGCAGGCTTTAGTCAGCCCCAGATCCTCAAACTTACTTCAGTGACATTATTTCTGTCAATTAAATTTGAAGTTAAATAACAAAAAATAAATCTATAAATGGTTAAAAAAAAAATTTAAAAACCCACGTTGAGTGCTGACTCTAGTCATGAGCAATCTGCATAAAATCTCATGGGTGTTTTGTAGGCAGCAAACCATACACACAATGAGATGGACTTGAATATGCACCGCAGAAATAATCCAATCTTTATACTTAAAGGCTATTAAGAGCTATCCAGACAAGTGAAAATACTCACCTCAATTTATCACAGAAAATGTTGTCCACATTCCAGAGAAAAAATCCCATTAAAAATACAGTTAAAGACGTATAGCCTAGACCTCTAAGCCATGGGTATACCCTAGAGAGAGAAATAATGCAAAGTTTAGTTCAAAATGCTTTAAGATACAGAAATATACTAATATATACTACACTAAATACGTGTAAATACAGAAATGCTGTTATATGTAAATAAAATTCTTTATCAATTTGGTTTTTTCCCTCAAAAGAAAAAAATACCAACTTCAAATTTCATCTGTTTAAATATTGCATTTGACTTCTCCTCGCTCCTGAGCTTATATTCTCTGAGCCAGTTCTTTTACTTCTATAATTATAATTGTTTTCCTAAATACTGCACTCTCTGAGTGAAGCAAAAAGTGTGAAAACTAAAGTTGGCTAAAAGGTACTAATTCTTCAGTCCCGTGGATATTCTTTCATTAAAAAAAAGCAAAAAAAAGCCCTGTTACCAACTAGGACTCTCTTTCCCAAAAGAAGAGGGTCTTTGCCAAGAGATGATATCCCTATACTAGGGAATTTGTACAAATATAGTCTTTCAAAATTACTCTTTTGTGAACGTAGACCACCATGTCCAACAACTAACCAAACGAATGGTATTAAACCCCAGTACTTTTATGTTCATCTTTGAGTTGAATGCTACTGGGAATAGAAAAATGTCAATTTAATTTTGGCAGGGGAAAAAAAAAAAATCTTCTTTAAGATATGGAAAACACACTGACGAATCAGATGCAAGAAAGTGCACTGTTAATAAATTTACTTACCCTATCTACATTCAGGTTGGACCATGAAATTGTAAACTTCCTACATGGAAGGCTCCTTTCCCACTAATAAGACAAGTCCAAAACCAAACCCAAATCCAACCCTGAAAGACTGCCATGAAATACTGCTCAAGTTATTTTTAAGCATTATGAATGCACAGTTGAGATTCTGAGTTAAAACACATTCCTGAGCTGCATTTTCCTCCACTGTGTGTGTTACAGCACATTTCAGAGCTGTGAGCACTGGGAACCAAAATGTGCAAAACACAACAGGTAGTTTGCCCTGTGGAGGAAGCTCTAACCAGATACAAGTTGTACATATTCACAAATTGACTGCCAATACAAACTAGCAAAATTATTATTTTTATTATTAAATTGTTATTTGTTTAATAAATGCGTGGAGCACCATGCAGTACATGGCAAAGACTACACTGTAATATTACCCCCTACTGCTCCAAAGACATAAGCAAGACCATGACATGACACAGCAATAAATGGTATATTAAACATGCTGGTAATTAGGTAATTATAGGTGGATTGTTGAGGAATAAACAGTGGTGTTTTGTGAAGGAATCAACTGGCATCATTTATTAATAGGGAACATGCTTTGTGAGCAGAGAATAACATTTGCCCAGTTGTAATCTTGGGAAGGAAGCAGACCTAAGAAAGAGATAAAAAGTGTGGGGGGAACAGGCAGGAAGAGGAACAACTGGTGAGGATACGATGAGGTAGCCTGGAAGGAATAACATGCTGTTCTTTGGGATTTTAATCTCAGAGTGACTTCAAGGCCCACACTAAGAAATATGAGTGATAGGAAGTGAAGTAAGAAAAAACAAGTAGAAATCAGAGTCAGTATGTAAGCTGGAAAAGGCTAGGACAAGTGCTACCACTACTGATGGAAATACAAGAATATGTTCTAGCAGTGCAGAGAAAGTAAACCCAAAAGCGTGCTTGAGGATGAATTTTAGAGAAAAGAAAGGGTACCTTCAGGTTGGCAGAGGTTCTCTAGCAGAACTAATTTAAAATTAGTAGTAGTTTAGTTAAAATTTAGAAGTAGTTTAAACCTACTTCTCTTCCCATCCTAACTTTCCACCCAGTTTGCATAATAACACCAACGGGGGAAATAAGTCTTTGTAGGGCACTGCTGCAATGAAGTGATCAAGCTAATTAAGAATATACACTCCAAGCCCCTAAAACTGAAGTGAAAACTAGGTGGAACTTCAGAGACAGACTCTGCTGGAGCAGAACAATGAATGATACTTTGGGAAGGAAGGTGGTGATGTTACTGATAAAGACAGAAGACTATTAAATGCTTCAGAAATAATAAAAATGTATAACTGTGTGGAATTTGCAGAAGTAGAAAAATAGCAGGCCCAAGAGTTTGTCTACATAGGCAGAAAGAAATTTAATCTAAGAGACTAGAACTGTGCTAAATCCTTGAATAAGAACAAAATTAAAATGACTTCAATTTGATTCAATTTAGTTCCCCTTGGAGGTGAATTAATGTAGTATCACTTAAGATCTCCAGGCGAGCATTAAAATTTCCAGTCCATGGGTTTAAAAAGTGCCTTTAAATTGATGATTGCTTCTAAAGCTGCAACACACTATCAGTTTTAAGTTCTTTTTGCTTAATAAAAAAGTCTGTGAACATTTGCACTTGGTCTGTGGGAATTTCATGGGGGATAGCCAAACCACGTGAACTGAAATGGCAATTGGAAGGCGATTCAATGAATGTACTTGATCCTTGAGGGTCTCTTCCAACTCAGAATATTTGAGAAATCTACAATATTTCAAATTCACATTTTGTTAAATTCTTCCTTGTGTTCCTGTACAGACACATGTGGAACTTGAAAGAAAGTTTAACAAAAAGCACATTTAAAATGATGACAGAAGAAAGAAATAAGTAATTTTCAGAAGCAATCCCCAAATGCATGAGAACACCAAGTATTCTTAGGGGATAGACAGAAATGGGCAACCAACTCAGCCACTGAGAGCTAAAGGTATGTGTTTACTCCAACACTGATTAAATTCCATTTTCCTCCCTTTTACCTACCAAGTCTGTGCCCTGATGATTCTAATGCTTCTCAATGTCTCTTAGCACTTTTAATACCTTTTGTTTGTTACAGTTTTAATTTCAATTTCCACAGCATTATGCCTAACTTTATCCAATCAAAACTGTAAGAAAAACTATAGTGTGTTATTATTTTTTTAATACTTGAGCAGTGAAGAAGAAAAGAAATTACTAAGTGATGGTTCCACTCTGCAGTCTTACTCTTACCACTCCCCTAGTATTATCATTAGAGTTTGGACACTAGCAACAGATTTCACACTACCCAGCAATATGAAGAGAAACTCCATTTCTATTTAAATCCCAGGCTAACAGCTGAAGTCACCAGCAGAATACCTGACAGTAAACACTGATCATAAGTGTAGAAATCTCAGTTTAGTTTAATGTTATTCCTGTGGCTTCAAAAAAGTGCAAGGTGATGAGCCATTCCCTTTCAACCCAGGGGAGCCCAGGAGCTAACATTATGTACCTAGTTAAAGAAATTCTCCCATTGTCAATGTCTCATGTTAAGCCAACCAAAAAAAAGCTGCAAATGCTATGTTGTAACTTACAATGCTGAATTAAATGGTTACTTACCATAATACTATGTAAACAGATCTTAGAACTATGATGGAAACTAGCGTTCCATACATGATCTGAAAATAAAAGAGAGAAAATTCAGCAGTTGGGTTCAAGAGACCTTATAAAATACTACAGAAGTAAAAATTTTTTGAAGCCTCTAGTTTTGTTTTTTTATTTTATTTTTAAGTCTCAGAAAAATAGCATTCCTTTTAACTTCATCTCCAGAAAGCCTTCTGTTAAAGTTTCAAATAAAAGTATCATTATAAAGTGTGTCCTTTATACAATTACAGGAAAAGTGAGTTGTGTAAAACCCATGTTCCACTGCTCTGAATTGGAAAGCAAACACTAGATGGCACTCAGAAAGCATCCTGAAATCAAAAATGGTAACTAACCCCTATTATCTATTCTCTCTTTGTGCATTTTATCCCAGGATTGTACAAGCACCAACTAGAGCTGTTTTTGAAAGCTGTACTTCTTTCATTGATACTTGATTAATATGTTTTCCTGAAAGAAAACACCTGAATAGACTATGCGCTATTCCCACACTGAGCATCACTACGGGGAAAAACTTTCCAGGAAGCATTTCAAACAACTATTACATATTGTTTGGATTCAATCTAATTATATAGTGGGAAGGCTGCACACTCTGAAAAGATGCATGAGCAAAATCTGACTCACTGTAGGCTTGATGAATTTGAATGCGACCACCTGACTTATAAAAAGTCAAAGCAATCATTTATTTTTTGCCTTGTGATCTTTAAATCACTCTCTTTTTTTTATTCACAAACTTAAAATCCATGTAACACCACCTCCAAGACATACAGATTGAAGAAGAGAAAAAATGTGGACAGTCATGCCTGAGAGTGATGCAGAAGTG
This sequence comes from Promerops cafer, assembly GCA_013398275.1. NCBI lineage: Eukaryota > Metazoa > Chordata > Aves > Passeriformes > Nectariniidae > Promerops > Promerops cafer. The sequence goes on along the minus strand of VZSE01002462.1, from coordinate 41,167 downwards.
ACTGCAGCAGGGAGGATTTTCAGACACTGGTGACATTCAATTACTTTCTATATTTTTTATTCTGAACACTGGTTTCCTCCTTCCAAAAGGCAGTTCGTTCCAAGCAGCTGTACCTTGCTCTTTTTGCCTCTCTCCAGTGGCCCATGGGCCTCCTAGTATTTTTTCCTTCCTTGTTCACTGACTTAACTTTCTCATCTTGCTTCTACTTAGCTACTATCTAATTCTGCCTTTGTTTTACATGAAACAGAAAAATTATAAACCTTTGCTGTCTATTTTTAAAAGCTGCTAAACCTCACGGAAAGAAGTGTGCTTACAAACCTGTGTCCTTACCATGTTCTACTGACCTCCTCATACCCCTCCTTCTTTTCAACTGTCTTTGAGACAGGGACTGCCTCTCACTCTGCTGTAACTGGGGCATTCAGCTCCTACTATCCTGTAAGCATGTCTCCTCAGCTCACATAAAACAGGTTACTGTAACAATGCAAAGCGAAACCTTCCTTCCAAAAGTCCATAAAGGCAAATTTGCAAACTCCTTTCAGCTTGAAGGACGAGGTTAGTAGCACACACTGTATTATCAGTGCACGTATACAGAGCAAGACAGACAACAGAGCCCTTATGTTTGACAACAGGTAAAAGTAAGCTCCAATACTGACTATTCAAAGTCAGTCAGCACAGCAGCTCTTCATTTGCATTCAGAACAAGATTAAAGAACTTCAGTAAATAAACTACTGCTACTCCGTGTTCCGCTCTGTAGAGCTAAACAAAACAAAACTATTTGAAAGGCTAATTGGTTCTGGCTTGTAATTTATAGAAAGCTGTTAGTTAATTCCAGCCCCCTTGTTGGGGTACAGCACGTAAACCAGGAAAAAATAAAAAGCAACAAAACCTGCTAGACACAGCCTGAGGATCAAATGCTTATCAGTCCCAAGCTAAGGGTAGGAAGGGGAGTACTCAGGTGTACTAGGTGCTGCCTGCTGGTACAATTCTTCATTGCTGACATTTTGCCTAAAAAGATCCCATCACATAAATACATTATCAGCCTCATTTAAAACAGCCCTTTTCATTTTTTCTAATCAAATCTAGCAATTTATTCTAAGAGACCGATGGTACAGAGGAAGATACTTATAGAAAGGCTCCTAAAAAATCCAAATTACAGTTTGATTTGCTGATCTCTCTTTCTTTGCTGATCTTCTTCTTAAAATTTCCATCGTTAAAATACTCCTTTGGAGTAGAGATATGGGAAAAACCTATTCATTAACAACAATTTCTGTCATACCCATTAGGGTAAGCATACACCCTTATGCTTGTACCCAAATTGCTTTTGGATTCTTTGTACAGGGAGTTCAATAGTGCCAGACTATGCCTAGGGAAACAGACCTTACAGGTGGCCCAAAGCCCAGGTAAAATGCTATCTCTTTCAGCAGCTGCTAAAATCAGGAAAGGGCAAAAGCTAAGAAAAGCTTTCTTTGCAGAGTTTCTGGCTTGGTATTTCCTAGTGAGTTAATGGCTTGCAGAAGAGGACAGTATTAATGGAGGGAGAAAGGGGAAAAAAAAAAAGAACCTTGCAGTGACTGAAGAAAAATATGCCCATAGTTGACACTTCAATTTCTTGCCTTTTCCGCTTCCCCACCCAAACAGGTTGTTAGCAGTAAAACACATTTGTGTTTAAAAGCCTGTGAAAGACTGGAACAACAAACTGTTCTGCTCTGCATGCTCCAATCCTCCTCGCTGAAGGTGAGCACCCAGGAGGTGCTGCTGTGATATACAGAGACTGTAGCTGCACGCCTCCCTCAGCTGTTTCTTACTACAGGGCTACACACCAAGCTGCACAACTTAGTTCAGATGTCAGGCAGCAGTGCTTACTTTATCTCCTTTACCATCCATGGCTTTACTATTTTTATCATGGTAAAACTTTATTAGGTATTACCCATCCACTCAAAGAAGGACAAAGTACAATATTACATAAAAAAGAAAAATCTGCCTTATTCAACACATTTTTCTACTCCTTTAGCTTCCTTTGTCCTTTTCTTTAACTAACACATCATTTAAGTGACAGATGACAACCCAAGCAAGTTTTCTGCTATTTTGTCTCACACTGCCATTAAATTGTAAGCCAAAGAACATCATTGTTCTGCAATTGAAACAACAGGAAAGATCAGAATCTCAGTCTTCTGTTACCTCTAGACAGTTCCCTTTTTGCTGTTTCAGATGCAAATAAAGCTGTGCATATTTCAGCTTTGAAGGTATCTTTGCAACTGAGGGAAAAATCCAGTCTGATGGCTTACCTCATAAGAAAGCAAAATATGAAGAACTTCGTAATTCACAAATGGGAAGTAAGCACTTAGGGCTCAATGTCTGGTAGCATTTTTAATGTGGAGGCAATTAAGCAAGTCATACATAAATTCACTTTTGTAAGTCAGAAGCCAGGTTGGTACTCCACACTGAGAGGGGGAGCATACAAATCTGGTTCTTCATCTACCCTTCTAGTACAGAAAGCAGTAATAGCCTGCTATTTCCACTTCTCTGTTTCCTCTGCTCCTGGCCTTCTAACCATCTTTGGTTAATAAAGTCAATTTATTAGCCTCAAATATTAGTATACACATTGGGCACTGCACTGAGAGATTTTGGGTTCTTGGCAACCAGCTTATCTAATACTCCAACCAGCTATCAAAAGATAGTTACTTAAGAACTTGAATGTGGAAGCTGTATTTGCAATTTGCAACCAAAAAACCTGAGTTCTACATGAGTTTGGATTTCTGGAGAAGAAATCTGAGCTGAGAAAAAAGGGAAGGGCAACCCCAAGATGACACTGAAACACCAAGTAACTTGGCACAGTTACAGCTGTGTAGTACAACAGGCTGCCTTGACAGCTCCCAAATGAACTAATTCAGATTCACTGGTCCTGTTTAGATGCAGGTATGTGATGGCAAAATGACACACAAGTCACTGCTGCTGTAGAGCTTCTGGGACACTGTCTGCCACAGAAAGTCAAGTTTCCTCTCCAACGACTTGTATAGGTGAACCTTTGGAGAGTCAGAATATCCTTCCTCATTCCCTAAGCTACCGTGCAGGTAAGAAGCACCAGCCAGAATGAAAGCTGTACTCTCTTGGGAAGACATCCCCAAATGAACCGTGTAAGACTGAAATGTCACTCAAGTTAGTTTTATATGTGCTCATCAGCAGGACAATGATAGAACAGAAAAAGCTCTGTGGTGAAGACATGCCTGAGAAGACCATTTTGAACAGAATACTGGGGAACCAGAATGTATAGAAAGTAAGAACACATTCCACTAAAAGGCACAATATGTTAGCCACAAGCCTACAATGAACTATTGCCTTAGCAGCAGGAGGGACTCTGGAGAGCTGTAAGACATTCAGTGGGTCCACACAGATTCCCCAAAATGGTGAATCCTGCAAATCTGAACAGGTTGTGCCTGGTCATAATATATTCCTCATGCAGTTTCAGGCTCCCTTACGTACTTCTATACTTCTACACGTTTCATCTTGATTTCACTTTCTTCTTTGCACTTTTATTTTTAAAACACCCCTAGAGAAAAATCTATTAATTTTTTATTAAGGAAAATCAAATACCTTTTCCTGCCATGCTTACTTTCTTCCCCTTACTCAAAGTCACCTGAAGAAGTAAATCCAATACTTGTATTTTACGTCTATTAAAAGTAAAAAAAAAACCTCTCGTCATGTTGTTATGCTGTAAACAGTGAATATATCCAGGTACTCCCTCCCCTCCTTTGGTGATCTGTGAACAGCTTAGAACAAGAATAGTTTGTATTTGTCCATCAGTGCATCTCTTCCATTTTGAATCAGCCCTCATCCTCAGGGTATCCCAGTTATCTCTTCAGTTCCCCCCCAGTACTCAGTGGTAACTCTGAACTTTGTATCATCACAAATACCTGCAGTACACTCTTCTTTCTCCTGCTACAGGTTGTCAAAAAGGAAACCAACCAAACAAAACAGTCCCACTACTGATTCCAAGATAATTCAGGCTTTTTCATAATCTCCTTTAGTCATTTTTCATTAATCACTACCTTACCCTATTTGCAAGTCTCCTACTGATCTGCTTCTCCAGCTGGCTTGGTTTCTCATGGGATACCATAAGAACATTCTAGAATACCTATTTTTTACATCACATTTCCTAATGTAGAAGAAACAGCTATTTAATCTAATTTTCCATTAACCTTTTAATTATTTGTTTGCTAAAATTTGCCTCAAACTGTCACAGCAGATGACTACACAAATAAAACAGATTTTTAGAACAAATTCACTATTCGCATAACTTGGCCCACTAGCTGAATGAGGGTTTTGATCACTACAAGTGATCAGATATGGTATGCAGCAAGCAGACAAATCAGGATGGAACATGTTGCTTTGTATGTGACAGCTTCTTAAGCCTCATTATATTAGGAAGAAGGGTACTTGTAAGACTTGAGTTGAAAGTTTAAATTCCAGAGTAACTACTTCTGCTTCCAGGGCTGTCTCTATATGTCTGTGGATCACTCCACACTAGCAGCCATTCTTCCCCTGCCCCTTTCCTTGTATGCATGTGGTAAACAGGGATGAAGAACTAATCTGATTTAAAATTAATTCCAAGGAGAATTTCAACTTACTGAGTTCCCCAATCAAATTCACATCAGGAAATAAATTTGTGTGCCAGATGGAAAAGAGGGGAGAGGCACGGCTGTTTTCTGTGATAATGATGCTGGCTTAAAAATAACCAGGCACCTTGAAAATTAGGACTAACAGTACTCTAGCCTGAGAGATTTGAACATAACAAGACAATATATGCCTGTAAAGTCCATTAATATATTTCATGTAATTGATGAGGTGGCAAAAAATACTAGATCAGTTGTCAAATAGGTGACATTCTTCTAATGATGTGCTACCTCCAACTGCCCAAAACATGCATCTCATCCCTCCTACAGCTGAAGCACTAAAACCCTTAAAGATATTCCTAAATATGTGGATGCAGAAAAAGAAGGTGGTCTCTATTGCTAGTGTGTCATGGATAACAAACTGAAATAACCTTTGTGCCCTGCTGGCAGCTGGCAATTTATGAGCCTAAATTGGAAAGACAACTTGAAAGTAATTTGGGGAAAAATGAGGCTTGGTTGCTAAATATAATAGGATCCTTTTTTTCATTCTTACCGGCCTCCTTCCAGAGGAAAAAAAAAAAACCATCACAATCCATACTGAAATGATGAACAATAAAAATTTATCCTTGTAGTCCTTCCTCTTTTTGCAAGGCTGACAACTTAAAATGATCACAAACACCTAGAGGAATCAAATGCTGCTTTGTCTCCTGATGCTGCTTTCTAACCCAGTAATCTTAGAAAGATTGTGATTTAAACTATGATTGCATGAACACATTTAATTTTACTTCAAGTCTAAGTGACCCATTCAGTTTGAAAATGTTTACAGAAATTATATAAGGTTTTTTTTTTAATGCACTCTAAAATAATGCACAAGTATTAAGAAAATAACCTTGTTTAGCTGTGCAGTCAGGGAAATATTTCCTCAAGATTTACTACATATTTGGCAAAGACTGTGAAAAAATGAGTACAGTACTTGAACATTTGGAATTCGGCCATAACTGTATGTTCTCCATAAAAATCAATTTGCAAAGAATTGCTGTAAAAAGTCCAACACTTTCATGGGATCAAAATATTTTCTACATTGATTCCTCATGTATAAATTATAGTAGGGAATTCATATTCTGAAAATATGCAGAAAATTAAAGGTCTGGGACAACAGTTTAAAGTTTCCCAATTTCCTTCTTTTCCAAAAAGTCATAATATCTATTGTTCTGGTTTTTGTGACATGGGGCAATACCTATGCCAATGTATCAAACTGGACTATAGTGAAGCTGTGATGTATTTATTCCAATAATGCAGCTGGGGCAAATAATTCATTAAAGACATAAAAGTTCATTTTAAATAGTAAATTTTGCCACTGTTGTTAACAAAACCACTCCAAGTCACTTCATTCAAAACCGGTTATGACCAGCTCAGTAAAAGCATCAGAAATTGTCACTTTCACCCCAGCCAATATCTTTCTGCTGGAAATGTAAGTAGGGGAAAAAAGAAAGGATTTAATTAATATCATAAAAAAAATCCCACACTGCAATTTTCTCTTTTATCTACAGGTAGGGTAACAATTCACGTTTCTAGGGGAGATTATTTGGAGCAGCTGAAAATTTATTCTCTTGATCAGCACTTCACTAATCCTCCAACAGGAGCCACATATAATTTTTATAACTGCTGATGCAGCAGGCACATTTTGACAAGCAGTGACACTACCAATTTCAAAAATTAAGGCTTTAAAGCTCTGTCCTGCAAAGAGCTCAGTGCTTTTTGCTTGGCAATTTTTCAGCTGTTATCCCTAATCAAAAAAATCATAAATGAGGGAAAACTACCCATGGCATACAGAAATGAGCATCATTTCTAACCTCCTGTGAAGAGGTAAGTGATGCAACTCCTATCCCCACAGGCAGGGGATACATATTAATAATCTTGGGCTGCTACAAAAGGAGCCTGTACCAAATACACCACTAAGCCTGTACAAAGCAGTCTGCTACATAACCTTAGAAGGCATTTCTGTGCTTAAACTCACCTTGAATTTCCACAAAGTAAAACTGAGTAGTTAAAAACCCCACTAAACTAATGTGTTAAAGCAGAGGGAAGAATGTGGTGCTAAGTCAGTCAAGCCATCTTTTGATATAAGGTCGTAGTTTCAAAGCAGCTGCTCATGGGAAGCAGCAGAAAAAGACTCATTTATCTGTTCCTCTCACACACCTTAGGGTCACCCCATTACACCTGCCACTGATGAAAACCATGGGAAATATTAGGTCACAAGCTAAAACACAACACACATTGAAGCACTGTAGTTTTTCAGGTCACTAAGTAAGAGGATGGTGACATGACAGGCAGCAATGCTGCTTAAAGAAAAAGCAAATGGCAAATTGCGCTTCCCCTTCCATCTTTCTTCTGTAACACATTCCACTAAAATAGCATAGTTAAAAATCAAAATCAGCTGTTCCAACAGAGCAAGATTTACCTGATGGAATACAGGCTCTTTCAAATCTAGGTAAACCTGGAAAGATTAAAAAAGAGAAATAATTTGCAACAGAACCATCATGATATTATTCACCTAAATATTGCTAATGCTTCTGTTAGAATCAAGCCATGAGTGCCTATCCACGCACCATTAAAGTTGATCAAGCATTTTGAGTTTCCTCTGGCAGAACCTGAGGTTTTAACTGTAGAATTATTTTAAACTAAGAAGCACAAATAGAAACATTAACATCTAACATAAGGCTTCTAATTTAGTAGAGTTGAACACATACAAAAACAATTAAGATGCTGAAATTACCAGATGTTCTCGATACACATTGCAAGAAGAAAACATACTCAACTTTGATTTGCTATTATTGTTTTTGACAATAATTTAATGTTTCAATTCATTTTGCAAAAAGCCAGTAGTTCTTCCTATTTGTAATACAGCAATATTTGTATTTTAATTTATGTTCTTGAAGAGGGAAGGGCACTGGACCTCAGTCATAATGTGCCACAAGTGTAAAAAAATTTAGGAGAAACAGAAGAGAAGAGGCAAGTATTTTGGCAGCTGAAGATGACTTATAATAATACTTTAATTTTTAAATAAACAGTTATCAATAAAAATTACACAGGAAATTCCAACTGTGATTGACAGCCAGCATGAAAATGAATTTATTCATAAAGGAAGAACACTCCACTGAAAAAGGGAGTCAAATCAGCTGTGATGCAAAAAAATTAGAAGCATTTTAACTAACAGCCAAGTTCTCTAATTCTTCCTGTTTTGGAACACCAGTCTGCATCCTGGACTGGATATAACAGTTCACTTTTGTGCAGTCAAACAGAATGATTGTTATTTCTACAGATGGATTAAAGTGAGAGAAGGTGAGGAACACAGCTTATCCAAGGTCTCATATCAAGTCAATGGCAACTGTTTTTCTCACATTCCTATTCTAGCAACTGGATTTTTGCTGTTCTTCCTTATTTATTCTATACAGTGGTTTAGATAGAAAGGTTTCAGGTTTCTCTGGCCAGCAACATAATTTTCCCAACAAAAGAATAATTTGTCTTTCTTGACTGGAAGTGACAGAGATTTAGTATTGCCTCTATAACATTTCTCCACTGTCAGAAAAACTGCCAACCTAAGGGTGAAAATGCCATATTAGAAAAAGTTACTTACTATGCTGACTACGACGCTGTATGTTATTAACAAGAAAAGCAGTGCATAATTGACTGTATTCTTGTACTTGAAACATTCATACCTGGAAGAGAGGATGAAGGAGAGAGATAACATTCATCACTTAGCATATATTGGATGCAATTTCCAAGGTATAATATTAAAAAATTTGTGAGAAAATTGATCCAAGTTAGTCTTAGGCACCTTAAGAAATTCTAACTCCTTATATAAAGATGCATTATTTTAAGTAAAAAAAAAAAAATCATGTTCTTACCAATAAATATTTTTTAAAAATCTAAGGCAAACCCCCCCTAATACCAATAAGCTCAAGCATATGCCAGGAAGTAACCCACTCTAAGAAAAGAGTTTGTGAAGCAGAAGTGTTTTCAGAAGGTGTTTACAGGGTGATAATGGATGGCAAATTAGAAATTAGTATAAAATGCAACACAGCTGTCAAAAACATTACTGAGCAAACAGCAGTGTAGAAAAGGACTGCCTTACAAAACAGTGAACTCAGATCTGTTAAAATGTAGATTGTTTATGGCTTCACTACAGTTGCAGTGCAGTAAATTTGCTAGATTGGGTACTGGTAGAAGTGGAAGGTAAAACCACCTGACTGTTCCCAGCATGTAAAACAACCAATTAAAATTACCTTCACAATCTCTACACCTCAGTGGAAATACACACACATCCCAGACTGTATCTACATCAGAAAAAAGGTCTTAAAAAACCCAACAAAAATGAATTTTGAGAAGCCCATTATCATCAGGGCTGGAGGAAGCTGTCTATATAATTCCAAGTTACATCTGTCTACTTCCTTTGTTTATAAACTTGGAAAAATAGACACCATCATGAATTGATAAAAGGAAATAAAATAAAAACACATCTGGGAAACAAAAAGTCTAAAGGCAGCACAATGTGCTAAATTGCAAAATGGCTTGGTGAAGTAATTACACAGCTTGATAATCAGCAGGACTGAATGATGTATAAGGGAACGTCCTGTGCACAACCACCGGCAACCTACCTTCAAGCAAACCAAAACAATTATTAAAGGCCTCCTAAACTACACATTAGCTCATTTTTTCGAGCATTTTAATTGCTACCAGATATACATACACAGAATCTTATTGGAGCTATAAATGCAGTAATAGACTTGAGTGCTTTTGAAGACAATAAAGTAACCACTGCACTAAAAAAAAAAAAATTCAGATAGATTTTTATAGCTACTTCCCATCCTATCTTCCAATCACATTCAAATCAGACAAATGCAAAGGCAATTTCAAGGAGATAGGCAGCTACAATGGAAATATTTCCACTAAAAGAGGCATTATGATTCTGGTCCTGGGTTTGTACAAATCACACTAATGTATGAGTCGCAAACTGAGGGTAACTTCCACAGATAGGGGTTTAGCCCAAAAGCTTCCCATCTCCATTGCAAGCTACAAGTAATCTTCACCAAGACATTACAATTTTCAACAGTTGAATATTTGATATGTTCAAAAGCAAAAAGATTTTTTTTCTCTTTTAGTCTGCAACAAGTTGATTTATCATTTGGATTTGCCAAGTGACAGAACAAATCATATTAAATCCAGACCTTGCAGCAACAGGCAAGAAAAAGCCAACTTAGGGTATCTTCAGAGTCGTCAAATGCTACATTGCTCCCAAAATGTAATGGGAGGACACATCTTGGCACCGCATTAAGCTGTCATGCATGTTCCAAGACACTCTCCCCAAAATGCACCTTCAACTTTTCATAACATTTTGTCCCTTTAATTTTCCAGATGAGTGAAAAGCAGGTTTAGCCAGAAACCTGAAATTTGCATTTCGAGCCAGACTACATTATAGAAATCCAGCTGGAATATACTATAATGTTGCTAATTTTGTAGGCATTACTGAAGTTGATTTTATTATGTCTGCTGTTTTTATACAAGTAGCACTGAGCTCTGATTGTATACTACACTAAGTCTGTAATGAGTAGGTTTTTTTCCCTACGAAAAAAAACCACTGGTAAAATATATCTGAATTAGCAAAACCTAGGACTAAAGCCAGCCTGGTACTCTAATATCATAATGCCATACAAAAACAGATCTCACTGAAAGCAGTAGAAGCTTTCTCTCTATAAAGGCTAAATTTGGCTTCAGAGGCTCTACATTTCAAAAGTTAACATTTCATAAATATTCAAGGAAAAAAATTAACAAATACTTACAGGCAGTAGACAAACACGCAACAACTGTATATCATTGGCAGTTCATCCAACAGCTATAAAAAGCAAAGACATCAAAACATGAAAGCTACTTTTAACTCACAAGCTTGTCTAAGTTAATTAAGGAAAGTCTAAAGTAAACTGGAATTTTTAAGTCATTTGGATATCCATCTTCTTGACTGTACTCCAACATGTAGCACTGTCAAACCCTGCTCAGCTACTGAAGCTGCTGCATTAAAAAGCTTATTACTCTGAATCTTTTGAATATTATGCTTTATAAACACCCACGCCCTCAAAGAAGCTTGACATTTTTGCTGCTCATACCTCTTAAAATATTTGTAAGAATTAGTTCTGTAAAGGCAGGCTGAAGAACACCATGCCATCTATGGGCCTTACAGTCAGTTTCATCTTCTTACTTGACAGAGAAATTGAAACACAATTTTTTCATAGCATAAAATACAATTTTAGCCTATTAGGATGGGCAATATGCTTGCATGCTTACTTCCTAATTTTAGAAATTTCTTACAGTGTTTTAATTCAGGGTTTTTTGTTTGATGTGGGGTTCTTTGTTGGGTTTTTCCCCCAGAGATTATGGTGGCATATAATGTTTTATTGTCTTAAATAATTTTTATACTTTGGGAGAAAACTGGTGTGTTACAGATAAACCAGTTATTTCTCCAGGAACTTTCCACCTTAATGAATGGAACTAAAATTGTAATCACAAGAGAGCTGATTTCTCAATAGCAGGTACACTCAAAATTGCCATTTATCATTAGAAGGAAAAAGAATCATAGCATCATTTTCTTGTAAAACTTCTCATCAAAGAACTTTCATGAATTTCTGCTTATAAATATACAGTCAAACTTACCTCCTCTTAAGAAGGACTGAAAATCATGGAAATGAAAAAGGATACAAATGGATCAATGAAGATCCACAGCCTCTGATTTCTAATATGTTAAGCAAACATTAATAGTTAGGGCTTTTAGAACTATTAGAGCTTGACTTCTAAGAAAAACAAGAACTAGATGCAAAAAAAGATTTTGACCTTTTTCCATCATCACTCAAAGTTCTTGGTGGCTGTGCCTGTAAAGAAATTTCTTTCCTACTACTGCAACAGAGTACTTAACAAGTTCGTAACCATGTTATTCTGAACAATAACACTTGTTAAGAGCAGTAAGCAGCTTACTCAAACCCTTTTATAAAGCCAACCTGATTCTGCTCAGTTTGGGATAATTTTCTAACTGCACAGTCAGAAATTTCATTTTAGCTTTGAAACCTCCTTTTGTGGGGGGGGAAAAAAGCATCTAATTCTTTACAGAAGGAGAGAGATATGTTATCTTGAGTGTGAAGTATTAGCTTGTTGTGATTTTGGTCATATAAAGCTCAGGAAGTGTTTCACAAGAGGGCTAAACAGCTCTTCTGCCCAGCTGCCACTGATAGGGCAGATGTTGCTTCTTCTCCCACACTGCCACTGCTTCTCTCCGGTGAGGAGATCAGACTGGTCTGACTTACAGGGAGCAAGGTCCAGGTGCTGAGTCAGCACACAACCAACCTTGCAGAGCAAGGTTTAAATCCCAGGACCTGTGCATTACAGGGTCAGGGACCACAACAGGCAGCACAGAGACAGTATGGAGAACACTGGAAGCAGCTGAGGCTTGTTATAACAAGCATGTTTGGTGGCACCTTGCCGTCACAGTAGTTTATCTTTGCTGTGATGCCTTAGAGGGGACAAAATATAAGCAATAGCTGAATTCAGCTTTATAGTAATAGTATTTTACAAATTCAGAGATGTGCTTTTCCAAGTCTGATAGGAATTAGCTACAGGACTAATTCACACGGCTGTTAAAGAGTGTGAGTCATTTAACACCTCATAAAAGAAAAAGGCAGGGGAAGAACAAGAAATACAAGACAGGAAAATTTTTCAGATTTGCACAGGTGCTTACACTCTTAAGTTCATATGCTGGCAGCATCTCAGGGACATTACAGTAGCAACAAAGAGCCTCTCAAAAGATCTTAACTAGAATTTGCATGCAGAAGACAATGACTTCTGTATCCAAAGGAATTAATGCTTCTAGGAGTACTGTCAAAGGCATGCCTGGACAATGAAGAACTATGGAAAGAAGGGAACTCAGGGAGCTGATTTCACTGACGAAATAAGCATTTTGTGCATTCCTCAAGAATCCAATCAAGCAGATTCCCATAAAAATAACAGAAAAAGTAAAAGTGGTGATCTCCTCAGAAGTATTCTGAACAACTGCTTTCAAGAACAGAAGCTTTCACATTTTTCTTAATTAAGCAAATTGAATCAATAATTTAGAGTATTAAGACTGAAAAAAAAAAAGTAAAAAAAAGTCTCCTTGAATAGCTATGCCGATTTTTAACCATAAGAAGAGATAATGTGAATGAGAAAAGTTTATTTACTGGTTGAACTGTTTCCTCCATGGTGATCAGTAAGCAAACAATTGGAATAATTATGGACCACTTGTGGATTTCACTTGGCTGCCAAAATAAATGTACTTTCTCTGCCTCACAGGAAGCCTTTTACATCAGTTGACAAGATGATGCAAGACATTCCTGCTTCCCTCTCATCTGCTTCTGCCCCACTTTATTTACCACAGTTCACAGGCCCCTTAGTTGTTCTGATGCAACACCAGAACTATTGGGCAAGTACCAGCAAAGTGACTTGGATTAAAATAAAGCCTCTACACACACACACATACACACACAAAACCTCCAACAACAACTGAGAAATAACCCCAACCAAAACCAAAAAACCCCCCACCCGAAACAAAACAAAGAAAAAAAACATAGTCTCCCCCTTCATAAAAGGTTTTAAGTCTGGATCATTTTAATGATCGTGATTTCAGGGTGCCTTGCTCACCTCTGCATCTGTGTGAGAAAGAGGATTTGAAATACTGGCCATGATAGGAACAAGCAGCTGAGGGAAGTAATATGAAAAAGGTGAAAATTCAAGGCAGTTTCACCACCAAATACAGGTAAACGGCACCCTAATTTGGGAGGGAGTGGTGAAACAGCTCTACAAACCACCTTTTTCATGCCAAGAAAAGCACCAAATATTATTGCATGGTGACAATGGTACTATGCTCTGTGGAAGCTGACAGTCTCTACCACATGCCAGAGATACAAACCTGAGCATTCTGGAGGCAAACATCAAACCATCAGCAATATGTAGGTCCCACTGTGATCAGCAGAAATGCAGGACTCAATTCAGCTGCCACAGCATAGTTGCCTAATGCCACCTGAGATGCTCTGTCCCCTCCAATATACCTATCCAAGACTGGCAGATGTGATGGGAGTCTAAGAAACCTGCACCTCTGTGGGATGGAAGCCGGAGGCTTGAGAGAACACTCAGAGGGTCTGAAATAACACTGAACATCTCTGTTTAGACAAATTAATCTTTTTTGAGCCCAGACTGCCAGTGGAGTCTGGTGAATGATTCAGCCCAGCCAACTGCCTCTCTCCACTCCACTGATATAACTGTATTTCCATTGCCTGTGGTGGGAACACAGACTTCCAGCAGAGAGTTTTAAATGTAGGTTTTTTAATTTTGAACAAAATCCCACTTCACCCTGACTTTAATTCAAAGACGCATTTCCTTAATTTTTGCAGACCTAAAAGAGGAAAACAGGACTTCCTGTGTCCCTTTGGAAAACAGGAAATACCAGGGAAATCCCAGTCTTGTTAGAGAATGCTGACTACTCAAAAATAAGAGTGAAGATGACTCTATTACCAGTACTCAGAAGATACTGATTTCTGTATTAATGCTACAGGTACAGCTAGATAAATACAAACATAAAGATGAGGGAAGTTACAATAAATAGCATTAACTCTAGTTTATACTGCTTACTATTATGCCAAAGCTGTGGGAATTTTAAAATAACATCTTGTGTAAAAAGATAACATGATTTCCCAAAGGATAAAGTGTCCTCTACCAACATAAGCAATTGATGATAGCTTTTATTTTAGATTCAAGTATATATTTTGTACATACTCAGTGGAAAATACTTACTGAAACAAGACCTGCATTAGTGCCTTGTTGAGAGCAGGACTCATCTACAATGATACTTACAGTAGATTAACTCATTTTATACAAGTTTCATCTAGCAAAGAAATGGCAAAATGACTGTACAGCAAGATATACACAGAAAATTATTCACAGCTACTTATCAGTACTCACCTGCATTTCATACTTCAGGGTCATGTGGAAGCACCAAGATCCCAATCCCACAGCTGAAAACAAATCAAAACTATCATCAGCATAATAGTATTCATGCAAAATTTTCGGATACATTAATTTAAATGCATGAAATGCATGCTTAACAGTGAGAAAGATATTAGAACATCAGCATTCCACTGCAGGGAGAAACCCCCAGTTTTCCACAGCCATCTACTTTATATATTAGCCAGCAATGAAATCCCTGAGTTTATGGAGCTTTGGGTGTGAGTGTCCTCTTTACCTCCTCTCAGTACTGTGTCCTACAAACTGTGTGTAATGTCAAAGAGGAGAGGAGCAGAGGGAACCCAGTATTTTATATATAAATTTATCTTTTTCCTTTCTTTTTTTTTTTTTTTTTTTCATTTTAAGTGGATTAAGATTTCTCTGTTCCAACCCTTCTATAAGGCAAAGCATCATTCAATAACTAGTACTCCTGGAAGCCTCTCAATATTTCTGACTATTGTCTAGATTTAAAACAAGTATTTTACCAAAACCTTTTTGTTGTCTCCATAAAACATGGTGCTAATAACACCAAGGTTGGGGGTTTGATACCCACGGGGGCTGTCCACTTAAGAGCTAGACTTGATGATCCTTGTGGCTCCCTTTCAATCAAGACTATTCTGTGATTCAAAAGCAGAAGTGAATTGCTAGTAGAACTCAGAACTAGAAATTCAAGGTAAACAAACCAACCCCACATAGGATGGATTAGTTTTGTGAAATGAGATCACCATTTCTTTCTCTATAGAAAGATGAGCTTCTAAGAAATGATTTCTATTTATTTGAAATACTTTCTTTAGGCATTTTGAATTTACTTCCGAAATTACTTTATGAGACATATGCTTTGCCTATACAATTTTTTCAGTCAGGCATGAATAATGCTTCTTGAAAGTTAGATTTCTCTGTTTAGAGCAAAGCTGGTACAGTATTTAATCCATCATTCATTACTTTGAAATATGATCAGTAAAACACTCTCATTAAGCACCAGCTCAGTTTTATTTTGCAAGAACAAGTACAGTAATGTGATGTCTTCCATCAAGAAATTATGTTTTACCTCAGACTGTAGTTCCAGAGAAAGCCAAATAATTTGCACTCAAGCCTTGATCACTGAGTAGTGCTGCCATATTTTGTGGCTAGAGTATCACCTTGTCTACATACACCAGTCAAGTTTTACTGATGCATAAACAAGAATTCTATCTGTGCACTCTGTAAAGGACTGCCAAGACAGTCAAGAGACAAGTCTGGAGATGCTTCCTTAGATGTTATTAACTAGAACTGTGATTATTACACTTACTCAACGAAATTAAATACCTAAGCATGTAGCTTTATTGAAACACAAAACTATAATACAGAAACTTTTCAAAATGTATTACCAAACACTTCAATGTCATTATTTCTCTGGGAAAATTAAGCACAGCTCCTACCAGTAAATAAGCAGCCACACGCACTTCTGTAAACTCTGATTACATTGGTTTGCTTCTGAAAAATCTTTCCACACAATAAGCAACAACTGCTTGCACCTTCATTGAGATTCTAATGAGAAATTCTCACAGCCATTTCTCTATGTATACAGAATATATGACAACAACTGTTCATTCTGGAGGAAAAAACCCATTAAGATCATCATTAAACAGTGCCATCCATTATCCTGGCTGTCACAGAAAACAAACTCTTACAATTTGTAACAAATGTAATTTTCCAGTATGGGCAAAATCATTGCATAAGAAATTTCAACAGATTTTAAATTAACAAAATATGTTGTTAGGGTTTTCTTGATTGCTTTTGTTAACGTTATTTGGCTTAATAAATCTCAACAATCAGCAACTGAACTCCTTCCCTTCCTCCTATACAAAAAGAAGCAATTATTTCTAGATTAATTTTTCTTCCTCAGTCTTTGAAAAAATCAAGAATGCTGCAGATATTAGTTTCAAGTCATTAATCCTATGATTATAGCTAATTTCTACAGTTGAAATGAATAGAACCCCTCTTTCTTCTGTGTAATAATCACATCTGGAGTTCCTCTGATTATGAAATTTTACTGTGCATTGTAGAACAATGTTTTATCTATAGTATCTATCTATATAAAATAGATACGTGGAAGAAGAAAAGCTCACAGATCTTATGGTTCCAGGCTTGAGACATTTCTAAGAAATATTTACTTCACAAAAACTGTCTGCAATGAGATATTCTGCCAGCTTTGTACTTTTCAAAATATGAGTGATCACGATCACTACAATGACACAAGTTTTCAAGAGAAGTAACCCTCCCATACAGCCACTGACACAGCAAACGATACATTTGCTCCTTACCTTGTAAGCAGGGGTCACAGTTTTCATATTTTAGGTGTTTCCTTTTGCAAAGGAGCTTAACTCACTAAAAGCTGCATATTGGTTGGGAAGCTTTAACACCATCTGAAGCACTAAGTACCATTTCCTCTGTAAGTACTGTAACTCACTTTTCATAAATACTACAAGTCACTTGGCATTTTTACATCAATGAACCTCCCAAGTTACAGGGGATATATATAAATTATGTACTAAGCACAGAATACACATTAAGTCACAATATTATGAGATCAAAATGGCACTTCAGAAGACTAGAAATGCAAAGTCAGGGTTGCTGCTCTGTGTAGATTAACAGGGTCTTTTTCTGTCCTGCAGCAAACACCCCGTGTGGTTACTGCCAGCGGATAAAACAGTGGCGTTACGATGATGTAAAAACAACGCATCTACAAACTTTACTTCATACACATACTGTCAAAACTTAGGGGCAATACCTATGGCTAGAAATAATTTAATATTACACAAAAGATCCAGCTCTATATATGAACCCTGTAAACCTTCAGAATTTGAATCCTAAAGGGATTTTTTTCAATAGTTTTAGGAAGCATCAGAAGCATCACATAATCAGTGACAATTCAGTTTAACATAACTATCCATCAGCACTCAAAATTCTTGTCATGAGCCTAAATCCTCTATGGAAAAAGCAGTTTATTAGGATTTCACAGATGCAAACCCCTTTATTCAGGTATCTACACAAGAACTAGGCGTCAAAGTTTCCACTTAGAGAATGTCATTAAGAGTAATGCAGCTGGCCAAACAGGTATTTTAGAACAAGTCAGATGATTTTCCTGGCTTTACTGACTGCACTGCCAGACAGAACCCTCTGCACAGGTAGACACGTATGTTTAGATGTTAAAATTTGGAGCTGAATTCCATTTTATTTTTTTACAATGATAGAACTTAATTAAAGATAAACAACAACACACTGCATCATTATAAGTTAAAGAATGAAACAAGATTAAAAAGTAGAATTAAATTAACTATTTTTTAAGGATTATTTTGTGTTGTAATGGTTTCCCTCCACAGCATAAGAGACAGGAGAGACACTGGTTACTCCAGAGGTACAGCTCAACAATTAACCTCCAGCCTGGCTGGTACTACTCCCAGACATTGCAGTACAAGTGTCTGCACTGGTGAGTTGTTGGAACAGTCTGTGGTATGAATCTGTTCCAATGAGCACTTTCCCCAAGCAGCTTCCAGGCACAGCCCAGCAGCCGGCAGAGTCCGGGCCCGCACTCAGCAGGGAATCTGTATGTGGTCACCTTGTTTTGGAGGCTAAGATGAACAGACATGGGCTGTTCCACGCTGCTTGGCTTCACCACTCAGGAATGTTCCCAACCACAGCTGATTTACCAACACTGACACGGCCCTGGGAGCTTCTCTACAGGTGTTAGGTAAGAGGAAGGGAATTAACTCTGACTGAAGAGGTTCTAACAACTGTTTTCACAGACACAGAGTTTCACTGGAAATTAAATTTAATAAGTTGCTTAAGAGTTCCTATGGCTATACCTAATATAGAAAAGTTTTTGCACCTTTTTTCTTTCCTCCACTTTGGCACTGCTTGAATGACTGAGCTATTAAACAGGCCAAAGAAATACAAATCAGAACAATCCCAAATTTCAAGTGAAGTATCTAACAAGCATTACTTCATTGAGTGCTTTCTTATTTCCTTAGGTCCAGAAGTTACACTTCTTTATACATATACATACACACACACACACTTTTTTAAAAATCAAGACCCTTCCAGTATATGAACCATTTCAGAATCACAGTTACCCAGGATATATGAGGAACTGGCATGTGTAGAACCTGATACAATACTTCAGAATCATAAGGAACTACTCAAAACCAACTTATTCCTTGAGGTAGTAATGGTCTGATGATTTGTTCCACCTACTTCAAGTGATGCAACATACTGAAATAATGGCTTAAGATTATTCTACATCATTTATATGTTGATTAAATGGTTCTCTACAGCTTAAAAATCACACCCAGTTCCTACTGAGTTAATTGAGAACACGCACTTTATGCTGAAAGGCAGCAGAAAAAAGAGCTGAGAACAGTGTGCTGTATCTCAAAGGCCTTGCTGGAAAGTGTAACTCAGTATTGGCACCAGTATGAACAAGAAATTTATTTGAATAATTTTTTAGAAATACCCCTGGTTGTGCTGCCAAGATCTTACCATGTATGTGAAACAAACAGCACTTCCATAATTCAAAATGCATTTACTTTAAAAAGTAAATAAATGTCAACCAAAGAGATTGTGGGTATAAAACTCAAGCACTGAACACGGAGTAGTAAAACACAAAGAAACTGACAATCAGCTAAATGTCTGGAAGCATGAAAAAGAAACAGCTGATTTGGATCAAAATAATGTCTAGAAACAACAACTCTTATGTTCTCAAATGCTAACAGATTTAATTTTAACATTGGCTTTGACAGCTGTCTTTTAGTATCTTGTAAAATCTCAGTAACTATTCAAAATTGTTAAAATCTAACTAAAGTACCCTCCCTTCCACCCCCATCTTCACAGCAGAACTGTTAAAGAATTTCTACTTTGACAAAACAACCCTCAGTTAGAAGCTCTGCTGCATGGTCTTTAATGAAGCATGCTGCCTCAAGTGAAATCACAAGTTTGTGTTAAAAGTCACTATCTTTTCACTGATTAAGTCTACATTTATTTGTTACAAATGAAATAAATAGAGTGAAACCTGTTAATAAATAGAATTCATACCATGGAAAGAATTCTGTCCGGTACTTTCTTACAAACAGACTTTTCTGTACACTAGCTCTAGCTCCGCTTCAGTGTGCCTCTTGTTCAGTCACATGCACAGAGAGAATGCCAATGTTCCTGACATATTTCAACCCTATTTAAAATTCCTTTTATGTTCCCATTCACTGCTTTTATTCTGTAGTAGAGCAAATGTTAAGTGGTTTGTGATTCCAAATCACCTTGTTCCTGTTTTTCAGTGACAAACTATAAAGTCTTCTACATTTCTTTACATCTTTCAACTGCTGTAAAATAGGGTTACAAATACTGAAGCAGACACAAAGCAGAAGGGAAATACTTTTGAGAGAGACCTTTAATGTTAGGTTCCAACATATGAGATAAAAATCAAGCCATTTATCACTTCAGACAGGAATCAAAGCCAACTCAGTCACAGATGAGCCTAGATGGAACTCAGGACTGCCTTCCAGCACTGCTGTCTAAATAAAAGCTGAGCTCCCCTCCAGCAACACCAGAGAGAGGAAAAACTGAAATCCAAGGTATTTACTGTGATCAAAGACAGCTGGGTTTGGTTTTTGTTTTTATTTTGTTTTTTTTGTTGTTGTGGTGTTTGGGTTGTTTTTGTATTTTAAACATGAAATGGGATATGATAAATGCCCATCTGGTGTGACAGCCTGACATTCTGGTCAGATAGTGGCACACACTGTCTGTCATAAACTGTCACTGACACAGGTAGCCACAAATCATGGAGAAGACAGTTTCAAACTGAGTTTTAATTTAAGGGGTTCCTTTTCATAGTTTAAAAAGAATGGCAGTATGGGATACTTTGATTCAAGAACACCCAAAGTCAACTTCAGCAAACATTTACACACCATTTCTTACCATGTCTTTTTAAAAGTAAACCCTGACCTTTAAGAATTCTCTGTTTCATACTGAGACAAAAATTAGTAATTTCATGAAAGCATAGAAAGCCTACAAATGGCTAATTAGAAAGTGCTCAGACAATATACAAAGCAGTGCATTGTTGCTGCCTATCTTTCACATACATCAGTAAAGCTAATATAACTGAAAACTTGTGAATCTTCACCTTGTGTATGTTACAATTTAACTGGTATCAAGGATACCTTTAGCATATGGATATGTGTTTTTTAACAACCTCTGCCTAAATACATAACATGCCAATCTTAAAAGTAACATTTATCAATCCCTTACCACTCCAAAGACTGGGAAAATCTCCATAAAGACAGGAGCTATAGCAAACACAGAAATCCTGTGAAACACTGAAATTCTATGAAATCTAGTTTTGAGACCCAACTGCCAAATCTGAACCATCTTCAAATGTCTGTTCTCATAAGGAACAAGACTTCTAGTCACACAATTAACATTTAAAAGGAAGTTGGTTCTTTTCTGAATTTTGTTATTTTAGAATGGACAGACTTCCCTTGAGCTGATCTAAACATGATTATCATGTTGTTCTTCCATTCTTGCAAAACTTCCCAGACACGATAGCTGGGTGATATATGCCAAAGTGGAACTGGAAACAAATCTGAAGTCATGAAAGAATGCCTTTCCAGTTCCCTCTACATCTTGGCCACTTCTTATATTACTCTCCCATACAAATGTCACCAAAATATTAATACAGTGTGAAACTGTTTATAAGTAGAATACAGAAGACATCTTCTGTAAATCATCAGAAAAGTACAGAACAAGCTAAGATGCACTGAGCAAGACCCAAAGCCAGAAAAGAATCACTTTAAAATCTGATCCAATTATTTAGTGAATTCTAATTTCATGTTCCTCCAACAGATATAAATTTTCTGTAAATATTAACAAGTGTAGCAAATTGAGGTCTACTTTTCACACACACAGTATTTGGATTTAATTACTGGGTTTATGAATATCTAGACATATTTTCCATTGCATATCTGAGCCCTCTTTATAAGGAAAGAGCAAATTAAGTTTTACACATACCTGTGAGACACAAATATGCAGCTAAATACCGTTTTTCAAGGCCATCTTTATAGGTCTGAATCGCACCATAGATTGGAGGTAGAATGAAAATCAGGTTACTCACTGTGTTCCCTGTAGGACAGAAACACAAAGCAGAGATTTAGAATTGGGAACTATGCACTTTAACTAAATCTAACGAAATTACATTCACTCATTAGAGACAGGTTCAACAGTTTTCATCCAGAAAGTGACTCAGCAAGACACCACTGCTCCCCATCGCTGGTCTAGTGGAAGGTGTCCCTGCCCCCAGCAAGGGGCTTGGAACTAGGTGGTCTTGAAAGTCCCTTCCAACCCAAACCTTTCTAGGACTCTATCCTACATTCTACCCAATGCAAAGAAATGACATGTGCTGCAGAGATCAGAGAAAGCAATAAAAGCCAAGAGCTCAGCTCTTGTACACTGATTTAGATTTGGTTTGTTTTTCTTTTCCAAACTGAGCTGACCTAAGCAAAAGTGCAATTAAATCCTGGAAAGTTTAAGTGAAACAAAAGGAAATGGTGCATCTCTTAACAGAAGGGATGCAGATTCAGCTTTTTTGCTTTACCACAAATCATAATTTTGAGAATAGAGGTAATGTTATGGGAATTAAATGCCATACAATTTGGGAAAATGAGTAAATTTGTTTAAAAAGGCTTATATAAAATAAACTGCACATTTTCACACACCATCAGTTAAATATATATAAAACTGAAATCTAATTTGCAAATATCCCAATGATACATACAATTTATAAGGCTATGAAGACACCAAAACCCCCCCTATTTCTGTATTTTTTATTCAGCAGAAAATCCCGGAAGCATTTCACATTCTAGAACAAGGAACAAGAGTAAGCAGGTCCTTTGTCAATCACACCCCTAATAAGCAGCTAATTTTCAGGAGTCCTACTTGCCAAGATCCATCCAAAAGAAAAGCAAAACATACCAAAATATGTTCATACAACCATACGGTATTGCAGCACCTCTAAAAACAAAAATCCATACCTCACAGTTTTAAAGAAAATTCATGCTCAAATGGAAAAAACGTTATTTCAGAACACATGGAGCAGAAGTGTACCTAGTTCCCTTGAAAAGGTAGCTCTTCTATATTCTCACGAAGTACATACAAATCTCACTTTGAGACAATCTTCTCAACCAGTTAAAAATCTCATCTGATTTTTATCAGAACTTCTTTAAATCACTTCCTTACTGATTTAACATCATATCCTGCCCAAACATGAATTTCACCAAGTTACAAAAGTCAAATCAGATGTGCCAGAGATCTCACTCTTGTAGTCAGCTCTGAATTAAGTTCCTCCATGTAAAAGAAGCCCAGCTGAAAGCAAAAAACCTTCTGCAAGGATATACAAGTTTATACCAATATAAAAGTCCTTTTTCACGTTTAAATTCTTCGTGGAATCACTACCCTTTTACCACATTCCCACAGTGTTGCAATGGGTAGTGATTCACTTCCAACAGAGACCACGTTTGGAAGAAATTCACTCAAACGCTGTTGTGTGACCCACTGACCATTGCCGTGTCCTCCTGAAAGTCATGCAAACATGTCATTGAGCCTTGAAAAGTAGAATAAAGGTTACATAGTCCAGACAGTGAAACTTCTGCTTTCTAAAGCAGTGCTCAACTATGCCCATTTTCAAGAGAAGTCAGCAGACATTATATAAATGCCACTGTTCAAGGTCAGTTATGAAACTGTCAAAAGCCTGGCAAAAAATCAAATATGAAAATGCCAAACAAAAGAAATACCATGATGTTTACCCACAATTGGGAAGGCACATGACTGTGGAAGACAGTTGCAGTAGGATAACAAACTTCAGATGAGTGTAAGAATGCAGAAAACAGATTCTTCTGTAGGAAAGGGAAGGGAAGGTTTCAACACTTCCTGTAAAGCTACAATTACATTAAATTATTGAAAATTTATGAGCATTTAATCTGGGAACATCTTGCTGAGAGAGGAAATACCATAGACCTAATCTAGCTGTACATTCCTGCCACTCCTCTGCACTTTTTGGCCCATATTATTCAGAACATTTGCAGCATGGATTAGGCAAGCCTATCTGCAAACATACTTATTGAAAGTTGTGTACATTTTTTTAGAAGGGGAAATGGGGGCAGGGGAACAATAAAGTCCTCTGGCATGCTGCTAGCAAAATTACTTTTTTCAAGAACAAAAACTCCAAGGCCTCTTGCAAACCCAAGGTCTCAAGGAATGCATATTTCATAAAAGCCTAGCTAGTCTTTACAGGATTATCCTCACACAGAATACCTTATAAATTCATTAAAAGGGATTTTTACTAATTCCATCAAAAAACAGCAGTGGGATATGCACAGAGATTAGCAAAGAATACCAAGAAAGAAGAAAAAGGTGACACAATGCAGACCCATAACTCTAAAGTTATTTAACAAACAAGGAAGTGAAATAAGCTTTGAAGGGAATAAATATGGAAGTTGAAAATGGGAAAACAGTTCAAACTGTCAAAAAAAAAAAATCTCATCTTTTTTCACTAAATTTCCTTTTTTTAAAATGAGGGGAACACAATGCAGCAGAGCTCCATGGGAAAACCAGTGAATGGAGAAATTGCAACTAAGGCACAAGGCAAAAGATATGTAAAATAATTAAAGAAGAAATTACTGGTAATGCCTATAAGAAATAGGGTTCATCAGAAATATGATGAATGCACATGGATAGACCTGGGCTTAACTCTGTACAGCATTTTTAGATTTCACTACTGGATTCCTTGAATACTGGTCCAGGGAGTGACCTAATTTTTCTTTAGCGACCAAAGACTGCTTCTCAACATTTTATCTTCAACATGTCCATCAAAAGAAAGGCAAACCACATTATCTGAGGGAGAAATGAATGAACTGCAGACTGAAATGACAAGAACAGGACTAAATATGATGGCCACAAACACACCTTTCAATGTGAATATGAATCCTTATTCCATATGTAGAATTAATCTATTTGAAGAGGCAGAAAAGTGAATTTAGACTGTATGGTAACTGACCATAAACCATCACTGTATGCACCAAACCCCTTAAATCTATTTCCAACAGAGTTAGTGAAAATAGTTGTGTCTTCATGCAAGTTCTCTAGTTATTGATAAAAGAAAAGAGAAAGCTCATCAGGTGCAGAGAAGCTCCACTCAGATGGGAGTGATGAATGGGAATCTATAATTTCAGAAGGGACAAAAATTGCTCAGCTCACTGAACAAAACAGCGGCTGGATGGAACAAAACTGCTCTGTAAAGATATCGTGGGTCAATGCCAAAGACAAAAGGGAGCTGTTTGAACTGAAGGATAATACTGACAACGACTAAATAGGTATAAACTAACCCTAAGTAAATGCAGGCTAGAATAAAGAGGAAAGCTTCCCATTAGAGAGGAAATATTTACAACTGATTCCCAACAGAAATGAGCAGCACGATGAACCTGCTTTCAGAGTGGAGCTCAGGAAGCTCCACAGTCAGATTACATGATGCAGTAGCCTATCAGAGTAGTAAACCAGACCACGTCCACAAAGATTACACATGGTACTAGCTACAGGGCTACATTAGTGTCTAATCGTGATAATGGGACTGACTGCACAAATTTCCATAGAAGTCTTTCAAGACTGTTTTAATGCAAATCATTGTTTCAAAGTAATGTTTTATTCATTGAGAGAACGCCATAAGGTACGAGAACAAAATCAAATTTATGCAAAACATCTTTTCAACAAGCTTCTGTCTGTAGGAAGAACAGTATGAGTGTTAAACCACATCTGCTTCCCGTTCTACAAATACAGCAGCAAAACCTGAAAAGTCTTTTCCTAATGCATGTACATTCATAGTCATCTTAAGGCCCTAAAAAAATGTGTACTATCATTAACACACAAAGATCTGTACAAAGACTGACAACAAATACAAAGAAAAATAACTTAAATGGGAAAATAGTTTCTACAGGCAAATACAGGTACAATATACAGCTTACTGTTGCACAGACATTGTACACACAGTTGGGAAGGACACAAATTTGAAGTACCTTTCATAAAATCCCCTTTTTTCCAAATATGTAGTTAATTCCACACTAGAAACTAATTACTACAATAAATTTGGATGAAGAGTCAAAAGAAAAAAAAAAAAGTAAAGCTGTAAATAAGTTGTAAAAGAACATGGTCATAAAGGAATAATAAACAAGATGCAAAAAGATAAGGAAAAATGCTGGAGTTAGAATAAAGATGCTGTTCTCAGTGAGGGAGGAAAAGTGTTATCATAAAAAAGAAGCAAAAATTATCATGCTCAAGTTTTGACAAGGTGATCAGTATGATTTATCCTGCATTAAGATATGCTTTCTCCTATGTTTGTACACAGAATGACAGCAAGACTTCCCAAGCACAATTTTTTCAAATTTCAAAATGTTCTTGCTCTCTCCATCAAACAAATGAAGACTTTTCATTCTCTTATAATTTTTACAAGACTCAAAACCAATAGAAATAAATGCTACCCTCAGAGAGAAAAGAAGAAAACATTTGCTGTTTAAAAAGTTGACTATACATAAAGAGCTCATTTAATATCAGGACTAACAAACACCATTCACCACAGTAAGATTTTTCAGCAGTAAGATTTTTGCATCCCACTGTGACACAGAAGGAAGGTATATATTTCAGAAAATAGCAGCCACTTTCCTACGTTGTAATAAAGTCAAAGTATCCCTTTAAGTAAAACACACAGACAAACAAACAAGGTTTTGAGGCTGAAAACATCCATTTCATTGTCTGGATATCATGGTGCTCTGCATAGTCAATTCCTGGATCATGTAGCTTTATCTTTTTCCATCAGTGCAGGAAGAAATTAAAAATAATTATAAAAAACAAAGCCTGTCAGATGGCATCATGTAGAACTTGATTCATCCTTCTATCTGCTTTCAGATATAACTAATTCTATTTCATGGTTTTGTTTCTGGAATCACCTCACACAGTTCTGGTGCAAACTACAGCTCATTATTAGAGAGTTTACCGAGTTTCAAGAAATTACAAAGCAATGCAATTCAGGCACATTTGAGAGCATAGCCATCTACCATTAGGCATGCTCTCTTGTTCAGAAGAACCAGCTATGCAGAATCACCTGGTTTGGCCACTAACTTCAATCTTGCACTGTTTTTGCTTATGGCTTATCACCAGGAGGGCAGAGCAGCAATTAGATTTTCACTTCCACCAGCCAGTTTTAATATATTCCACTTCCAAGTCTACAATAACTGCACTTCAGAGTGTCAGGAAATGAAAACTCCTGTTTCCATTTGATATTTCAGAAGCACCTCAAGGGGAGAAAATCAAGTCATCCCAACAGAAATATTGCCAATATGTAATTACTGGACTCCCTACTTGCTAATGTGCATGAAGGATCAATATAAACTTCCTGTCACTTACTGAAATACAACACAGTGTTACTGCAGGCTGGAACACAGGACCAATGCTGACTTAAAAAATAAAATTATAAAATAAAAATCTAAAAATGGAAGTGTGGGGTGTTTGTTTTTAACCTACAAGATCCATTTCTTACATTGTGTAACTCTCCTTTTTAAATACGAAGCTAGCCTTTATTTTGTTTAGTGGAACATTAATTGAAGTCACAACTTCAGCAATTCAGCTGCAACTTATATTGGCCACCACACTTCTAATAACAAAATGGGAAAAATACTGAAGGAAACAAATACTGAAGGAACTAGTGAACTGTATAAACTGTGTATGAAAGCTTCCTGAGGAACTATAAAAATGAGTACACATAAATAACTCAAATCAATGGATCTTTACAGAGACTACTAGATCTTCCTAGGTATTTAAAATAACATCAGAAATCTATAGAGCAAGTTCACATACATCACAGGAATCATAAAATTAAAAGACAGACAAAACAGCACAGAAAAACGGAATAAAGTACATTTCAAAGGAATGCTGCGTTAATCTAGTTCTGTACAGAAATTGCAGTACTATTATGAGAAAAACTGTAAGGCACAAATGAGAGGGAGGGAGTAGACACAATAACTAGGAGTACTACATAGGAAAAGGAAGACCTGGAGAGGAAAAGAACAGCTACCTAAATCTCAGCCAGGCAGAAGCTACAAGAAAGCAATGTGGAATCCAAAGGATTTACATGGGGGAAGGATTGAAAAGAATTATTATTTGCATTACTAAAGGAGAGCACTCTGATGAGCACTAACAGGCGGAACCAAGGAAAAGGGAAATTTCAGTAGGACACCTAAAAATCTAGCATTTGGTAGCAGCAACATCTCCCAAAAGAAACCATGAATCCTGGAAGAACTTCAAACAGAATGGACAACACGCTGCAAGACACGTGAAGAAAACAATGCACCGTGGGTGAAGAAAAGTGGCAAATGAGGCAGGAGCACAGGCTCCTTCCCAAGGCCAGCACCAACTTAGATGCATACCACTGGTGTGAGCACACCGCGTTCCAGTCGCACGTGTCTCAGCCCCAGCAGCAGCAGAGCTGCTTCCAGTAAGTCCAAGTGCTGGGACAAGGCCAAAAAAACTGAAGGCAACATTGCTGCTGCAGAGCTGGTGGCCAGCTGGACGGTTTAAGTGTTTAAAGTCAGCATGCAGGGCAGCGCTTCTAGACCTTCTAGGCTGCCTCTCCCTTTACTGGGCCTCCATTTCTCCAGGATATGTAAGTTGATATCCTTCTGAAGAGGTAAACTACTTCAGTGATATATTGGGGAAGGGTAAAGAGGCAATTTTAGGAAAAAAAAATTAATTATTAACAACACAATTTGATTTTTATTTCTAGTGCAATTTTTATTTTAAGTGGTTCCAACATGCTGTGTCAAGTGATACATTCTGATTTATGGCTTTACACACTTTATATTCCAGCTGTAGAATTCATTCCCTTGGCATTCATCATACTAGTCCAGCTAATATTTTTAGATGGTTTTAGTCTGATTACACCATTTCATGTTACACTTGTGTTCTTCAAAACAATCAAAAGGTATTAGAAGAGAAAGCTCTCAACACTGCTGACTAACAAAACACACAAGTAAGCTCAGTTCAAACCTGTAAAGTGTGGGTGTATTTTCTTATGCACAAGCCTCTTTGGAATGTACATCCTACAAAGGCCCTAATTATAAACTGCTTCTGAATTGCCCTAGGTTACAATTAAGCTAGCCTTTTCCTTACCCTCGTCTCTGCAAACTGCTTTGCTACTGTATAGTAAAGGCATTCGAAAACTACAACCTAACAGAAGATTATACTAACGCTGACCTTGCTTCTTATGTAAATTATAATAAAAATAAATGAGAGAAAGCTAATACTTAACAAATCCACATTTTAAAGCTCCATTTGTTTCTTCATAAGAAGTCAATACCCTTGAAGATACTCCTTCAATCCCAGAAATACAACATTTGTGTTTATAGTGCAAATTTAAATGTAGACAGTGCAACATTTATTTTGGGGCCAAAGAAATTTTTGCTCTTTCCCCTCAAATCTAAAACACATTGGTCACCTATTTGGTTTTCTTTACTGCAGGGTCTAAGCAACCCCAGTCTTCTGTCTCAATATCCCTGCAAGACAGGCTGGATAAAGCTGCCTGAGTCACAAAGAAATCTGCATAAAACTGAAGTCAGGACTTTCAAACACGTAAGTGTTCCTCTAGCCACTTGACCATCCTTAGCTGCCGCAATAAAAATGAAGGAGTTCACCACACCACTTCTCATAAGTAAAGCTTGAAAATAGAAAGTACAATCACAGTAAGAGCTGGGTACTTTCCAGAAACAATGTTTTTGTTACCAATTCTCATGTTTAGCATAATGAACTTCTCCTCCTGAAATTCTTAAAGGCTATCACAAGTGAAGAAAAAGTGCCTAAAGCCCCACAACTTTTTTTTTTTTTTTTTTTTTGGAGGAAGGGTGACTGCTGATTTTTTCAGAGGGATGTGTCTCAAAACTTTTCATGAGTGAAGTTTGAGATCAGCATGAGATGCTCTTCCCCAGAAAAGCACTGAAAGGGCAGGTTAAAAATGTGGAGGACCAGCTGTGAAGTTTAACAGATAATTATGAAAGAAATTGCAATGAAAATATTCTGAGGTGATAGGTCAGAATAAGGATAGCTACAGCACCTAAATTAAAAAGCCAAGTACTGTCTCTCTTTTGAAGCTTATTATCTTACTGTAGTTGTATGTTAATCACACCAATGCCTGTCACAAGTGCAGGGCATCGTGGAACATTAATAAATAGTTTTTGCATTTTGAATGTACCATTACCTGAAAAATAACAGTATTTAGAAATGTTGTAATAAAGATGCTAGAATCTATTCGTGGCAATTTTTTTGAGACTGCAGGAAGCAGCTTGGACAAATATGATAGTACACACCTCCTTTACAGGATATTTTATTCTCAATCCAAGAAATTCACAATTAACCAGACTGCAAGGAATAAACGTGCATTACAGCCAGCTGCTATGCCATCCTGTCATATTTTAATATTGCTTTCCTAGGGTATGGGAAACCACATGGAAAAGAAAGCATAATTTCCCTAATAAACATGAATCTAAGATGATAGCAAGCACACCAATTACTTTGAAGTACACCTGGAAGGATTTTGAAAGCAAATTTCAAGTAAAAACAGTTGACATAGGCAGATCATTTGAAATACCAATCTAGAAAGCTCGCTAAAAGCAAGTGCTTACATCTGGAAAATGCAATCAAATCTAAAGAGATTAGGCTGAGATGATGTAAAGTTAGAATATTACATTCAATATGATTGTTGCTGAAGGGCAGATTTGCTTCTTTTATATCCTTTACTGGAAAACAAAATAAAACGTATTTTAAACATTATTTTAAGGCAGGTTGATGATGTCAGACTGGAAGGAAATAACAGACATGGAGATTACTGTTCAGCCCCTGCTAGAACTAAGCAGTGACCAATATATTACACTGATCATCCATTTAATTTTCATCATTCTTAACTCCTTCCAGCCATTCTTCTCCTATGCTGGTGTCAGCATCCTGGCTTCCTGTTCAGTGTCTGCACCAAGTCCTCTAAGTCTAAGGGTCTGTCCAGAGCAGAAAGCACAGCTTTGAGCTACCAAGTATATCCAACCCAGCATCTGTCAGTCCTCACTAGAAGGGAAAAACCAACCTGAGGCACAGAAGCTGTGGGTATCAGCCCAGAGGCTCTGGGAGGGCCGTCCCAGGCACTATGCAGTGACAGAGGACAGCTGAGCCTTAGGGGAGCCCAACATGCTCACTGGATGGTGAGCAGCAGAGAATAATGTGTGCCAGGCTTCCTGCCCAGGTATTTGGAGCTTTAGCTTGAGTAGCTCATCTTCAAAATACAAATACTCTCACTTTCTTCCCTTTCTTACTATCAATATAGTAAGATGGATTTCCTCTGGGTGTCCAGAACAATTAAAGCCTCTTCTACTAATGACTCATGCCATTCTTTTGCCCTACTTGGATGGCAGGAAATTTAAGGTGAAATACTACGTGACAACTGTAGGAGAACACATGAGGATAATGAAACTGGTCAGCAACCACAGCCTGATTCAGACACACAGCAGCCACTCAAATACTGATTGGTGACATTCACCCTCTTATCATCAGTATTAATAAAAAATTCCTTCTGCAAATAACCATCTTTTTACTTACTTTTTTTTTTCAGGGCTGCCTTAAATGAAAAACCCTAAATCTGGAACCCTGGAACATGTGATGACAGGCAACTGATCACAGAAATCACCCAGAATCATTCTCTTCACTCCTAAATATCTAACTTCATCTCTTTTACATAGGTATTTCATTTCTCCAAAGTCCTCATAACCTTTTCCAGTTAATAGAACAACCTCCAGCAAGAACTTTCAACAGTACCCAATTAATTAAATAATGCAAGACTCAAAGGTTGTCACTCCTAGTCTACAACAAACTCCAACTGTATTCTTTAGTCACTGTCCAACTGTCATTTCAAGACAACCCTCTTGTTCATGCTTGAAAAATGAAAAAAAAAAAAGATTGGCAATCATCTATCATCCACAAACCTTGGCAAAAGCCATTTATCTGGAGGGAAAATGAAGCTTCTCCACAGAGACAGTAAGATCAAAGTCCATATCTTACGTATCTCACAATCTAAACCAAATAAAGGAAGAAATAAAAAATACATTGAAGGTTCAAACTTTAAACACTATCTTTTTGTTAGAAATATAAATTAATATAGTACCTACACAATAATAGTTCATAAGGTGGGTGGCAGGAATTTGGGCTTACATCTGTTTTACTGAATAAAATAGTAAACAGTTAAAAACCATATACAAATTAACCATGTTCCCAACACAAACGGTGGCCCAAAGGCTGGCAGAAGAAATCTTTCAGAGGAAACGCTTGAGACAATTGTAGAAAAAAAAATACAGAAGTCAAGTGGAAATCATCATGGAAGAGCTTGCAAGGAAATGCATTTAAGAAATGGAAATTGTTTTACAATATTTCTCTGCATCCCAGAATAGAGGGGGAAAAAAGGACATGAAAAATTAAATTGGGATAGACTCAAGAGCTTCAGCATTTCAGTACTGCACTGATGCTATGCATTGTGCAGAAGAATGTATTCTGAGGAGCCATGCAGGATTATAAAGCTTGGGCCTTGAAAGATTTAACAGCCACCAAAATTCTGGGTGAAAAGCAACTGTGGTATCACAGATCACAAAGGCATAGCAGTTTGTTTAAGTGAACGAAAACAACATCTGCTGTATGATTTCACTACCACGGTGCATTTCTCTGCTGCTTTCCAAGGCATTGACACAATTCAATTGAACTGATTCTTAGAGAGACACTGCGCTCACCAGTAGCACAAACCAGCAATGATCCTCTGGTTTTTGGTCTCCTACATCTAAAGAAAGCCCTGAACTTCCACACTGCTGCTGCTAGCAGCATCTTATGGAGAGTGCATTAAACTGGTATGAACATTCCACACTTGCCAACGTTTTTTCTACATTTTTGCTATTAAATTGAAAAAAATGAAGCACAAAGTTTTGTTTCTCTGATTTTCCAGGCAGTTTACTCACACACTGGGGTCAGCATATTATGTATACTTTACTCTTTCTGCTTATACAGCTCATTTTCACAACTGTGAAAAAGACTTGGAAAAAAGAAAAGAAAAAAAAAAAAGACAAAGACATCAGTTTTCATTCATGAACAAAATATTACCTGGAGCAACTCTGAGTTTATATATTTGTGGATTTTTTTCTTAACTCTATAAGATTTAAAATCTAAAAAAATAAAGAATGTCTGTATCCTGTGGAAGGAATGCAGGAATATGAGTAGAAATACACCCTGCAGCTGTGTGCAATAACCCCCCAAAGGAGCTTGGCTGCTGCAATCTGGGGTCAACACCAGACCTGCAAGTCTCTGGCAGGACAGCAACACTACAAACTCCCTCCAAGAACAATCAAATCTGTAATGAGACTCACACAAACGTGAAAAGGTTTGCTGTGCAAGAAAGGATAGGTACTTGTAGAAGAAAAATACTCATTTTACCTAGAAGAAATGGAAACTCCTCCCTGTGACAACAAATTCAGTTCAGCAGTTCTGTTGGTCATTTTAGCTTCCTGTCGCAGATGACCCATTAGATTTCAGAGCAAGCCAGATCTGCAAATCCTCTTTCTCAAAGACATACAAGCAATTTTTCAGTTATCCCTGGGTTTCCTCAAGGAAGCTTAAAATACCCATTTGAAGGGATCACAATAGCGTGCTTTCCAGTCAGGAAGCAGGCCTTTGCCTGAACAAACAAATGGTGTTGACCAGGCAAGATGAAGAAAGAGATGTCATTTGTTCATCAGGTTAACGCAGAAATAGCTCTGTCCCAAGACTGAAAGTGTCCAGACTAATTTTAATGCTCAGTGCTCTAAAGGACTTCTTTGAGCTAATACTGTATCTGTTTCCCAGATGCTGATTCTTGTGCAAATGAAAATCCTTATCCAACTCGAATTAGCAATTACTAAAAATCCAGCCTACAGAGCAGTGGCATCATGAGCTTACTGCAAATAACGAGCTCATTAAAGAATTGCATAAATCAAGAGCTTCTAGGGTCATTGCTTATGACCATTAAATCAATACCTTGAAATCCTACCAGTTGGAATACATATAAAATTCGTACCAAATTCCTACAAAACATACAGATGTTCAGCTCACCCCTAACACCACATCTTCTCCTAATTCTGGTTGTCAGCTTTCCTGCCTGAAGAAGTCTAAATCTTGCCTTCTCAAATATAAAAGTCAAGTCTCAAACTAACATCCTGAACCTTGCCCAGCTTAATCAGGCCACACTCTTGTCCCCTTATATAGTTCCTCTGGTTAGAGAGGAGAATCACAGTATTACCTGGACCTGGCTAAGGGAAAATACCTTCCTGTTCACAAAGCCAGCCAGAGATCCTTTAAGAGACACACACTGTGCACACACCACTTCGGGGTCACTCCAAGGACACTGCATTCAGAAAACACGTCCAAAGGAACAATGTAAAACCAAATATAAAAAACTAAAGCCCCAGGACACAGCTGGGAAATAGACACGCTGCTGGACACTAATCTCAAACTTGAAATAACTTTTGGAATTTCCTTCAGGAAAGCACTGCAATGTGCAGGGCAGGTTGAGTCACCAGTTGGTGGAGAGGCAAAGAATCTTGTAGGGCTGAGGAAGGGGCACAAAGGGTGCAATCTTTCCACCGAGACTGACAGAGAGAACAACTTCTGCTTCCATAACTCCACACACACTGAAATATGTACTCTGCCAGAATATGATGGACCTAACTGTAAAGGAGATAATGATCCTGGAGATGCTGACTGCAATGATCATTCAGAAATATCAGTTTTTCAGTCACTGGCCACAGTGCAGATGTAGCATATTTCTTCAAGGAAATTAATTTTTAGAAACAGAAAAAAAATATCATGGTTAGGCGCTCCATTTTTTTGAGCTAGCACAAAAACTCTGAATATTTTATAATTGCATTTTCCAGTACAAAGAAGGGTCTGTGCCTGAAACCTTAAATCTAAACAGTACCCAGCAAAATCATTGAGCCTCCCTATATGGGCATATTCAGATCAATTAATGGTAAATGATTGACACTAAAGCAGTGTTGCTCTGGGGTTTTTTTAATTGCAACCTTCTCTAGAATTTCTCTCTTCCTGACACATTCTTTTGCTCTCTGTAGTACTTCCACAAAGACAGAATAACCAAGCACCTTTAATTCATGCAGCAGCTCAGCTTCTCTGCTAATGGATGGAAGCATGAGTGTAATTAACGAGGCAGGTGCAAAGAGCCCCCCAGCTAGAAGGCAATCTAAGGTAGGTAGCTTTGCCCTGATAACCACTTGCAAGGGGGTTCTCTTCTAGCATTATAATGTCATGTTTTGATACACATTTTTAATTAAAAAAACTCTTTGCATTTTATTAACCTGTCATGAGCCACAAACCTTTCCATGATCCTCTTGAGATAGAGAAACAGCCAAGTGTGTGAGCACTCGCACGTGTTGCAAGATAAAGCAACCATACACGGCTGAGCTGTTGGGACTGGAGACAATTCCCAGACTTCCTTTGAACATTTTTGCATTGATAATTAAATCTTTCTTTTTAAAAAAAAAATCTTTCCCACTTATCTGTGAAAGGCACCACCAAATATAGAAAATGCATTACATAAATAGCAGTTTCACACACGCAAGACACAACAAACCCCAGACTGAAGACTTTGTCTTTCAACTACAACAAAAGTTTTTAATCTGTGACTAAAAGCTCATTAAAAGTAACTTAAAAGTCAGCAGTGTTCCTTTACAATCATTTATTTTACATTAATCTTCCTGTTTCTAGCTACAAATATATATTCTGCAAATTCATATCATGCAGTTCATAAAGCTGTCTGCCTCAGTTTGCAGATAAGAAAAATTAAATTGTACAAATGTCACTGTTCTGTTATCATTTGGAGTGGCAGATGTCCAACTGCCAGCTGTACAAGTACTGAATATGAAGCACTAATTATAGAGTAATCAAATGCTTTGTTAAACCATATTTAAAAATTTTATTGTTGCTTAATAACTCCACACATATTAGTAGATAAACACACATGTGGTCCATTAGCACAGTATCTGCCAGGTTTTAAGCATATCCATAACACGATGGATAAACAAGAACCAATGATTGGAGAAATCAACTTTCCAAGAGCCTTTGACCCCATCTTTCAATGAAGGCTGGTGGGAAAACTGAAAATTAAGCTGTCATAAGATAAAAGGTAGAGTTGCATCATGGATGAAAGATAAAAAGCAAGGAAGAATTAAAAATAATATATAAATCATTAGTGGTGGCAAAATGCATCGAAACAGTGTGAAAAGACTATTTTAGGCTTAAGCCAAGAATGTACTTTTACAGCCTAGGAAATTAAATAAACTAATGCAACAGTATTTGCCACTGATTCAAAATCAAATAGAAAGAAATAAAAAAAAATGACAGCAGAGACCATCTGGCTTATGATTTTGCTTCTGTTATATTATTCTTTGGAGAAAGGAGCCCCTCTTTCAACTTCTTTTTGTCCACAGCACAAAAAGCAAGCTAGAAGTGTTCATCCTAAAATGCACCGCACAGCTGAGCACTGCTCTGCACACTCCACTTGACTTTACACTCACCATCAATCAGTTTAATGCTTCCTTTACCTTTCTGCTTGCAGTGTCCCCTCAGTTGAGGGAGCTCCCTCAAGAAGCCAGATAAATTTCCAGAGGAAAGTTTCCTCCAATGAGGTCATTAAATTTACACACTCAAATCCCTTTCAGTCTTAAAGCCTACAGGCCTATGACATTGTCTCCTGTTAAAGCACTCTTTAGAACTCATCTGTGTCATGTCATCTTTAAAGCACTCCATCTCAGCCAGGCAGTTGGGCTGATCACACCCAATTAAACTTGATGATGTTTCCTTCATCTGCCACTTGATCACTGAAAGAACAGGCAGAGTTCTTGAAGGCAGACAGTTGGCTTTACTTTAGTTTTCTTACTCTCACATAGACAGTACCTAGCCCAACAGCCTCTGGCTGCTTTCCAAAGCCTCTGGTAAAAAAGGCAAAATGCAACAGGACACCCACAAGGAACAAGTGACAATCCATACATGGCAGTACAAATTCAACATTAATGACATTATTCTAAGTTTAAGTAAATTTTGCAAGTTTTTATGTTTTAAAGTAATAACCTCCATGGAAAATAGAGATCTGTGCATCTTTGGCAGCTGTCTTCTCTGAGCAATGCCTAAAAAGAAACAACGGTATTTTTGTGTCACTGTTCACAATGTAGAGAATGCTCCGACTGCACTCTATGCCATCCAAGATGTGAGATAATGAGATATCTCACACTGAACAATACAAGTAATGGTAATCTTATCTCAATCTCTTGTCTGAGGCAAAAATCAGAAGGCTTTAAGGAAGCGGAACAAAAATAGCTAGAAACATGGTCAGATTCTCATGATATGGGTGGGTTTTTTCCCTAAATAAAGAGTCCCATAAGGAAATCCCAGTTACAAGAAGTTGCTTACCCAATCTCTAATGAAAGCAAAAACTAATGGATTTAACTCTGGTAATGATAATAATAATAAAAAAAAATTTCTTATACAAAGATATCAGAACATGCTGAGACAAGACCAGAAGCCGAGAAAGAAATTATTTCACCAATTCCTTGAGAAGCCTGAAGCAATGTTCTAGATGCTTGCTGCTGCAAATGCCAGCATAAGGATATACTGCCTCTAAACCAGTCATGTTGTAGATGATGCGTATTACTTGTGGACAATGATAGCTCAAAGCAACTTAACTGGAAACATGACTCAAGTTTGATCCAAACCGGAACACAGCATTCTGTTGATAACAACAACAAATTCTCCCCCATGATTCTCCTGACTAAGAATTACAAGCCCTCATGTACCACACAGAGCTCCTTGGAATCTAAAATATTTGTTTGAATTGGTACTACTCTACATGCTTTCAACAAAGGGAATATGTTAAGATTAGTTATATTCACTCACCATATTCTACAAGAGAAACTCTTCTTACAGGGATTACTGAATGCAAGAAGGGTAAGGCTCCTGTCATAGACATTCACATCAAAACAGACCCCAAAACTCAATGCTACGTGGGCTAAACTAGCCTGAAACGTCAACCCTGCTAAAATAAGGAGTAAGCTGTAACATTTGAGTGGTAAGTGCTAAAAACCAGAACTCATATTTGCCCTTTTTCTATTTGCTTATGTGGGAGGATGGTGGGTTTATCCTTTACTATTTTTCTTAATCAAGTGTACAAAAATTTGAAGAATTCAGCTTTCAAGCACTGGGACCTGGAAAAGTTTAGTTTTAAAGAAGGAAAAAAAAACCCATGTCTACTACTTGCCCTCCAGCACACAGGAGTCAATCAATCAGAAACCCTGAAAAGAGAATTACTACACCATACAATAGGTTTGATCAGTGGGGGATATAAGACTCATTTTAAGGCTTAACAGAGTTAAGCTTGCAAAACAATTATTTTCAACTGGTTTTCCATTTCAATTGGTTTAATATTCTACAGACGGATGTAGAGCAGTTAGTCATCCACCTCCACAGGGGAGAAAAACTGACTAGGTGCAGACTCAGAAAGGCAAGAAAAAGCATTTTTCATTATTAAAGAAAATGAACTTTTGAATACATGCCATGGTGTTTGGGATACATCAAGGGAATGCAAGTATGAAGTGCTACACCACCACTTTACCTCACTTCCATGTCTCTAACTACGTACAACTGATAAGCAGCCATCATTTACACTAGTTCTTTAAGGAGTGAATGGCAAGGAACTGCATGTGGGCTTTTGGAACACAATGTAGCAATTTTGTACTAAAAGTAGCATGTAAAACCAAATTGCTAAATGGCACAAAAATGTAATTTGCACAACAAGCTCTCTTTTTGGTTCTTCAGCCTGCAACCTATCTGGTTTGAACCTGCCCGTATTCTTCAATCTTTGGGCCTCCAAAGTCTCTTATAAATTATTGGTAACAAACATTTAATGCAAAAATTTTTACATACAGTCAGCTTTACCTGAGTGGTACCAAGTCAGAAACTGGTTTTTACTCTTCTGCAAGGCAAAACTTCAAATAATATCCCCACAACACTTATTGCCTCAGATCCTGAAAGCACTGTTACAGAACCACTGCTGAAGAAATTCTAACCCATCTTGGCATCTGGACTGAAATTAGCTGCTGTTAAGCTAACCCTACACCACAGCAGCTGTACTTACTGTTTTGCATTTTAAACTTAGACCATTTAAATCCTTTATTTTACAGTACAGCCCTTATATACAGGTTTTTTTCAGTGCAACTGACAGACTAACAAACCATGGTCCCAAACACCAAAACCATAAGGAGGGACTAGACCTTGTATAGCTACTCCATTTTTCTTCAGAACACAAGCCTTTCTGCCTCCCATTACTCTCATCCTCATCTTCCTTCTCCTGAATAATCCAAAAGTAGACAAAAAGTATCAGTTAACAAGGCCAACAATGCAGGGATTATTTAAAAAATTTACATGCTAGTCAAATTGATTTTTACATTAGTGAAGAAACAGAACTTCCTCTTCCCTATGACAATTATCTCACAAATTATTCTTGACAACAAGGAAAGCACAAATATACACACTCTACGAAAGTCTCATTCTATTTAAACTTCTAAGTTTGTCCCTTTTAAGAGTACTTAATTTTGTTTCCTTTTCAGCCAGCCTGCCTCTTCTCAGCCATAAATCTACACACTAGCTTCCCTTTTCCTCTGAGCTTCTAAGCTGATTATGCTGCCGTTGTTCATTTCAGATCCTGTTCTCCTTCCTATTCCTACACTCTGAAGCCTCTTTCACAATTATTCATTTTGGATCCTCACCCATGTCAGTGTTTGCAACCAGGAGTCACAGCTTGACATGGACACCCAGAACCCTCCATCTTCTGCATGCCAAGCTCTTCCAAGCCACTGCTAAGGCATCCCTGCTATGTGAAAGGCCTCTGCAGATTGCCCACTTCAAGCACTTCAGGGCAGGTGAGCCTGGTCACTTTAGCACCCAGGTCCCTAACACTTCAAAGGCAGCCACCTACTTTATACGTGTGAAAGTTTTTTGTAGTACTGGCATCTACCAGGCAGCAGCACATAATTATAACTACTACACCCTTTAAAGTCGCTGCCCAGGATACAAAAAATATTCAGTTTTTCAACAAAACCTAAGTGACACAGGGCTTGATGTTTTATCAGCTGCAAAGGCACTCCTTTCTCAAGCGCTCGATAGATGATCCTGTAGTTGAACCCCCTTCTTTTTTCCCTAAAACATGCTAAATCCTGACTGTTTCTGAATAACAGAGTTTCGAGGTCAAACCAATGGCCTGCTCTCTTGACAGTGCTCTGAGCTATCCTAAAAGACAATCACGTGAAACAGAGCAACCCTGCAAGCCTCGCTTAACTCCCACCACCTGGAGCAGAGCCACCTGATTGATGACGGTCATCATGAGGCACCAAAGACCAGTTGGGGAAAGGTGTCATCCCAGGATGAAGATGTATCTTACATAGGAAGATACCTTTTCTCTCCCTGAGCAGTTTTACTTGGTTTGACCGTCCAGGCTGAGCGGATGGTTCCACCTCAAGGAGGACCAGAGCAGCAGACCCGTGCGGCTTCACGGCGTGGCACCCCAAGCACGACTCCAGCGAGAACCCGTCTCCTCACCCATGCCTGTGGTGCCACACAACCAGCCCAGCTCCCGTGATAACCCCCAGGACCCACCTCACGGGCCACCCCATCCCAGCCACCCTCGCAGGCCCCCGGCACTCCCGCTCCAGCCCTGCCATCCCTATGGACACAGGCCGAAGGGACACGCTTGGGACAGGGGCCCAAACAGCACGCTAGGGAGAGAGGGGCTACACCACCCCGTGCTTCCGACACGGATTTGTGGGGGAAGGCGGTAGAAAACACCTATTTCCACCCACCAGGGTTGGCTGAGGGGCAGCGGCACCGTCACCCCGCAGGAAAGAGGGGCCAAGGAGGAGAAGGGCTTCCCCCGCCGCGGGGAGAGAGCACGAAGGGCTGCGGAGAGGGAGAAGGAGGCGGCGGTGGGACGCGGCCCCCGGAGCAGGAACCGGGGCCGGAGCGGCCACTCACAGAACTCGGCGATGTAGTAGGAGACGGCGTAGTTCTCCTCGCACCACTCCAGAGTGGAGGTCGGCGGACCCCAGTAACCCTCCCGATCGGCGGCCGGAGCCATCGCGGCGCCCGCTCCAGGCTAGAGCGGAGCCAGGGCACGGGGGCAGCGGAGGGAGAAGGGCGCCGGGCCCGGAGCGCAGCGGTGGCGGCGGGAGAGCGGGCGGGGCCGAGGCTGGGCCCGCCCGGCGGGGCGGAGCCGCGGTCGCCATGGGGACGGGCTGCGGCCTGGCGGA